>CM060571.1:16212500-16720000 GCA_030625065.1 Alectoris magna
ACTGTTACCTAACTGGCTTTCTCTTTGTTTATTTTGTAGGGGGAACCACCACATTTTCTAAGATCTATACACAGACCTGGGAAGTGTTCAGTTATTGTTGCGTCTCAATACTGCAAATTTTGACATGACACCTTTACAGAAACATGAAAAGGAAACCACTGAAATTACAGTGACAGTTTTTTCTAAAGTGAATTAGGATGCCCTCAGGTGTCTCTGAAGTCATTTATCTTGATTGAGGTGCCTTACCTTGGAAGACCAAATCGGTTTCTCAACAGTGCATCACTCAAGTGCCAATGCTGATCAAAACGTAGGCGTACAGCAAAACTTGCATGCAACTTGGGAGCGTGCTGTGTATTTTCAGGCCTTATCCAGAGAATCCTGTTCCCTACAAAGAAAAACACAAAGCTTTTGGATATAAAAATTATGTGAAGCACATATGGTAGTTCTATCAACAGAAATATTTTACATGCGCACTCCAAATGGTTATTAATGTTCACTAAAGCAATTTCATTTTTAAAAGCTCAATCAACACAACAGCACAACTACAAAGCATATGGCAAAGCACAAACTGGATTTCAAGAAGTTATTTGCATTTTAATAATCTGAAATGATAGGAATTTTAACAATGTGCTGGACTGTTCAACCTCAATGAATTCCAAAATTTGACTGGGGACCAGTCAGTAAAACTGACCAACACCAGCAACACTGGGTTGAGCAAATAAATAATCAACCTTGAAGAAAAATAGTTAATTGAAACTGAAAATTAATACAAATATTTCATGGCTCAGTTTATTTGGCATGTCATTTGAAGGAAAGCTGCTCATTTAATCACCAATGTAAAATCTGATTGTCACTATTAAAACATGGTCACAATGCTTTTTCTAAACTATGTGACTCTTTTTTTTTCCAACTGGTGTTGTTTTCAAGGCAATTAAATGTTCGTATTTCCAAAACACATGAAAAATGCATTGTGAACGTTTAAACCTGGAAACAAGTTACAAGATGTAAACCTTTATTGCTTTCAAAACCCTGTAATTTTAGATGGCCAAGTCACCATTTGTGAATGTTCTGGGTTGGCAATATCTACTCCACCACGTTTTGTGGTGCTGAGCACTACATCCAGATCCACACACTGTGGAGATAAGAGACATGATCAAACTTTGGAGCAGAAAAGCCTCCTTAAGGATAGCTGAATGACTGCTCAGTATCTAACTTACAGGATGTACTCTTCCTAATAGCACTTAGGAGTGTATATGTAACTATATAAAGATTCACTTCTACAACCTGCTGCCTACCTGCCTTTAATCAAACTTCGAAAACTTCGATTTCACATTTTATGACAGTGCCCCTTTGAATAAGCATAGCCTGGTGACAAATAAGGACCAATGAGCAATCATAGGCAAGGAACTGGGGACACCACACATCTGCCTCTTCTGCTCTTTTAGGAGTAACAGAGGACTCAAGGGCAGAGGCAGCTCAGGTGGTCACTGATCCTGTGGCCCTGCAGGTCTGTACGTGAGGTTGAATACATGGAACAGTGAAGGCCCCTTCATCTGAGATAACATCTGGAAACAGAAGTATATCTTCTTTTTTCCCCCCTCCCACAGATTATTTCTGGTGAAAATCTCTCTAAGTTCACAGCTCACCCATAAATGTTTGTTTCCTTGCATTTTTGGTGCGCCCCACCTCACAACAGTGAGATCCTTGCACTGATGGCAGTCTGGCCCCATTGCTGCTAGTTGAAGAGATATTTCACACAGATAGCCAGGAAATTCTTGTTTCTTCCCCATGTATATGGGAATTACGTGTATATGCCTTGTTTATCAGCAAGGGCATCATAACAAAGCCCACTTTTTGTATTTCAGCTACAGGTGTTAGAGTTGAGTGGAGGCAAATGCTCTCACATTACCAAACAGTGAACTTATGGTATGAACCAACCTAAGGGCGGCTGCTTGCCAGGACTAACATGGACACAAAGGGTGCTGCTTCATCACATGCAGAATTTACTACAGACACAATAACCAGAGTACTGTGCAACCCTACAGAGATTGGGTAGTCTTGCAGAAATCTTTACAACTGTAGAAGACACTTAGAGCTGGCAAAAGCATCACTGCACACATTTGAAGACACATCAGTTTCTTGGCCAAAAGCCACAAACAAGACAATTGTTAAGTATGGAGAAAATTACAGTTCTAGGAAAGACCCAAGCCAGTTTGTGCTCAGGTCTGTCCAGCTCTGAAACGTGAGTAACAAATAGCAGGAACTGGAACTAAACACTTTTACTGTCTTCATGAGCACAGCATTTAATGAAGGTTTCCTGGGCAGCACCAGTTCTCTCCCTTTATCCTCTCGCTTCTGCAATTAAAAGAAATAAGACACTGCATGGATATGTAATGTCTTTCTCTACCTGGCAACCCAAAACAGCATGAAAATAGTTAACTGCAGTGCATTTTCAGACCTGAAGTAAGAGGACTGCAATGTGACATCATGGAGCTGCTGACTGTCCGGAGGTGGAAGGTACTCACAAGAACTGAGTTCAACTCCTGGCTTCACACAGGACCACTCTCTTGAGAAAAAAGATCCAACCACATTTCTGAGAGCACTGTCCAAGCACTCCTTGAACTCTGGCAGCTCAGGGCCATGACTACTGCCCCGGGGAGCCTTTCCATGCCCACCACCCTCTGATGCAGAATCATTTCCTACCCAGCTCTACTGATCAGTTCCACTGTGCCCAAGTTACTTCTTATTTTTCCTAAATTTACACTATTATATCAGACACTACTTAATCAATTGACCAGACAGACCTCACTAGATGTGCAAAGCCAAAAGCACTACCGTTAAGTACAAAAATAGCACTTCCAATGGGGAATTAAGATCAGGAAGAAACTTCCATTCTACAATTCAGTGGAGCACAGTGTGTGAATTCTGAAGCAACCTGGACACCCAGCTAGGCCTCCTGTACCTCCAAATCCCTTTACAAGCCTGCTATGGAACACATTTTCTATGTGCATACATGTGCAACGCTCTTTCAGGATGAATTTCTGGATAGAAAATTCCCCACAGGCCAGCAGGAGCAGCACTGAGGCCAAATGACTTCCTCCCTCCCAGGTTATTTTGATTTCTACTTATTTCAGCACTTTCTGCCTAAGGATCTTATGTCTTCTGTTCCCCCAACTCTATTTAAGAGCCAAATTTCAATTTATTTCAACAAGATCTCTCAAAAGAAAATGTCATTTATCCATATTAGAAGCAGCAGAAACAACCCTAAAAATATCCCTTGAAGATTCCTGAATATTTTCTTCTCTTCTGAAGAAGAGACAATAAAACTAGAGCAATAGCTTATAAATTTTACTCTAAAAGCTGATCATAGCTGTCAGTTTGAGACTGTATATTCTGTGGTTTGTGAACTCCTAGAGAACATGAAAAGAAGAAAATGGGTTAATTAACAAAAAGTGAAACTTGCACAATTAACCTCTGATGAAATGCTGAAAAAGCTCAATTTAATGATGGAATTACTGCACTTGACATATGCACGCATCAAATTTTATTCCTTGAGTTGAATGACAAACATTTCTTACAAATGTTGTAAAAAGAAAGTTATGCCATGCTTTGATGTATCTTTGTTATAATAAACAACCTAAATTCATTCTGATGACCTTGATTTCTTTCAAATATTAAAAGGGCAAAGCATCATCCCCACTTCCATCCCCCTCCATCTTTCAGCCACAGAATCTCAGTGTTATATGACGTCATTTCAGTTGAGAATCCTCTAGAAAACCAAAGATTTCAGTAAAAAAAAAAAAAAATTCAGGATGCCCTGCCCAATTGACCTGCTCCTTTGTGGCAGGACTTAATTAGACAACACTCCTCCAGAAGAGCAACCAAGTATTTTAGAGAAGGGTTTTCTCCCTTTTCTTTGCAATGTCTGGACACACGTACTTGAGAATGGACAGGGAGCCATATCCTGCTTCCTTCATTTCATTCAGGATAAAGCAGATTTGTCAAATTGTAATGAAGCTTTCAACATAGCTTAGTTAATTAAGGCTAAAGCATAAACCTAAGAAAGAGGAAGGTAAGACCAATCCTAGCATTCTCCCCGTGTTCATAAGCAGCTTTCAGACTTTTCGCCACAGTACCCAGTAACTTAATGAGAGCCCTAACAGCTCTTTCAGGGGGTGACAAGTGCCAGCCAGCACCAACCCATGACAAAGCAAAATGTCTCACAACACATCTGCCCACACATGAGCCATGAGTGCTCTTTGGGCTTTTGAAGTCACTAGCTCTGCCCCCTGCTAGCAGAGCCACATGGAGTTACTGACCACCACAGCAAACACACAGAAAAAAAGATTTTGCTGCTGTCTGTGAGGTCAGGGATCTCACATAGAGGTGATGAGAATGTGAAACACTCTACCAACCCTAATTCTGTTAAGAGGTGAAATCTCACAGCCATTTTTGGGACAGGAAAATGTTTATACGATCTCACATTCATACTTGAGATCAAAAGTTCTCCTAGAACCCTGCTGGTCTTCTAGTCGAGCTGTTCTCTTTTTGCATGTGTTTATTGTTGAAGTATGAAGAGTGGCCAACGAAGAACCAGTCACCCACAGGAAAGTTTCCCTGTCACTCTGGGGCTGGGATTGCTCCATGCTGCTGTCACCCTGGCCATACACACAGGAGTATCTATCTCAGTGAGCCCAATCATTACAGCCACCTGCTAACTGTGGAAGTGATCAAACACCACTTCAAATGCAACATCCAAACCAGGACTTATATAAGACTCACAGACACTTCCATCGGCTGTAGCCAGCAGGCATCCTGAGAGCATGAGAGCTGCTCATACTGAGTCACTGCAGCCCCACATCACCATCACTGGGAGTGGGGATGAACTGGGGCTACCAAGCTCTCTCAAAACCAGCCTTTGTTTTCTATGCTCATTCTGACAGAATGTTTGTGAAATATTACTGCAGAGTTTACTGCAGGCATCTGACCTTGGAAAGGGCATTTTAGAGTGTTTATGATGTGCTAAATAACACTGTACAGATCTGACAAGCCATAGTTTTGCTGTGCTATGCTCGAGGGGAGCTCCAAGTCAAATGGCAAAACACCAGCTCTGCTTCTTCCCCTCCCACCTGCCTGCAATTCTTACCAAGAGGCTTGCGAAGCAGGAAGCAACCATCATGATGAGAGCAAGGGAGAAACTGCTGCATTTCAACATTTCAAATACGGTGGGGCTTTTTTTGCTTTTAAACTTAAACCAAATATGCACTGAGGCTCTTTGCTTTTAAAGACAAAATAAACACACACAAAGGCTCTTTGAAGGTCTCAGGAAAAGACCCAAACAGCAAACAACTTTGGATCATAAATATTTACTGAAACAACTCTGTGGCTATAGAATATCGTTAAGCCTGGAATTTGAGAGCGCTGGTTCTATTAGCAAGCATATTTACTGAGTTTTTTCTTGCCTAACAGCATCCTGTTTTGAGGTTCCCAGCTTGCACCAAAAAGTACCTTTAGTTTAAGATGACCTCATACCTGCTTTTACCATTAGGCTTTTTTTTTATTGTTTGGGTTTTTTGTTGATTTTCTTTTGCATAGAAGGACAGAAGTTACCACAACTGCTCCAAGCAGCAAGGGAACACTCAGGTACGCAGCCCCTTACATTCTTACTTTCATGGTAACTTTTTAACATTATTACGCGAAATCTTTTCCTCTGCATTGTAATAAGATATTTAAGGATGGCCTGTGTTTAAAGTCAAGGAAGAGAGGTGTGTAAAATAATCCTGGAGATAAACTAAATGCCTCTATCCCATGATAGCTTTATGCCAGGAAAAGCTGCATCTGATTTGAGTTGTCTGAAAGACTAAAATGACAAACTCCAGAAGCCTGAAGACAGGCCTAAATCACACAGTTTGGACTGACATTAAACAGAGCCATTAAACAGAGCCATAACTGTCTGTTATGGGACCCTGAACTGTCAGGCACCGACCTGCATCCCAGAGAAAAGAGCTGTGGTTGTACTGGCCAATTACTGCAAAAGTACAAGTATTCCAAGACAGCTCAATTCCTCCATCTCTCTCAGGTGTGAACTGTCAAGGAAAAGAGCCATTTAAATTCCTTCACACCTCCTTTTGTTGCTCTTGATAATACTAATTTTTAACATTTTCCCAGCTTCGCAGAGGTGTGTTAAATTGCATCCCAATTTCAGCAAGCATGCCGCAATCCATTGAGCCGGACATTTGCCACACAGAGCTTGAAGGAGATCAGAAGAGGACATTCCTTCCCAATGAAATGCAGTCTTACACCTCACACCCGAAAAGGCAGAGTGTAACTGCAGCTGGGTAGCACCCAGAGCTGATCCTCAGACTTCACCACAGCTGCCATTTGCATTGACTCAACACCAGGTGACATCTGTGTCCTGAACTCACCAGGACTTACATTTCTAGTGAACTGTTTGGGCCAAATTAATGCAGCGCGTCCCTTCTCACTGTGTACATGAGCAACCATATAACCCAGATATAACTATGAAGAAATATTCAGACATTCTTAATAGATACAGCTGGCTTGTCAAATTAGTATTTTTTCCACCTTTTAATTTTGTTTTGAATACAGATTCTCCTTTTAAAAAATAAAAAGATCTGTCACTGCACATCATGGCCATGAACTCACCTAACATCAAATCAATACTAAGGTACACTATAATGCGTTAATAGACCAACTGCATAACTTCCAAAACCATACTGACACTCATCTATAACACAAAAAGCTAAAAAACAGGTAAAACAAACAGAAGTATTGTAGAAGAGCTGGGATTTTTCTTTCCTCTTCTCAGATGAAAAATGAGTTGTAACATTATTAAACTGGGCTTGTTTAGCTTGGAGAAGAGAAGGCTCTGGGGAGACCTCATTGTGGCCTTCCAATACTTGAAGGGAGCATATAAACAGGAGGGGGAATGGCTGTTTACAAGGGTGGACAGTGATAGGACAACAGGGAATGGTTTTAAACTGAGACAAGGCAGGTTTAGGTTGGATATGAGGAAGAAGTTTTTCACCCAGAGGGTGGTGATGCACTGGAACAGGTTGCCCAAGGAAGCTGTGGATGCCCCATCCCTGGAGGCATTCAAGGCCAGGCTGGATGTGGCTCTGGGCAGCCTGGTCTGGTGGTTGGCAACCCCCGCACATAGCAGGAGGGTTGAAACCAGATGAGCATTGTGGTCCTTTTTCAACCCAGGCCATTCTATGATTCTCATGTGATTCCAGTGAACTTTTGATGAACACTTTCAGAAAATTAATGCAGGGTTTTGGTAGATTTATGCTTCTGAGCATGACCATTGTGCTCAAGGAATTACACCGTAGCCTATTTCTAGTATGAAAGAGCACTGGTATATGCTAGGGAATGTTTTGTTAATTGAAATCAAGTGTCCAAACAACAATGCTGTAAACAACAATCAGTAGGAAAAGTAATCACCAGCAATTAGCAAATTTCACATTAAGGTATCTATAATCCCTCTGTGCTGGAATGTACCAGATTTGTCAGGTGTAAGACACAGGTGGCCACATGTACACAGTTCCTGTTCAGACCTGCGATCACGTAATGCCAAATAAATGAAGTAAAAACAACAACAAAACCTATCTATTGATTGACTCCATTGCTAGAACACTGGATCACTTACTGCCTTGAAAGACCTCCCAGAAAGTTCCCTCAGGCTCAGTAAACCCAGTTCGCAACTATCAGCATTCATTGCTCCAGTTGCTAAATTCTCTCCCTCTCCATCAACCTACTTCCATAACTTTTAATTTAAGAGAAAACCACTTTAAACAGTAGGCGAGCTGTGCATCACCTCCTAGCACTCCTAATACATTTTGCACCTGCTAGAGAGCCACACACAAAATACTCTTCAAATCATTCAGTTAAATTAAGCGATGTTCTATCCTTGTATAGAAATCTGCTCCCCAAATTGAGCAGAGATTACTACTTGCACACTGTAAACAGCAAGGTTAGTAGTAGCACAACTTCCAAGAAACTTTCCAAGGCAATGCCAGAAGTACTCCAAGCCAACACTAAAACATTTGTTTCAGCTCTATAAGGTAGATGCACATTTACTGACAGTGGTGTAGGTGACGTTACCTTCATGCATGCGTATGCTTTCCCTTGCAAAGCTATTGAAAAACTGAAAATACAATTAGAAACTCTCTCAGCTTTGCTCACCTAACAACACCCATTTCGAGAATTCACACATTTAGTGCCATTAAGAAACCCACATTAAATTTCCGCTTCTCAAAATTCTGAAGTAATTTACTACAGCTTTCTCTCAACAGAGATGCAATCCCAGAAAGCAAAGCAGGTTTCTAAAGACCCAGTGGGATAAAGGCAGAGGAGTCTAAACTGCAGCTCATAGTAGTAGAGTAAAAACATTAATCATGCTTAAGTAGCACTTATGTTGCCCACGTAACCAACGTGGAAGTGATATGCCTACCTAATTAAAGGTAGCCCAAATAAACTCCTGAAAAGACAGCGGGACCAATCTCAGATATACACAACAAGAAAGCGTCACAAAAAAGGATGCTCACCTGTAGCTGAAGATCTAGACTCACAGGAAAACTCCACAAAGAAGGAATCTCCAGCAAGAGATCCTTCCCTAGTGGGACTCAGCACTTCAATAAGGTCTAAGAGAGGTGCAGCCAGGCTCCACCCCTTCCTGTCCCACAGCTGAGTTGCCTTCACCTGTGCTCCCAGGGCTGAGCGGGTCCTTTCCACAGGTGCTCCATCAGTGGTTCAGGCCCTGACTCAACAGTTACCATACAACTCCACTGAGGAAATGAGTGATAATTGCTATTCAAAACACATGGGTTTAGAATCAGCTGCTTTGACTAGAGTCTGAACTTAGCATTGATTACATCAATCCTTGACAGAAGATACAATTTTTAAATAGTAAAAAAAACAACACTTGAGACATAACATTTTGTTGGGAAACATTCCATTCCACACATTTGTTTTCTTTTTAGATGCTGAGAAGCCCAGCGAGTGTCTGCAGTACCTGCAGGGTCTCCTGGCAGAAGCGCAGTCTGTGATAACCATCAGCCCAGACTCAGCTGTATTTAAAAAAAGGAAAAAGAAAGATTGCAAAATTTCAGTTTTCAAAATTACCATGTCAGATTTTTATCCCTATTTCCTGAGGTTTGTTTCAGGTCACCCAATGGTCAGCTACTTCCCCCTTGTCTCACAGCTCTGTATAAGACCTGCTAGGTAAAAGAAAGATGCAAGATACCTACAAACAAAGGCTTCTTTTTGAAAGAGTGACAATTGCTATCAGGTTCCCTAAAGTCACTAACATGGTTTATAAGTCAATAGCCTTAAATTAGTTACTATATACTTTATTTTATATCCTTTATCCATAACATGTATTACATCTCATTTAAAGAAACATATATTTACTTCATTTCTGTATCTGTGGCACTCGTTTGAGACTGGAATTTTTACTGGTATAAAGTAGCCACTGCCATTAAGGAAGGCATGCTAGATGGTTTCAATTTTATGATTTTGACTAAACAATCCCAAATATAAAGAAAATATTTTTCCAGACCATTTTCCAACTGAAGAACTATTTTCTATTTAAAACCAGAGACCAGATATGAAGATTAGTTCTGCTTAAAATGAAATTTTATTTTAGAGATGTAGAGAGGTTTTTTGTTCTCTAATGGGAGAAACTTAGAGCAAAACCACTCCGAAAAATTCTGCATTAATCATGTCTTTGAAACACATAGGAAAAGTCACACTAAAAATAGCTATTATTGAGTTAAACTCCATAGCAGGCTTCTTTTTTTTTTTTTTTTTCCAACAAAGACTCCAAGGCACTACTGCAGCATTCATAAGAACGAGCTCCACCCAAGCAAAAGCAATCTTTCTGGAGTAAAGGAAAAGAAATCTTAGCTCTCCAAAGCTCATTACTTATCTGCTAAAATAATCCCTTAGATTTTCAGCTGCTTTAAATGTAGGTAGCTCAAGTCATTTCAATTTCCTTTGGCTTTAATGGAGCTCATTTTGAGTTACGCCAAATGAGGCCATCCCTGTAGATGCCCATACTCATGAAGGCCTAGCGAGACAAGTCATTTAGAGAGCGATGGTCTTGTCTGATCAGTATTGAGTCAGCACAGCACCGCTGTAAGTCAGAACCTATCAGCTGCCATAGGGATGCTCAGGAACTGAAATCATTTGTGCAGTTCAGTTCTTGGTTGTGTTTGGTTTATAAGCTGTCTTCGGCTTTCTATGATAGACTTGACTCCAAAAGTGTTTGGGTTGCTTTATCAAACAGCTCTGCTGTCCTTTACGTGGAAAACAGATCTACTGTTTTAAGATACTTGAATAATACCTAAAACATCTAGATGGACTTAATGACTATTTGAAAACTATAGTAATAAGGCTATCAGAGAAGGCATTTTGTTACATTTCAATGAATAAGAGTCATCCAAGGCTAAGCAATAAATTCTGCCTACGATTACCCTGATGTAAATGAAGGAGTGAGGATGTTTGTATGATATGACTAAAAGCTAGCCTTGATCTCATCAGATGTAACTGAGAATATAATTTAGCCTAAAGCTACAAAATGTCCAAGTTAAAAAAAATAACTTTAGCCTCAGAAGCAGTCTGCACTGCACAGACAAATGCAATAACATGTAGGTTTGGCAAACTACTAGAGAGGGAAATGTCCCAGAGCAGCCCACAACAACAAATTGTCACTGTTCAGGCTAATAAGAACAAGCACTCAGCAAAGTTGATGCGGAGTACTGGAGTGATCTTTACATGGTAGCAAATGACTGCAGCGACAGAGGTGTTTATGAAATTTGGAACAGCACACAGAACAAGGGGACTGCCGTCCTCCCACTGAGAGTGCCTTAGGCTGTACACAGAAGCATAAGGCTTTAATCTCCTCTGTATTGCTCAGAACTGAGACCATCGACAGTATTAGATAAAGAGGCATTTTCATATTTATGTATGTTCTGAATGGCATAGAAATATATGTCATCATTTGAAGCCTTAGAAATCAGACGTACTGGGGGTTTTGTGCATGTGTCACCAAGCATTAAAGAAAAGGATCGCTCACTAATTTACTAAAAGCTATGCTAGGCAGTTATAAAACAATTCATAATCATCTGTTTCTGGTGACTGCTTTTTCTCCTTTTGATGTTGCAGCCCAGATAGTACCCGACAGCAGAATACCTACTGGGATCATCATTCTGCTGCCTACTCAGAGCTTGTTTGCTTGCTTTACTCTTGCAGTTATTTATAAGCTGTAAGGCGAGCCTTTGTTTCATTCATTTCTTGTCTGGTTGGTGCAAAATGCCCCTTTCCTATTAATGTATTATTATATCTAACCTCTCATGCCTGCTTCCAATTTAGTGACTGGTACAACAGAAAATGATCTCAATCTGAAAAGATTAGAGTGGTGGATTTCTGCTAAGTTTGAGAAACTGAATCTCCCTCCAAAGTAGTGTCACTCCCAATGAATTCACCAGGATATATACAAAAATGTTCCCAAGCTCATGCCAAGAGACATTTCCAGTTTCCCAACCCTTGTATTCACATCCCTTCTTGGACCTAAAGTTAAGTTGAGTGGGTGCCTTTAGCTTAACAATATAAGAAAGGCTATGATAGCTCAAAGAAAAAATCCCATTTATCTCTATTGTGGCTCTCTCTTGCGGTCAAAAATACACATTTAGAAAATAATATAGGAGATGAGAAATGTATAGACTGATTTTTCCTTGTGTAAAACTTACAAGCTTCTTAATGTAAGAGCTTCAGGGGCTGCCAGAGCTAGAGAATTCATTTAGACTACTTTGACAGCAACTGATTGACCTGTTTTATGTGAATACAATAAGTTTAGTACTGGAGTTATGATCATATCTGGCATTATTCATCTTGGTTCTATGTATATTAATTAACATAAACGTTTCTTCCCTTATCTGCAGGCTGTGAACACCAACCATAGAGGTTGTATTTCACTGCTCAGTGCATGTGAATGATATACATTTAGCAAGCTCACCTTGACAACCTGATTTTGAGGTAGTTCGTAATCCTCCTGTTCATAAAAGCTAGTGCATAAGAACTGCAGTATGAGAGCTTTCATCATCACATATACTCCTAATGAGTGACTCTAGCACCTGAGAAAACAGCCTACTTGGTAGTTCTCTACAGCCATACATTTTGCATTTTCTTCTCATAGTTCAGTGAAGCATTATTTGCATACTCACCATAACACAATCAAAGGAAACAGAATTTTCAATGCAGTATCTGGATCACAAGAGAGCTTGCAAAGCTGCGGGGCTGTACTAAGCCACTAGCTGCTCTCTAAATGTGTTCCCTTTGCCATGCACAACCTACATATGAGACTGTCATAAGTACTTTTGCTGCCAGTGTAAGTGGAGTACAGGTCTTGTTTGTTTTGGACTCATTTTGAGTTTTTAACAAGGAGAAAAAATTGCAATTTCCTTCTTTTACCCTACTCAGTTGTGTCACCATCTTATGTATGTTTGTTTACCCAGTCTGATAGCACTACCATGGTTCCTTTCTCCTGACATTTCAGCAAAGAACCTTTTCAGAAGAAAACCAGACTCAGATACCTCCTAAGAGTGAAAGCATTCATGTTTTTCCCTTACACAGAGTTCCAGCTGGTGTGCAGTACACAAGAGTTGGCAGAAGAGGTGGTAGATGCCTGAAAGTGACCCACATTTGGCTGTAATGAACTGTGAGAGATGGCAGTATCTATCGTTTTGTGATTCCTTCATTAATTGCTGTCTGCAGAGTGAAAACTAAGTTGCACTGCTCAATGCAGAGGACGTAAAGTAGATCACAACACCACATCTTTAGAATGTCTCTTTCTTTTTTTCTGTATAGATGATCCTTGAGTAAATACAAGCCTACAAAGTATATACTAACAGTAACTTTAGCAAATTCTGGTAAGAGAATGAAGAAATTCGCTTTTACCTTTTTTTACTTGCCAACTAACTTCACCCATGCGTTGGAAGTATTTAGATGAATTTAACTTTCTTGAATTATTTGGGCTCCATATTCTTATAAATATTTACACTCAGTATGAATCCAAGACAGTGTCTCCATCTAAAAATAGCGCTCTGATTTGTGGTTTTGCAAACATGAGATGAGAAGTAAGAGCACTACAAACTACGTACAGTAAGCGTTGTGATTATGCTCATTAAAAAACTTTTAGTGGAAAACTTTTCATTACCCTGGGATACAAGAGAAGCAGGGCAGACACCCCCCTGGATACTAGTTGCAAGCAGCTTCTGCCAAGATCATGTAATCCCTGTTTGCTTGGACTGTCAGGGACCAGCTTCAAGCCCTGAAGCTAGAGCCTGGCTACACAAAGCTGGGGTAGATGCACTGCCATTTCCTGACTAAATCCCTGTAAAATTATTCAGCGGGTTTCAGGAAAGCTGATGGGGAATTCTGGTCCGAACTTGTAAGAGTTAGAGTTTGAAAAATGCTATGGAAAAGCTCTAAGGTCTCAGGACATTCTGAGACCCATTCTTTCAAGACTTCATTGTTTGCAAAGCAATTTGCTTGGCTGTAGATGGAGGATTAGCGTGTGAGTATTCAGTGTTGCCACTCCATTTATTCTATCTACAAGAGCTTCTGGAAGCAGAAGTATAAACAAAAACTTCACCATCTGATAATTGCTATCTGTCTGATACTCTACAACTGTCTTTATTAGAACAGACATTTTGCCTTCATTCTACTGGTGTCTGGTTTAATTTTAAAGCATGTCATTTCAATATATACCTCCTCTCCCACACAATTAGACTTTCTCATTTTCTCCTCCAAACACCTTCACGATCACCCAGCGATCCCAGTATGATTCTGCTCTACAGAACAAGGGGCACCATGAGCCTTTGTACTTCTCTAAAGCGTAGCAGGAAGAACTCCTGCAGCAGTGTTTACTCAGCTGTGAAACAGGCTTCCAAAGGAAGTAGCAGAATTGCTAACACCTGAGTCACTTTTATCATAGGGTGATTCGAAGTATTGCAGAATGCATGTTCTCTACTAGCAGGGGCAGAGCTGATCTTGTACAGTCAAAAACACTTTGTGAAACCTGTAACCGCACACTCACGTGCCTGGAGAATGCAAAACAAGATACAAATCAATAAAAAAAGGTTGTGCATCAATTTTTCTTAGCAGGTAACATACATTTTGTTAAGCTTTTGAGTCTTGTTCTTTTCCAAATTGCGTTACATGGAAATGTGTTCAGTTTAACGTCTTCTCTCTTGATAGGTGACTGTGTATAGCTAGCAGAAAATGGACGCTCTGGAGAACATACTTACAGAATGTCTTAGAATAATGAAGTGACTGAAATTTAACACTAAATTTAAACCCCCAACATAACAACCATTCCCTCTAAGTGCTTAGTTAAAAACTTATTCCACATGGTAAACTACTCTCTGTCCAATTTCTCAAGGTGTTAGATACATTTTCAATATCTACTCATTTCATAGGCACAGGAACGTATATAGAGATGACATCTACAGTGAAAGTACTCATAGTCCCAGTACATGTGTTAACTATAGAGCTACTGCTATATCAAAAGTATAATTCTTTGGCCTGGAGCAGAAGCAGAGAGAAACGATGGCAAATGAGGAACCAGATGGCTCCACAAGGCCCCTTTGCAATTCGTTTCTCAAGGTCTCACTCATTTGCTGCACATGCATGACAGAGCAGCATGCACTGACTGGTCAACCCATAGAAGATGATCTGACTTGCATTATTGGGTTGCATTACCATAAAACATTTTAATGACCAAAATCTTTTTTTTTTAATGCGTTTTATGTTGCTGCAAGTGCAAAAACTTTAGATTATGCCTGATTTTTCCAGTTTGAATTTTCAGAGTGAGAAACACCACCACGCTTGCAGAACCAATTCAAGCTCCAAATAGTTAACCACTTCCAATAGGAAAACAACAACAACAACAACAACAAAAAGAAAGAAAAACAATCCTCTGGGCTTCCTCACTACTGCAGAAACTGAAAACAGAAGTGCCAGAGTACCACAATAAAGGCTGATCTTACTGTATTTTTTATCTGACTAAAAGAGACGGGAAAAAAAAGATCAAGAAACCCTGTGAGAGATAATGAAAGACAAGCACTTGAAAACTGAATTGTGATGTGG
This sequence comes from Alectoris magna, assembly GCA_030625065.1. Lineage (NCBI taxonomy): Eukaryota > Metazoa > Chordata > Aves > Galliformes > Phasianidae > Alectoris > Alectoris magna. Next base: position 16,227,672 of record CM060571.1, read on the forward strand.
CCACCAGAAATGCCACTCTCAGAAGCAAAATTACTTGAAAGTGCATCCCCAGAGAATAGACTGGCAAGTCCTGGCTCAGCAGCTCTGCTCTTTTTTTGAGCTGGATTATGCAAGAATCTTCTGTGAGAGCCTGGAAGGAGAAAAGCAGCAGTGGCTTTTGTCAAGCAGCAAGCTATCATGAAAATCTAGGAATTACCATATTAGATTAGGCTATGCCCCCTATCAAATTCCTCTTAGCAGTCATCAGCACCAGATGCTCCAGAGGAAGCCGAGACAGCTCTGGTATATCGTATTCCTGAGTAGACATTCCCCTCCTGTTTCCTGTAGTCAGCATTTGGATAAAGCACTGAAGCATCAGGGAAGGACTGCCTCCCTCTGTGCTCAAAAGAGCTCAGAGGAAATGCATATAACTTGGCCCCTGGCTGGTAGGTCTCTGGATCTTTTCAGAGTAATTCGGGGTTAGCTCTAGTCCAAAGAACATTTCATTTGTGTTTTTAATAAAGCGATGGAAACCACCCACATTCTGCTGGGACAGTAGGGTTTGTATTTCTGAGCTTCTGAAGCACCTCATTGCAGTGAGGTGCTTCTCTTGCAGAAAATGGGTGCACGCTAGGATCCTTTTAAATGTTGTATCAAGCAGTAAGGGATATCTTGCATGGCAAGCTAATACATTTTTGATAAAAAAGGAGCTAGATTTATGCCACAGAAACACACAACAGTAGCCCTAGCTCAAATGTTTATGCGGGATGAGTACACAGCACACTTCTTTCCCTATTACCTTTTGAGAGGCAGCAAGACAGCCTCAGGCAGGCCCCTGTCTCCTTGGGAACGTCACTGGGGAGCTGTACCACTTCAGACTTCTTCAAAATAAGAAAACATTTCAAAACCAACCACATACTTTAATTACTGGCAATTAGAAATTCCTGTTTTATGTGTTTACAGCTCAAAAATGTTAATGTGTGCCAGTTGTGTCGAAAAGTTTGATTAAGCTTTTTAAACTGAGTTTGAAAAACTTAAAACACTCCAACCACTCTATGATCAGAGTATCTTGGGGGCCTTTCCAAAGTGACTTGTGGAAGTCAGAACTGCTTTAATAGTCTCTTCGCTGTTCCCAGAGGACCACAGCTTGTCTTACAAAGACATACACCCAACATGCTTTGCAGAAGACATTTCTGCCTGACAGTTTTACAAAGACTGGGCAAAACTCAATAATGCTTAAGGCCACTTCTGAATGGCAAACTGGAGTTACAACTGAGGTTTAAATGAATATGCTATGTAACAAGTGATAAGCTGCTAGCAAATAAGATAAAGGTAGGCTGTAAGGGTTAATTACTTCTTTTACTCATCCTAGAAAATCAATGTTTGGAAGAAACAGCATCTATAAGAAATTGATGCTACACTAAGTTCATAAGCAAAATACGAAGAGAACACAAGGTGCTTTTGCTGGCCTAACAGAGATGCTATTTGCATAGATAGGTAAAGGTTGATGATGAATGCTTGCTAACGAGTTCTCCATGTGTCATAAAATATGAGCAATAAAATCAAGTCAAAGAATTGAAAAGACAAATGACAAGCTTCTGTGCATCATTAATGAGTGATGAGGGTAGAAAGACATAAGATAACCCTCCATGCATATAATAATGATGTCTGTGACTGGTGGCGCTTCTCTATGCTCACACGTTTAATAAGATGTGTTAGAATTAAAAATTTAAAAATCAAGTCCATGTGCTCCATAAAATATGAGGAAAGTAGCAACTCTACCCTACGTTAAGATCTTTGCATTCCACACCTTATTAATGAGTGAGATGTGTTGATTTACACAAATACTCATAAGTGAAGCACAGCAGTATTCTGTGCTGGTAACAAAACAAGTCACACAGTCAGTAACCTCACATCTCACTGCAGGAAGAATTCTGATATGCAGCAAAGAGTTGATAGTTCACAGGAATCTATGCTTTGTCCTGTCCACTGACATTTTGCCAGCTGCTTTATACCTAAAGCTGCTACAGACACCCAGCTAACTACCAGAGTGCCTATTTTTTCCTGAATATCGTGCACTATAGAAAGGCCACTACGAGTTCATATTTTCACTGTGGCACTATCCATTGCACAGGAACTGAACATGATTTAACAGGCAAAACCAAATGGCGCAACTCTTTTGGTCACACACACACTTCCTAGAGGACAAAGGAAAGCAATGACTGACAGCTCACTTTTTTCACAACTTTAGGAAGTGTTTCAATGCTGTATACCAAACTAAATTATAACACAATGCTATCCAATCCAACATTTCTCAACTTGGAGTCAGCGCTGCATTTTGAGCTTTCTCCGGGATTAATGACATATTCCCTATGTTCCCACCGGCGCCCTCAGACAGATATAGACAGAATAGCTTTCTGCTTGTCAATGTTTTGCACACTTATGAAAAGTAAGCCCCAGAATGGAAATGCCAACAAACTGGCAGAACAACAAATGGACCCCTCAGCCCTGAGCCTCAGAAAGCAAGCGGACATCAGCCATGGGAGGTGTGCCGGGGCTCCTGGTAAGAACCACAGCTAAGTATAGCTCTGTGCTGCTGGTTGCAAGGGATCCAAAGACAGAGTCAAGTTGCATCTGGATCAGATCAAAGCTTGGTAAAAGGGATAAAGACCTGCCCACTTGCCTGCATTTTGTCTATCACAGGGAGGAAACAGCAGTATGTTTGAGTCATAAAGCCTATAAAATTGTGGTTTGAGGGGGATAATTGTACCTCTGTAAGATCCAGTTTCAGAGTGGTCACCAGTAGTCACTATTCCATGCCACAATACTGGAGCTGTTCTCTCCACAACTCACAAAGGGAGTGAAACAATCTGACATATCAAACACACCACACAAGTGCAAAAATATTTTATCAACCAATCAACCACATATTTAGTTTACCCAAATTTCGTCTGTTAGACCGAACCAAACTATACCTGATATTATCCTAATCACATCTGGACTATGCCGTGTTGTTTCTGAAAAACCCAGCACCATTGTATGTGGGTTTTTTCTCCATGTTATTATTATTATGGGTCTGTTCACAGATGTTGGGTTTCACTCTCTCTTGTTCATTTCCACATGCTGCTGGAGAGCTATCTCCTAAGTTTGCCTTTGCTGTCTGTCATATTACTATCCTCCTGTGCCTTGTTCATTCACCTACTGAAAGTCCAGGAAGGAATAGGCAGCAATCTCCAGTAAAAAATGTAGTGTCTCCTGTACTGTGTAGGGACACAAATAAGGGTGTCAGTATTGCTCTCTGGGACAGACGTCACCAGCCTTGGCTGCTCCGTCACCATAACCTCAGCTGAACTGGCTGACTAAACAGCGCTGACAATTGTTTTGCATTATAAGGCAGGAAAAAAAACCAAAAACCTTCCGGCTCTAGCTCTGTACTTGCTCTGTATATTTAAAGTCCTCCTGAACAGCAAACGGCAGCAAATGGCAGATATTTCATGTTCAGAATCTCAGAATGGCTCAGCTCCCCTCAAAGTTCATTTGATGCTATTTTTTCGGACATAGCAAGGTTATTTTGCAAAGCACTGCAGCAGTGTTGGCTTCCTGGGGTTGGGTCCTCCAAGTAACGTATACATTTGAGGAAGAAGATAGGGATGTGGCTAAACCATGGAGTGGGAGGCTCCTGACTCACCTTAACAACCATTTAGTAAGTATCTTTGACTTGAATCACCTTGAATCACAACCCTGTGGTTCAGCCACAACAGCTTGGGTTTATTACAGCTGGTGCAAAGCATTCTTACTAAGCTCTCTGAAACAACCAATCACTTTCTGAAAAGTGCTGCTAATAGAAGTCTCCTGTATTAATGTAACCAGAAGTAGGCACTGCATGACCGTGGTGCTCAGAGATATCACTACATTGAGTTTTACACTGAATGCCAACCGTGAACTGTGCCTCTGTATAGTATGCTGGAGGGGCAAAAGGAATGGCATCTTTATGCAGCCAGATGACTGGATGAGGCTGAAGTCCTAGAGAGACGCATCACAAAACAGGTCACAGAATAAGAGCATGTCATACTTATTAAAAAAGAATGGCCCACAGTCCACCATGGTTTCTCTCATACCTTGATGTATTTTTCTACAATCACCATGAGCAGATCTTTTTTTTTTTTTCTTCCCTTCAAACTCCGTTTGAACTTAAAAATAATGAAAATGTGCTTTAATGAACCATCAGTCATCCACAATGTCTTCCAAGCTAAGTCTACTCAATTTAAAGAGGAAGTAGTTTTCTTCTTTTTTTCTACTCTGCCAGCACTTCAGACATAACCTAGAACCTGAAGTCTTATCCTAAGAGCTCAAGTATCATCATCGATGATAAAAACCTGCTAGCTGAAATTTACCTGACAGTGGTGCTGTTAATGTGCCAGACAGAGGAGAGAACCAACTCACTTTCCCACTCTATTGTCTCTTAATTGTTAGCAACAACAAAAACTCATCTCTTTTAAGTACCCAGATATGTCAGACATATGAGGAGCAGGTCTGTGGGGTGTATGCCATAGTTTTACAGTCATTTCCTTCACTGTTACAGCATTTGAGAAAGTTACATGCAGCATGTCTACTAGAAGTGGGGTATGCATGTATAGCTCACGTGAGAGATGGCTGGGCTAAGAAAAGCATCTGGCTTCTATACGGTAGAAATCTTAAACCTTAAAATGATGAAAAGTCTTTAAAGTAAGAAACCCTGTCCTCCTCCCCAGACAAATGAATGTCCAACCTTCCAAGGTCTGCAAAAAGAAGAGTCCACCATCAGAACGGTGAAAAGCAAATAGCAAGCTCTGTGTTTTACCACATTTGGAAAGTTCTTGACCAAAGAATTGACAAAGATTTGTGTTTTAAAGAACTCACAATATCATGGCTCTTAGCTGTACATTTTTCCTTGAGCAATAAAAATTGCAGAGTTTACTACATGATGAGAAGAGTATTTCTAGTAGTACATTCTACAGCTGAAGAACTGTTAAAAATCCATTCTCAGAGAGGGGTGAGAGGACAGCTAGCATCTTTAGCACACAGGGTCTGGGAAAGAGAGGAGTGTCCCTGGATCTGCATGACAGAAGGTCCTGTCCATGATTCAGGTGAGAATTGCATGTCTGTTAAAGAAACGTGGCTGCATAACTCTCAGAATGGGAAGCAAGTGACAGAATTCACAGCTATTATTATATACCAGTAAAAAAGAAATGACTTTCCCAAGTCACAGATTTGTTTTAGCAGTGTACCACCACTGAACAAGTTGACTTGGCCTGCCCTGTTCAATCAAAGTTAAGACCAGAATTAATGCAGTAAAAATTAAATCCACAGCTTGGTGTCATAGGAGAGGAAAAGGCAAACTCATTGTAAAACAAAAAAAAAAAAGCAACAATCAGAACTGGAAAATGATGAGAATTGTACAGAAATCATACTTCAAAATTATCTTCATCCAGCTGAATGGCAGAGCTTGTCACCTCTATATAGTATCAATGACTGAGTAGTTGGGATGAGCAATGATACCACGGCAGGTTGAGCCAAGCCACTATTCGATTCTTAGCTCTGCTACCAATTCATGCAGATAAATCATTCAGTCTTTGTGCTTTGACTTTCTCATCTGAGAAAGGAGATATTCAGCTTAGTTCACAGAGCTGTTGAAATGTTGATCGTTTTTATTCATACAGCAGTGTGAGCTCACTGGGTGAAAGGTGCTTTGAAGGTGTTAAGTATTCGTCTTGATATTATGCCTGCTTTCCTCTTCACGCTGTTTATGAGTAGAACTATTCTTTTGACTGAACTGCAGCCCATTAGAAGTCGATAGTACGGGATTTACATTATTTGCAATGCTAAATGCATTTAATTTTCTTCCCCCAAATACCTTCTAATCTACCATTTAAACATAAGAATAATCTCTTTTAGTTTCATGTCACTTTTGAGTAAAAGCAAGTGCTTGAGCACATTGTCAAACTGAGGCCATAAGAATAAGCTGCCTTTGGCAGTTGATCCCTAACATTTGAAAAAAAATTCTCTTTCAAATCTTGAGTAAATAATTTGGTTACCATTCCATAGGAATGGCCATGTTGAGCTTTCTTGCACGTATAGGTTAAAAAAAAAAAAATACTTCCAGTCGATCACAATCTTGATTCTTCCCCTAGAATGGCAATATTCCCTGTTACAGATTGCTCCAACTTCAGAAGTAAGAGAAGCACTGCACTAACAACGTAAGGAAGTTTGAGGCAATAGACAGACTCTTCCCTCCATTACCCTAGCAGTGACTGGGTTTTCTTTCACAGTTATCCAAGGTGTAGTGCATTTTGTGAAACCAGGAGAATCAAATACACCTACAATTTTTGGGTGGTTTTTTTTTTTTTGCCAGCTCTGCTGTCTTTCCGTAAGAAAGCTAAATACTACTTCTGGGCAAAGCAATAAAAAGTTGATCAAGGATGTAAGGTTTGTGCAAGCACTGAGGTGAAAACCTGTGCACTCTTCTGAAGCACATGCAGTGAAATAAGCTATATCCATACATGTTTCGTTCATTCATATTAGTTTATTCAAATGAATAACAAAACATTGCTATGAATCAGTTCTAATTATATCCGCAATAAACCAGAAAGCAATGGAAACAATGCTAAGGCTCATTTTCCTGAAGCACTGTATTAGGTCAGAGACGCACTGTGATGAGGTCAGGATCTTGTAATCTGCGACACTTCAGGTTATTGGGATTTCATCTGAACCAGTAGAAATACATTTCCTTGATTAGAATTAAACCCAGAAGGGTAGGAATTCTTTTCTTTTCTTTTTTTCTTCTTTTTTTCCATGTCAGAACTTTGAAATCCTGAGATGGGGCAAACCAGGTAAATACAGCTCCAGCCCCACACCCAGCACTGGGGGCCTTAAAGAGCATCTTGGAATGATCTCATCAGTTTTATTGAAAAGAAAAGCACGATGAACTTTAGTTAAACTTTAGTAAATGGAAGTTTCTGTAGATACAAGCTAATGTCCCTATGAAATAGCTTAGCACAGAACAGCACAGAAGTAAGCATAGCAAAATTGAATTAATGAGCAACATGCAAATATTCCTTAAAGTGGCAAATTCTGTGGAAATTTGGTCTGTTCTCTCAGGAGCAGAAAATTGGAAAAGCTAATATGTAAAAATATCTAATGGACACACAATGCAAAAGCTAATATGGCATTTGAGCCACATCATCCTCTAAACTCAAGTATTATAAATTTGGACAAAAGATAAATCCCATCTGCAACAAAAGGTGTTGGATCCATTCTTTAAGGAGTATGTTAAAGACAGCTTTGCTGGAAGTAGCAAATGTCAAGTATTTCTACACTCAGAAAGAGATGGTGGATAGGAAGGTGTGGGTCTTGGACCATGAGTGTAAAAAGAAAACCCAGAAACAGAAACAAAGTAAACTTCCATTTAGACTTCAGAGTAAAACCTTACGCACTTTACACCTATCAAACAGAAAAAAAAAATGTGATCTAGATTTTGCATGGAGCAGTAGCAGTGGTATTTAAAGCTACCTTAAAATTAGGAATAAAAACCTGTGCAAATGGCCCAAGAATCAGACTCCCTGACAAGAAAATGTAGATTGCTCTATGGCCTATCAAGTTGCTTCTGGAAGTAGTTTAGCCATTTATTTGCCCCCTAATACTAATGGTCAAGCATGAAATGAATGAACAGCCTATAAAGACCATAGGAAGAATAATAAAAATGTTGAATGACAAAAAGATGGAATTTAATCTCTTCATAAAAACAGTCTCATTGGCTATTAAAATGCTGCCTTTATTCCGTTATTCCCATTAAGAGCCAACACAGACCACTGAAAGACAAGCACGTGGTGCTGCTGGTTCAGGCTTTTGCTCTAATGGAGATTTCCTTTGCACTCAATAGCTCCCTTGTAACCATGGAGAGCTGTTAGACTTTCCTCACTTCTCTCCTTTGGGATTCTCTCTGTTGCCTTATACTTTCTCCTTTTTGGCATCTTTGAGGTTGTGGCTCCATTCCTGAGAGCTCTGTGATGGACCATTGATCTTGTACATCTCTTTAAATGAAAGTAAGCTGACCTTGATATCTACTAATACAAAGAAGGTAAGATGCTCAACAAAAGCCACAAGACTGATGTACTCAGCAGCCTTTTCAAACAGTTCCTGCAACACATGCAGTGCCGGTAACCACCAGAACTACCTTGGTACAGACACTAAACATAGTCCTGCAGATCTGATCTTGAAAGTAATCCACGGATTTTCTAATATGATGCCACAAAATACTGCTCAATATGACTATGTTGAAAAATAGTGTTACTGCACTCTTTGTATCTGTTGTAGTTTCCATGGAGATAAACAGGAGGCGTTACTTTCAGAGCGACAATCACAGACTTGCTTCCATATGCATGATGGGGAAATTCAGCAATCCCAAACAATCAACTATTGCCACAGAAAAGAAGACCCACCTCCCAGTAGGTCAGACAGCAACTCTTAAAATACTGCACAGAGCTGTAAAATCAAAGCCACAAGCATCCCCAATACCTTTTCCATAAGATGGCACAGGGACCAACAAGACAACAAAGTCCATTCAGAGGACTTATGGAAGTCGGCGCAATAACAGTACAAGGCCCCTAGATAAAATGTATTTGAGAAGAAATGTAGATGGCTCAGGGGATACAGCAAGACCAACCTGAAACAAATCAAATTGCCCTAACAAAACCACATTCCCTGGTACCACATGTTACTCTATGAGCAATGTACTGTTACATATTTGCTTAGGTTCAGCTAACATAACATAGTTGAGAAAATGATATAATTGATTACTGTACCACTCTGAATTCCTCAAGAATACATTAATTTCCCCTTCACTGCCTGAAAGCAATGCATTACTTTCCTTTTGTGTGAAACAAGAATTTACCCACTGCCTTGACAAGTATTTGAGTGAGTACCTGATACGTACACAGCATTTTCACACAGTCTGTATAAATACAGAGTATGTAAACATCACACAAATTTCTGTCATTTTATCTTTTTTCTACTAATACAGACATGTAAAATATATGAGTGTTTTAGAAGGAGAAAAGAGAAATGGGAGGAGGAATCAAATGACTACAGGCCTTCTGACCTTACCATTTTCAAGAGTCTAAAACAACACGGACCAATCTGTTTCAAAAAAAGCCCATTCTGTTCTCTGACTCTGTTGTAATGAAATGGAATTTGCATTCAGCATACAAGCACTGGTGGTCAGAGGGAATCACTTTCTCTATCAAAGATTGTGCACTTTAAATCCTTTGCTAGTTCAACTGTTGTATATTTGATTTTAATTAAAGTTCTGTCATGAATTATAAAAGACCAGATCTTCAAAGTCATTAATTAAAGCCCCTTGGTGTCTGAATACTAACATTATGACAAGCAAGATGTACAGAGCCTATCAACAGGCAGCTGCTCAGCAGCAACAGCAAAGCAAGCAGAATTATTCTGACATGTTTGGGACTGCACTAGCTGGTTGTTCCAATGAAGGTATCTCCCATGAAGACAAACAGCAGAGCAGTGGGAGTAGCCCAGCTTTGGAATGGCCCTGTTTGCAAGCACTATGCATCCTCCCAGCGCATGATAAATGGGTCACTCAGCAAGGTACTTCTTTTGAAATCTGAAAAGCTGAAGTTACGTAGCTCACTACCGTGTGTCTTTGGAGCCCATCACAAAAACACATCAGCTTAGCTCTCGCTCTTATTAATGTGTGCAGTAACATTGTGGCTACCTTACCAGCTATGGGCTGGGCAACATCATCCTTCACGGCAAGGTGCCTCATTAAGATCAACAGGGTCACCGACAAAATACGATGCAAGCCAACATCAGTATAGACAGCAGGATCCACCCCCAGTGCTACTTATGACCATGCTGAGTTTACCAAGCTTAAGCAAATACAGCACCATCAGGACTTCCTTCTTCTGCCAAGCCCCCAGTGATGTGGAGTTTTAAAGGCAAGTTCAGCCTGCATGCTTTATCCATAAGATCCAGTACATTTTCAAATAGAGAGGTCATTCTCTCTCCCTATATTTATTTTTGAGACACTTCACAAAGTAAAATGCAAATGAACACACAATTACTAGCTGTTACAAATCATAAACTCCCTGGTAAATTATTGTAAATAATTTTTCTCTGCACTTCACAGGTGCACTGTCTTCAAAGAATCCAGATAACTCAAAACTAAACCAAAAAAATCCTTACACAAAATCAGCTTGACTCACCTTCCAAAATGAGGTTTCCTCATACTCCTCTGCAACTGAAAGCTTGACACTAGAACCTTGTTCTTACCTCACTGCTGAGGAGCAGCTGAACTCTGTTTTCTCTTTACACACCAGAGGGTGCAGGGACAGGCCAGACCCTCAGGACGTGGCAAACAAGGCTCTCCAGAAAGGCAGAGACAACTCGGGTTGGCTTTCCTTGAGCAGCTTATCTTGACTGATCTGATTTTCTTTACATTCAACATCTCTACAAGCTACAAGGGAACTACTTGAGCTTGTGCTAAAATCATATCAACACACTATTTTACAATAAGCCAGTCTCTAAACAAACACACCCGAAATTTAGGGGGAATAAGCAGATAACGATCAACTTCTAGCAGAAGTGTTTGAAATTCTATAGGTTCTAACCAAATTCATAAAGGCTTTCAAAATTCTGAACTAACTAGCTAGCAGAACACTCAACAACAATGAATAATCGTAACACCTCAAATTCAAGTTAAAGAAAAAAACAAGCAACCAAAAAAAAAAACCCCAAAACCAAACCTCACCAAATGTCAATTTATGCTACCAAATACTTGAAACAAATATAGTTTAAGTGGGTCAGAATTACATTGAGCCAGTACGTATGGATAAGAGAAATTTATCAAACAAGTTGGTGATTTAAACCTGAACATCTGGCAGTGTTAAGCAGGCACAAGGAAGTTTCTAGTGGGAACACATGCAAACATGGGCTGGGGTTTGATTGAAGTTGTTTGGCGTATTTCCGCTGAACTAATTCACCTAACAGAAGCTTTGCAATGCCAATTAACACCAGCTGAGGACACAAGCAGGCATTTCGGGGTTGGGCATAGAACAGAAGCATAACGAACAAATGCAGTGAAAAATACCTTGTTTAGAGGTAACAGACTTACTAAAAATTCATTTCTAATTTAGTATCGAGCTAGCAAACAAAATCCGTGAGTCAAAGGAACTTCATATCTTTGGAACCCAACTTCCTAGAATGGAAGGCATGAGAGAAACAAAGGCAAGAATACAGTTGCTACCTTAAATGCTAAAACTCATAACTCCCACCAACTGTTGACCATTCATATATTTTTCATCCCTCTCACCTCTGCACACACACACACACACACACACACACACACACACACACACACACACAGGCATGCAGCAATTTCCAAAGTTTAAAGACTCCCTCATGTGGTGGTCAGATACGGTGAGTGGGACCACAAGGAGTCTGAGCGAGCTGCTGAGAAGGCTGAGAACATATCCAGATAATAAATTATATGAATATTTAAGGCTTATGCTATGTTAGGATCAACTCTTCACCACATGTCTTAGATCAGCTCACTTGACTGCAGTGCAAATGACTTCTTGCTGAAGTTATTAATCCTTCTAAAGTCAAATGGACTCAAATGGAGAGTAATCATTGCTTCCTGAAGACAAGTTTATTAAAACAGATAAACTGCTAATATTTGCCTTCCTCTGTCCCTACAGAGGCATACACCCCCGTCAGTCAACAGCAGCAAACACCCAATTCTTCTCTTACAGGTGCAGAACGACAGACACTTGGAGCTTAGTGTCTTGCCTGCACAAATCGCCAAAAAGAATCTATTCCTCTAGTATATTAATACAATTACTTGCACAGACAGTCCATCTTCAGCAGAGGTGCCATTAGGAAATAGTAGTGAGTAGCTAATTGAGTCGTATGTCCTCAGGTTCAGTGGAGCTTCAGTCTGGAACCAGTACGAGAGCTTTCTACTCTCTACTGCAGCACCCTACAAGTCAGACATATGGCAAAAAGCAATTTAAAACATGAAACCCCGCTATGAATAATAAAAAACTAAGAATAAATCCATCATCTTCCTACGGACTGTGTCCACGGACATTCTGCCTAATATATTTCTCTGGAACCACCAGGAAATCATCAGTTTTTGATATAATTTTGGAATTGACAGTATGAATGACAGTAGGAATTGCTACAGTACATTTCTGGAGGGTTGACTACTGTGTCAGCAAATTGCCCAGGACACCGTCTGAAGTCTAATCCAGAAACTGCTGAGTGTTCCTGAATCATTTAAAAATAATTTTCTGAAAACATAATAATCCTTTGATAAAAACAGCATGTTAATACATACTCATGTGTCTCTTATCACAGCCAGATCTCCTAAGAAACGTAGCTCACGGCTCAATAACACAAGACAACACAATTCCCTTTTTATTCTTATTACTGAAGCATGTCCCAAAAAGAGGCATCTGCCATCTCAGAATGTTTCCGCCATACAGTTCTTATTAATGCGTGAAGATAGGCAGTTGAAATGCAAGTCTGGCATCATACTTCTTGAAATAGATGGTTTTAAAGCCTTAGTATAGAGTGATTCTGACCTGAAACTAACACGATAACCAGAGAGCAACTTTCTATTATTCAGGAGAGATAATTTAATATGTATATTACATGAATGTCTTAAAGTATATAGAGTTGATGTGCAACATTGAAATATTTTTTCCACAAATAAACAAAAGATGTGGCTGTGGCTATAGCTGCATTCACTTTATGTGGCTAATCCAGAGGTAGCAAATGTTTGTAGAGACAAAAGCTGAACCACGAGGGGAAAGTTGTTCACTGTAACTCAAGTGCCATTGGAATCATACACGGAAGGATTGGAGAGTTACTTGCTTGCAAAGAAAGCCCTGCTCACACACAAATTACTGCAACCCTTTTTTTTTCCTCAAACACTGAGGGCTGCTCCCCGCGGCTGTTCAGCCAGTGGTGAGCACACAACCGCTGTGCTTTACAGTCAAACTCTATGGGCAGCAAAAACTCTTGTGAATGTTGTTTTTCCTGAAGGTCTTGGCCCACGGTTTGCAACCCTTGTCTTTATATAAGGTTCTTCAGTTCCCAGGCAATAGGCTTCAGTTAGCAAAACAATTCGATATTAGCGTAAGTCAATGAACTGTCAATACCAAGTATTTCCAATTAAATATCAAAGTACTTTGAATAAATACCAAACACCAGCAAAGTATTTACTTTTCATTAACAACGCTGTTTGGTAACAGGATTTATACCCAGAAACCCTTCGTTTAGAAACATGCAGTGGAAAGCTGTCACAGCCTCACTGCTGACATATGGCTCAGAGGAACCCTGACGGCTGGACTCACCTTGAATAGAAACTGTTCTGTGACATTTGGCTGGCCAGAACACAGTTTGCATTCATGCAAAATTGCCAGTCTCCTGTCTTAAAAAGCCATGAGCCAAGCCCCTAGATTAAGGTTATTCAGCTAAAATAATATTCAGCTTGTATTAACACCTCAAAGCTGGCAGTAGTACGAAGGAGTAAAAAGGCCAGCCATGGTGAAGGCGATATTTGCACCAGAATCTCAGACATACAGCTTCACCAATGGACCAAACTCATGGTGCAAGCAGACCTGGAATTTTGTACAAAATCACCCTACCAACTGCTGAGCACAGTTCCTATTTGCTGCATCTGCCAGATTCTCTCCCAACTCCATAGAAAACCAGAAGTGACCCACCATGCCTATTGGTGGCAAAGCTTTAAGCGGTTATAAAAGCTGCACCTAGCCCTCAGAGATCTTGTTCAGAGCTCTGGTTATTCTCTGCACAGAGCAGGGCTGGAGTGCTGGTGAGCCCTATACACAGACACCAATTTGTGCAGCCTGGGCAGGAGATGGACACGAAGCCCCTGCTGCTGCACCAGCCCATGCAGGGTCTGCTTCCAACTATGTCATCAAAATGGTTACCAAGGGGTGCTGTGTAGGACTGTGACCACATCTGGCTAAAGCAATATGTGGCAAGAAAACAGGCTAAAGAATAATACAAATACTTAGGAAGGAAAATAATGTTTAGGGGTTGCTGTTTTGTTGTTGTTTGTTTTAATTTAGAAAATACAAGAGAAGCTTCATCTTCAATATTAAGTCAGGTTTTGCCCTTTACTGCTCTCTGGCATAACTAAATGCTTTAGTGTATGCAAAGAAGGAGAAAATGTGGCTTCTTTCAGCAGTAATAAGTATCTGCCCGTTGCTACCTTAAAATCACAGCAATCACATCTGGTAACTGCCCTTTTCTCATGTTTCCACTAGTTTTCAGACTTCCTCTTGTGGTAGCTTGAGACTGCGCATCTGGATGTTTTAAACATACAAAGGAATTGCTAGAGCAAGCAAAAGAGAAAACGGTGCAGAGAGTTAAGATGCGCAGATAAGCAACTAGTGCACTGTGCAGCTAAAGTAACTGACAGCCAGTTAGAAAGATCTTTTTTCAGAGAGGATTGCAAAAATATAGGCAGGATGAAGACTCACAGTGTATTTGGCTTCGTTTTTAAACTACTATTAATCCAAGTCTATCTTTTTAACAAAACTTTAGCTGCACCGTCACCAATCATTAAGTTCCCCGGAGACAGCACTCCAAAAACAGACAAAGAGCTAGCAGTGGTAAGTGTTGGTTTCATCTTTGCTTCAGATTTGTTTCGTTTTTCTTTCATAAGCAGCTGTTTCTTTCTTCTTTCTGCTGAGGCTAGGAAATGACTGCAGCATTCTCTCTATAGTTTCTGGAAGTGCTCGCTAGCTAGCAAAGGTATCAGCTTTCAGAAGTAAAAACTAGAGCCAAGTAATGTTTTTCCTCTCTTAAAAATTTAAAGGCAGCAAAATCTTCTTCTTTTTCCTTAAGTCTGAGCAAACAAAATAATTTCATTAAATCACTGCAACTGTAATCAACAGATTCCAATGGTAAGAGAGGAAAACGTCTAATTTTTTACTTATATCAAATAGAACTGTGGGCTATCAAGATTCACTTACAGAAATCTGGGCTTAATGCATGTATCACACAGCTTTCAGGATCTTGTTTTCCAGACTGTTTACTGTGCATTGCATAAACACAGCTTTAAGGGACAATTACAATTGAATGCTGGCTCGAGTTTCAGAAGCCATCGTGACTAGTTCTGACTTCAAAAGAACCCCTCAGAGGTTTAAAGAAATATTCTTTTCCAAATTAAAAACAAAACAAAACAAAACAGTTTGGATTTCTGAATGTGACATTAGCAAATTATAGCTATAATTCTACAGCATTTTATTCTAACCTCATTTTAAGCCCCGTGGACCTTCATAAAAATGACATTCTATGGGGAAGTCCATTCAAGGGGAGATGGATCATACTAATTTTAGCATGTAAATTATAGACATTTCTTCAGCAGTAACTCCATTTTAAGGAAGATTGAGATAACTTATTTTAGAATACAGAGGGTTGGAAGTTGGTCACTGTTCTTTAGGAGCTAGTGTGCATCTTGGGAAAGCTTGTCAGGCTAACGGTCTGGGGGAGGGTAGAGAGAGAAATTCCAGATGGGAGCTGTGGTGGAAAGTAGAGGAAAAACAGATAAACTGACCCCAAAAGGGCACTCCCCAGCCTTTAACAAGACAAATTCACCAGAGCTTTTGTCTTGGCAGCACAGCAGCCAGGGGGTGGGGGCAGCATGTGTGGGAAAGGAAAGGGGAGTCATACTCGTCTAATGGTAATTTAACCATCCTTAAATAATCTATTTTTCTTAGACACGGTTAGGCTTTTACTAAATAGCAGCAATCCACATCTCCCCTCATCTCTACTTCTTTAGAACAACCTATTTATTATGTGTACTCAGAGGAAAATTACAAGCTGGTTTAACACTGCAGTTCTTCTTTGTCTTTCTGGTAGTATTCTTGGGCAAAGTTAAC
Source organism: Alectoris magna (assembly GCA_030625065.1). Lineage (NCBI taxonomy): Eukaryota > Metazoa > Chordata > Aves > Galliformes > Phasianidae > Alectoris > Alectoris magna. The sequence goes on from CM060571.1 coordinate 16,243,628, forward strand.
TGGCTGCTTTTCTCTCGCACTCTCCATCTGCACAACCCCAACACTCAGAATCAGAACACAAATTGCTATGTTGCAGCTGGACCCTGTTTCATTAATGGGCTGGATCAAAATTCCAGATCACCACAGCTCCCTGCTGACTCTGGGGAAACTGAATTTTGCAGTCTAGGCCAAGATGTGGTTTACACAGACACTGCATTTTCTTCAGGATTCTCTCCTCATAGAACAGCTGGTTATGTTCATTTCTCATCTTCAGTAAAATCTCCATTTTAGGAAGAACTGACAGGGGGGTTCACGTTTTATTTAGAAACATACCAAATACAATTCTTTATTGTGCCTCATTTTCTATTTTTTTCATTGTCTATCATACTTATAAACCTAAAATGGCAAGAGCAGCATCCTCTTTCCTCAGTTAAGTTCAGTTCTGATGTACAGTCTATGTTATACCATGGTGTATCACTGGCAGATACAACCAGGAGCGTAAGACAATAGATCAAGCTACACTAAAATTATAATTAGGATAAGAACAGATTCTCCAAACTGGCTTGTTTATGTTCTTAGTGCATTTCACATTGAGCTTTAGGTCCCATTTCCTCTGAGTACACAGAAACTTGCTGATAGCAAAGGTGAAACCAGCGTGTGCTCATTACTTGCAAGTGTTGCATTCTCCTCCGGAGAAATACCACATAAGAATATGATGTTATAAAAACTAAACAAAGTCTGTGCTTAGTCAGTAGATAGATGGAGGACCTCCTGAAGGAAATGGTGTAACATCCTGATTAAATTCTTTTCTGATTCAACTATGAACTATTTCCTATACAGGGTAAAATGAGACACTCCTGGACTTAATATTGATGAAATCCAGGTCCAGACAAACTGCAGTCATCAAATGACATTTCCTATGTTTTGCTGATGTAGAGGTCTTGTCCTTCTTCTTTTGGGTGAAATTCAGTTAACTGATTAGATACATAAAGTAAGGTTTCCCTCAGGAATATTTACTGGCACAAGAACTTAAATGCACACTCATTTTGTCAAGCTTCTTGACAAAATCAGTCTGGGGACACTTGCTGTTTGACGTGGCTCTAGCACTTCTTTAGAGCTAGATGTAGAATACTGTTCACCCAAACTGCAGTATGGAATTACTGAAAGCTCTGCACAAGTAGAAAAGAACTGCAGTGTTCACTATATTGGATAAAACCTACAAGTCCACACTGCCACTGTTAGTCAAGCTGTGAATGAATGATAGGTAATTATCATTCAAGATGGTCCCAAATTAGCCTATTCATCAATCTATTTATCTACTCTTCATAGGGAATGTAAATTTAGCAATCTAAAACTGTACCTAGTCTAAACAGTGCAACTGAACCTACTTCTGTAATAGTCCAAGCTAAGGCAGCAGCTTGAAAAAATTCTCAAATTCAGTTTGGATCCAAACACTGAATCCAAATCTTCAAAATAGCCAGCTGTCTTTGTTTTGGATCTCTTAATTCCCAGATAGGAATAGAGTTGATTAAGACTTTACACAGTTGAAGATACAACTGAAAGTTTTATTGTCTGACTCTTATGAGAGGTCACACTTTTCTTTTGACGACAATGTTGCCATGACAGGTTTCACCACGTTACAGACTGCCAGACTACCAGACATTCTCAGAGGGTCGATGTCTGCCCAAAGACATTCAGTTATTCTGGCACTCAACACTGAATTTAAGAGAAAAAAAAATACTAAATCCTCAACTGCCTATGCAAGCTCACATGTGTTCTGCACAGAAGGTGGAGACCATGAACAGATACTTAGGGCCACAGCTATTAATCTACAGTTTAGTTTAGCATAAATATACAACTTACTGACACACGTTTGAAAGACCAATCACTTAACTGTAACAACTGCCAGGGAACAGGTGAACCCACTGGTCCCCTGGGACAGAGGGAGCAGATCACGGCAGGCTGATTTAATACACTGAAGTGGAACCACAATGGTGTGTCTGCAAATTTCATCCAGTGGGTCAAAGTCATGATGATGAGTCACATGCTCTTTGCCTCATTTATTCCTTGTTTCTCTTTTTTTTTCCATGCATCCAATTGGGCTTTTAAGTATGTACATAGTGTTCAGATACAGTGTTCAGCCAACTGAGATATACCAAAGACTTCCTCAAGTCTTTGCAACGGTTGACTCAAAAACAAACACACATGACACTCAAATAGCTGTTTGTGGTATGAATTAATGATTTTTGTCTGTGTGCGGTTGCTTTGATACTCTAACTTGACAAGTTTCTCAATAATCCACAGAGGCTTCCCAGAAAAAAAGTACATGCAATCTAAGACTGTAAGCAGATTTACACATCATAAAGAAAGCAAAATGATAAACTCATTTTCACTTTGTAGTTCAACATTAAAGCTCTTTGCTCTACTTATTAATAAAGCAATTCCTCAACCAAAGGTGATAGCTAATAGTGAAAATGACTGCTTAATTAGTTATGTTGTGTGATCAAGGATGGTCTGTGTCGATTGAGGAGATTCTGCTGGTCTCCGAGCTACTAATCATAGTAATTTTGAAAAGAAAACTTGCAAATTTCAGATGGAAAGCTAACATGGAATTGCAGTATTTATTTGTAATGATTACTTATCTCTTTTATGAATTTTAAAGTCTTTGTTCTGTGCTTTATTTTTCCCAAGCAATACCTAAATAAATATTATGGATGCCCCAAAGACAACTGCAACTTATTTGTACTGAAAGATACTTTGAAGAAAATGCAGAAGTTTTTTGGGCTGCCTGAAACAGGAGATTTGGATCAAAACACAATTGAGACAATGAAGAAACCCCGTTGTGGTAACCCAGATGTGGCCAACTACAACTTCTTTCCAAGAAAGCCAAAATGGGAAAAGAACCATATAACATACAGGTACTGTCTGGGTTTTGCCTTAGAAGTGTTTTAAGGACCAACCAAACAAGGCACTTCAAAGTGGAGTAGGTGCTCAGTGGGTTAGACAGTATTTCTTAAATTACAGTCTCTTTGTGTTTGGATGACTACTAGATATTTAAACATACATCAGAAGTTTCTGACAAAAAGTTTCAGGAATAGTTATCTAAAGCTCAGTTTTAGGGTTATGGTTGGGCCCAAAGAGATTTTGCTTTTGTTCTTTCTCTGCTGCAAGCATCCTAAGTGATCTGGAGCAGGAGTGCATTACTTGCTCATATCTCCTTGATGGAGTCCAAAGGACTTACTGACTGCAGAAGACAGGTAGGAAGACAGAGCTCTCTGCAGTCAGCAGTCATAAAAACTTTGCTCATCAAATATATTATCGAGTAAAACAAATAAACATATTTATTATTTATCAGCATATAATCTTCAATGATCAGGAGCCCAATGAAAAAAAATTCAGCTTCAGTAGCCAGTCAGTGAGGAAAAAGTGGTAGGTAATAAAGGGAGCAAACTACTAAACAAGGTGTGGGATGAGCATCTATCCATCTTAAACAGATGATCTAACAACATAAGGAACATGAAAACTTAAAAATATATTAAATAGTATGTCCATTTGTGTACTGTTTCTAACAGTTTAAGAACACTAACTTATGACCACAGAACTTTCTAATGGCTAAGGTGCAAACAAGTTACCACAGTTTGGTAAAGCACCACACTTTTCTGTTTCCATACCTTGGACAGTAGCAAACTCAAGAGATTTCAGAAGGCTGCAGTATGGTGCAGTTGTTTGGGCATCTAAGCTGCTTCAAAGTTACCCTACAGTTGTCACAGAGCAAGCACATACATATGACCAGCAGCTACAGTCAGGAGAAATGATTTAAAGCAAGACTATTTCAATAAGTTTGGCATATTTTCATTTTTTACTCTTACTTTAAAGAGTAATGAACCAATATAGTCAAATTCAATAATAACATCCCAGTGGATCAGGTGGTCTGGGACACAGCGCTTACCAGCAGCAACAAAAAACAGCAGATCTGTCTTAAGTGCTTAACTTGGTCTGCTGCTCCCTCACTAGTTACAATTATACATACTACTCATTTTCTAACTGTCTAATGAATGCTGGAAAAATCTGTGGCAGTGCACAAAGCCCTGTATTTCTGATATGCTTCCTCTGATAATGTTATCCTGAGGCATAGAGTTGTTTCACCTGTTATGCACAGCGACAGCAGCAAAATAAATGGAAATTTTCTTTATGAAGAAGTTAAATGGCTGTAATGCAAGGCACTGAGAAATTCAATTAGAATATACAAACAAAACAAACAAACAAAAAACACAAGAAAACCAATCGCATTTGAGGTCTAGGGCTTTATCCTACATGCTTTTACTCTGTGCATTCCCATGTATCCTATCCTACTCCCAGTATAACCAACACACAGCTGAAGATTTACCATTCAATTGGCATAAAACAATATATAGCCAATTACCAAAGTGAGAAGGAAGGGCTTCTTTTTTCTTGTTATTAAAGAGCAAAACAATCCAGTTATGAGACTGTCAGAATAGTAGTGAGCTTTTTTTCTGGCAAATCTTATTGGCATGTTCAGGTCTGAACTGACAGCATGACTTGCAAGCTTGTTAAGTAGTTTACAAAAACACAAATCTCAAATGTAATGGAGGGAAAGATTTTAAGATGTTGTCTTGACAGCAACCCAGCACTGAAGCAAAACTGAGTATCTTATGCAAGGCCCACCACCATGCAAGTTTTACAGCCTCTGACTGTAAAGTTAACGATGCTGTGTCAATTCCAAAGAAAAACTAAGTAGTCACTACCACCTCTGAATGCACTTGAATCAGCGTAAAGTCTGCACCTCATGTGGAGCAGTGTTACTTCTTAACCCGTTTCAAAGTGTTTTCAGCATTTTAATCAGTAAGCAACATATGCTGGAAGGGAAGGTATGTGTTTCTTAATTCTTCTTTTTATGTCTAAGGATTATAGGCTATACCCCGGATTTGGATCCTGAGACAGTAGATGATGCCTTTGCCCGAGCCTTTAAAGTCTGGAGTGATGTCACACCACTGAGATTTAACCGAATAAACGATGGAGAGGCAGACATTATGATTAATTTTGGCCGATGGGGTATATTTTCTATTTTTACATACGTTTTTGGTTTTGTTCCTGTCATTAATCCTTCATGTTGGAATGACTTAACCTCAATAAGTAGACTCATGAGCCTTTCTGGCAAATCTTGTCCTGGCTTGCACTTGGCTCATGCAGGCTACGATCTAATTTCACTAACAATTTTTTTTTTCCTTATATATATGTTAGAGAGAGAGAAAAATACTTGTATGGTATCTATATTCTATATTTATCTTTGCAAAAGAGAATTAATAGGAGTAACATTTTATTTTTAAATTTACAAACCAGAAATAGAAATGGGATATACTGATACAGATCTTCAGATGCAAGATGGCTTCTCGCAACAGAAGACTATGTAATGCCATCATCATCTTCACTTACACCTCCATGCTTGTTTTTCCAGTGGTAGTGTCAGAGGTCCTAATGTATGGGGGAAGGGGGGGGGCCTTTAAAAATGGATTTGAGACTTTCAGTTCATCTCCATAACTGGTCTCTGTTCTTTAGCATAGCAGACTAGAGGCTTCCAACACATTCTTTGGTCTTGAAGAATTTCTGAGTATGGCTCTTGAGCTGAATTCTGGTTTTAGTCCTGCTGACGATAAGCAACTTGATTCATTTCAGTTGTGCATGCCTTCTCAATTAATTATGGTTTCCCCTAAGAGAACACAATTTTCAGTGTATACCTGGGGCATTTTAATTTCTTACAGTCCAAGAATTTTTAATACTAATGAAGACATTTCTGAAGCCAGTCACCTGGGAGGTAGACTTTGGAAGTGAAGCAAACAGTTTAAAGAATAACTGAGCTCTTTGTAAAAGCCTCCATTTCAAGTTGGTTTTCTTTGCTTGAGCTACTGATGAGTTGACTTCAAAAGCTTCAGAGATTCTGTACAGAACCCAAAACTTCAGATCCTCATCCAGGCTGGCTTGGTTCACAAGACAAGCCTTACAAAAGCAGAAGTGTTTCTGCTGATTTTAGTATTTGCAGATCACACTCAGCTCGGAAATAGCGGGAGAATTTTTCCCACATCCATTCATTCTCATCACCTTATTGCCTACAAATTCACAGGAGTTGGGACATCCACAAAGTTGTTCATTTTTCAGCTTCTCTTAAGAAAAGAATGGCAGTAAAGCTGCTAAATTCATGTCAAACTCTTGCTCCCTGAACAACTGACACACCAGTCTACTGAAATGAATGAACTGAACTAGTATTAAGAGGCTGACAGCAGCATGAAATCAATGCAACAGAGCAGAGATTCAAGCCTGTGTGTTGAGGGTTTCTGTTAAATGGAAAGACATCAGACTGAAAAGCTTGAAATGATGCAACTGGAGATGCTGGCAGCCAGCTTTGCTGCACAGGTCAGTGTGGTGGGAAAGCTATGAATACCAGAGTTATGCCCTTGCCAGCCTGCCTTACCCACACACAGTGTACTTCCAAGAAAAGCCTACAGTGCAATAACAGGAGAGTTACTTAAAGTGCTGTTGCCCTGTGAGCAGCCTGCATCTCAGAGTGGTTGATGTGGAGAAGGGATAGGCTCATTCACAGGACTCCAGGCGTTGAATAAGAGCTAGCTTTCCAGAGATTCTCTACTGAGAAGCACTCAGATGATTTGCTTTCCTCAGTATCCTATGCAAAGGAAATAACACAGCAACCTGAGGTGTAACAGACAAAAGAATCCTGCAAAAAACAAATCCACCTTTACTTTCAAATCTATGTTTTGGACTGATGCAAATTCTCTGAAAAATACCTCTCATTTGCAATGTTTATTTCACAGCTCCTGCTAGTCTCCACTGAGAAATAACAGCATGTATGCAGTCGTACATCCAGTGTACAACATTTCACTGCTGTTCAAAGTCTGATTCACTTTCACAACACTTTTGGTATATAAAATAACATGCTGTCACAACTGCAAGACTGTCACTTGAAGTTCTTTGTAAGAATTGGCTTTCTCTTTTCCACTTCAGTCTTCAGCCCAACCCATACCACTCACTAGAATATCTGTTGCTGTCTTGGATGAGAAAGTGCATATAATCATCATCATTCATGTATCCATTCTGACAGCTGAGGTCATTAGAAACTGCTTTTTTTGTCTGATTTCTCCTGCAGAACATGGTGATGGCTATCCATTTGATGGCAAAGACGGTCTCCTGGCTCACGCCTTTGCACCAGGGCCAGGAATTGGAGGAGACTCCCATTTTGATGATGATGAACTGTGGACTCTTGGAGAAGGGCAAGGTACCAAACTTTTTAATGCTTCAGAACATACAGTCTGCTAACTGCTTCAGGATGTTGCTTCAGGAACTGCACTAAATGTTTTCATTGACATGTCAATAGGTTTTAGGGGAAAATATTACTACAGATGACAGTAAGTTCATACAATTTAAATTGTTCTCATCAAAATGTTTGTGTAATTCCTAAATGTTTTGTAGAATTTCCATTCCTGTTCCTCTACCATTACCCCTTGAAAAACTGAACTAATAGGCCTGATGCCTCAGAGCCCTGCTGCAGGGTGGGAGAAGTACAAAGCCATGACTGATTTTGAATGCTTCAGTTCTCAGGTGCCCAAGATGCAATATCACTATTAAGAGGCAGAGTGTTGGGTGCTTTTCTACTGGCATTCTCTTTTAACAGAACCTAAGCTATGATTCCAGTCTTTAAAAATTGAATCATCCACCTGAATTAGAATTTATGTACTCATGGTATCTGTCAAAAACAAATGAAACATAAAGCCCTCATGCATAATGGGTTAATAACAACTTCACAAATCTTTAGTAGGCTGTAATCTTTATACGAAAGCAACCCAAGAGACTACTGGGTTACCTTAGACAAGTAAGACCATGCAATAGTAGTGTGGAACATGTTTTATCTGCTTAAGCTTCACCAGAATCATACATTACTAACTATAATTCTTTCAGTGCAGAATAAATTGGAAAACTAGGAATAAGAATGGAAACTCATGTTAGCTTTTCATTTCAAAATCTAGTTCTCTCAGCTGTCCTCCCACTCAAAGGAAATAACTGAACTTCAATATCCAAATAGCCAAAACGCTTCACTTTGGCTTTATTTTATCTCTAGCACAATCACAGACGGGTAGATGTAAGTAACTGGTGAGCATCCCTGCCTCAGAGTAACAACAGTGAACAGGAGGAAACTGTTTTCCACATGTGTAGATATCCTACACAAGCACCCTATTAGTCACTGCCATGAAAATACTATGGATATGCAAGTTGTTTGTACAGAAACGTGTCTCAGAGCACCAGTACTGCAGACTTAAGAGAAGTGTTTACGTGTGACAAATAGAAATAAAACCCAGGATCTGTGTGTGCCTGCATTACCACCAAATCGCTCAGTGCAGCAGCACATCTCATTCAAGTCAAATTGCAAATACCAAAGTCATTTATGAGGCATGAGGTATGTTGAATCTGATGCTCAACATGAACAAACTGCCTGGAAACTTTCAAAATATACTGAACATTTTAGACCACATTACCAAAGAAACTCAATTACTAAACATATTAACAGCATGTATATAAGTTTGCATTGCCAAAGTAACAAAAACACATTTATTTTTCTGGTCTGATTTTAAGGACTGTTCATTCTAACACTTCACCATGAGTAATGTCTATGTAATTCTTTCAAAATTACCAGTTATTACTTCAGCTATCATCACCTTGCCAATAGAGAGACCAGCAACATATAGAATTTCAAAGCAGAAATCCACACTACATTTACACCAATATCCTTGAGTCAGTGACTCATTTCAGCTTTGCATCTGTTCTCTTTGCAGTGGTTAGAGTAAAGTACGGAAATGCAGATGGTGAATACTGCAAATTTCCCTTCTGGTTCAATGGTAAGGAATACAACAGCTGCACAGATGCAGGACGTAATGATGGATTCCTCTGGTGTTCCACAACCAAGGACTTTGATGCAGATGGCAAATATGGCTTTTGTCCCCATGAGTGTAAGTAAAAAATTGTTTATAGTGTTCTTCCTCCTAGACTGTTCCCTTACTTGATTAATCTATCCATTCTTCTTGTACTTTTTCCCACTTCCCTTCTGGTAGATTCAGATTTATAGGTCTTTAATATCTCCAGTGTAACTAAGCAGGATCCATTGGCGTAGAAGACTATGTAATTGATATGATCCAGGCCAATTCCCTTCTCTAAACACAAGAACATACCGAAAATATGCCTGAAGCAATGCAGGCTCCATTTGTACATCAAACATACAAAGGTTCAGTTTCACAGTCCAGGAACAAACTACATTTTAGCATAAGGATAAGGTCAAATTCAGAGGAGTACCCTAAATGACAGAAATCTCTTCCTAAATGGCAGGCCATCCCACTGACAATTGCACTATCTCCTTCAAGAGCAGCAACCGCTAAAGTCTGGCAGTTAGGGATGAAGCCCATTAAGGCAAATTTCTAATCTCACACATCAATTTACTTATTTTTGCAACTGGTAGCCCAGGTCAGCCCAGTCTGGAAGCCCTTTTCACGCACCATGACATCATCATCACAAGTCATCCTATCAATGTCCTGTTGCTGCTTTTCAAAATAAAAACAATCGAATTTCAAGTGGTTATCAATGCTGGTAAGAAGTTATTTCTACATTAGTACATTACAAATTACTAGCCAAGATAGCATACACATCTGTAGAGTTTTTATTTAATGTATGCCTTAGGACTCTTAATTAATGAAGAAGTTCCAATTGCTCATTTTACACATAGGATCAACACTATTTCAGCAATCGTAACTGCGTCATCATCTGAGCAAAAATGTTAGTGGGTCTACAACAGCTAGGATCATACTTAATTTCTAGCTTTTTAGACAATCCTTGGCTTTGCAAGTAGTTTATTTCATGTTTGGACTTTTAGGATACAATCATTAACAGATAGCACAATTTGTATCATGCTGTCATGCTGCTGTTACTTTTTCTACAATACACATCGCATAACTATGGTATTTAAAATGAAATTATAAGATAGCTTGATCCCCAGTAAACACTGGGAATGTATTCATGTTCTTGAAATTCTTGATTAATCTACTAGATACAAGAATTCAGGTAATTCATTACTGTACAGGTGTTAATTTGATCTCCTGTATATCACACAGCAGGGAAACTTCAGAGAAGCAATTAAGTATAACTGGCTGTAGTCTTGATAAATCAATGCCAGAAGAGAACAGGACAGAGAAAATGAAGAGCTTTTAACCACTAGCTTTGTTCAAGTACTGCAGTTTCCCATATTCATTTTTGCCCTTTGTACATAACCAATTGCTGTCAACTTTTGGGAGCAGGCAGTGTTTCATCATTCCCATTACCTGACATCTGAGCAACGAGCACACATCACCACTATAACTGCTACTGCTGTGACACAGCAAACAATGGCAGCTATGAAAGAGAACAAAACAGAAAATATCAGAACTTTTGCTGGACTGATGATAATCCTGCTTGGAACAACAGCACTAAGTTTATTTTCAAGACTGTATGCTTTCCAATAGAAGATAATATTTCTTTATAACAAGCTAACAGCTGTCAGAGAAAATCTGTTGCAGAATATAAACAGGCTTTTAGCATTTATACATTTTAAAAAAAAGTATGCCTTTCTTTCCAAAAACCTAATTGCCCATTCTATACCATGCCTAGAGCTGGGATCTACCATGGTGACAACTATTTGTATGGGCATAGCAGATGAAGAAAGAAGAGCATGAACTTTAACAGATTTCAGTTAATGAAGAGATATTACATTTAGCTACATTCCTTTCAGAAGTAGCCTCTTCAGTCTAACATTTACTTCAGTAAATGGCACGTGCACACATGCACAGAACTGCACAATCATTCTTTCCTCAAACTTTGCCTTCTCTTTTGCTCTCCCCACCCTTCCTCAAATCTCCCCTCATAGGTTGATCCTCCCAGCTGGAAAAGAGCAGAATTGGGTTTATTTTTTTAAGATAGCTGAAGTGCTCAGAGACAGTCTGAATTAGGCCTACATTACAGGAAGCTGGACAAACAGACATCTGCATACCACGACTGATAGCTCTGTATAATGCTAAAACCATACAAGACAGAAAATAGGAGCAGTGAAGCACTCTCAGTAGGAGTTGGTTCTGGAATTTGGTGTTCCTGGAAATGCTTGTATCAAGGTTTCTGAAACGGAACAGAACGATTTCAGCCTTTTGTTTCTGATGTAATTGTTTTGCAAGATCCTTGAGCCGTTCTGCACAGATGTTTCTTATTAAATTCAGAGCAGCATTGTTCACTCATTATTCCAAGACTCCATTTGCTAAACCCTGCTAATAAATTCAGATAGAGAAGGATTTACATCATACAGCTTGTGTTGGAGGCAATATTCCTAGTTGTCAGTGTTTGTTTCTGTCTTTTAATTCACCAAAGTTAGGTTCAGTTCACCTCAATATGCCACAGTGCTCACTTGGGAACATTTTTCTTAAAGCTGTGGTATTGCACTAGGCCTTTCTAAAGTTCATCTCAGATCTGTATCCTCATTTTGTAGGCTGACTCAGAAATCATTTTTAAAGGAAAATAAGGGAAAGCAGAAAGTTGTCTATGTACTACACAAATTTTATACAACTGTGTAAAGCCTCTCCTTTGCTTAATGGGATCAAGGGATGTTAAATCACTCTCCCTACCGAAGTCCCCTTACACTACAGGGAGTTAAGACTCCAAATCTTGGCCCTCCAACACCTAACATTACTGCTATCTGACTTACTCCAGAGCTTTCTACATCAATGAAATACACGTAAGCTAACCAGCTGGTCACGTAACAGTTTGTTGGCTTGGGGTTTAACCCAACGGGGTTCTCCCTGTTACACCATCTTTAATACCAAGATCTTGATTCAAGGCAGCAGGCTGTGTCAGTCCAACTTAGAAAACTGGACAACGTCCTGAATAGGAGAAACAGAAAAAAACAGGTTTCCTCTGCAAGTCCTACAGGACAAATACCTCTCCTTGCACCAGTCACCAATCCTGTAGGCTGTCACTGCAGCTTGACTGCTCTCTCAGGCTGCATCCTCATCTCCTGTAGCTGCAGCCACCTCCACCTTGGGCCTGTGCCACATGGTTTTAGCAGCCTTCCAGCCTGAGGTTTCCTTACATCACCAGTGGCTGATTTTTCTGGGAAGAACGAACAGCACATTGCAGCTCACAGATTAGTTATGTCCAACCTAAATCTGCTGTTGCAGCTGTAGAACTTTACAAATTTTAAACTGTTGAATTTACTATGATGCAGAACAAGAGATAGGCCCTTTTAAGATCTTACAATCCACTAAGCTTCTTGTTTGTTTGTTCTGAGGAAACCAGTCCCTTTCATTTTCATTTACATCAAAGCAAAGACTTTTCTAGTAATTGGTGGGGATGGAGGGAGGGAATCCTTGAAAACTTAAACCTCTGACATTGCCATCACATGATGTTACGTCAAACAAAATGGAAAACTGTCTTTTGACTGTGACTCAGAAGGACTCCATGAAAAGCTGTACAAGACTGACTTTCCTTATGTTTTCTGCAACTAAGCCACGTTTTAACCTTTTTTTTTCTAATAAAAAAGAAAAAAAGGTATTAAAATAGAATTTGCCAGATCTAGATTTGGAAGCAGCCCATGTGGTAAATGAGTCATCTCAAAAACTTAGCTTAATTTTGCTTTCCAAATCTATCTTTTAAAAAACAAAAAGGATTTCTCCAATCAGTACAGACATAGTCCTAGTTAATATGTTTCCTGTTTATTGCTGAATATTAAAAAAATACAAACATTTGCAGCTTGCTCTTTTGGGGAGGCACAGTGTATGTTGCCATTACATCAGTGAGCACCTTTTGCCTAGAGATAGGAACTCTGCGGCTGCCTCCACGTCAAAGACACAGAAGGACCTAGAGAAAAGCTTGGCCAGATCTGAAGTTCAGAACACCCTCCCACGTGAGCCAGGCCTGCAAGATCCAAGTCCTCCCTGTACTGGGACAGGAACTCACTTCAGTAATGTAGTGGTTCATACCCTTGATTCTGTGGCCAATTGCTGATTTAAGTGGAAAAAGCAAAATGAATCATTTGTGTCACAATATCCCATCGTCAGAACCCTTCTCAGCTGCCCTTCTGCCAGAAAAAAAAAATTGGCTTTTTATTTATTCCTACTCTAAAAGGTAAAGCTTGCTCATAAACATTGTTCTCAGCTGTGTATCAGACTAAGCAAAGAGATAAACCCTCAAAACCCACACCAAGACACTGGGGCTACAAGAGCTATCTGGTCATCAGAAATGATAGCAGCAAAGTTATAAACAACTTGGTAAGCCTTCCTGCATAATGTTTGGGTTTTAGCTTTGGATTTATAGCGGGGGAGGAGGAGAAAGATGTCCTCCTGGTGATCTTAAAAAGGCCAAATCGTGCTTTCTTTACATTGGGAATTCACACAGTTCATGGAATCATAGAATGGCTTGGGTTGAAAGGGACCTGGAGGATTATGAAGCTCCAACCCCCCGCTGCCAACCTCCACATTTAATACCAGACCAGGCTTCCCAGGGCCCCACCCAACCTGGCCTTGAATCCCTCCAGGGACGGGGCATCCACAACCTCTCTGGGCAGCTGTTCCAGCACCACACCATTCTCATAGTAAAGAACTTCCCCCAGTAGCCAACCTAAATCTTCCCTCCTTCAGCTTAAAACCATTTCCCCTTGTTCTGCTATTATCTACATTTGTAAAGAGTTGACTTGCCTCCTGTTTATAGGCTCCCTTCAGGTACTGGAATGCTGCAATGAGTTTACCCATCAGCATTCTTCAGGCTGAACAAGCCCAGCTCCCTCAGCCTGTCTTCAAAGTTTCATTCTGAGGTGCTGTGCTTAAATCTCAAGGAGAAACAGTATATGGCAGCTTGGAGGATGTTTCTGTCTCAGTTCAGTGCAAGTCTAGCCTAGCCTCCCATTAGCGCAGGGCACTCACAGGGACCATGTACTACTGAGGATTCCTGCCCATAGAGTGGCCCAGAGAAAAGACAGGCAGATTCAAATCTTTTGAATGCCCTGAGCCATCTGTATTTTCATGCAATTCAGCTTAGACACAATTCCAGAAATTTTACTCAAATCCTAAAACAGGTCCCAGGACTTTTGACTTTGTTTAACCTACTCCATCTATGTGAGAGACTTGCAGTTCCCACAGATGAGCCATGGGGACCTGTTTGTGCATGCGCACGGCCAACAATCAGTCCCCAGAAGATGAGCCTGGGAGCACTGACAAAGCAAAAGGCAGGAGGATCTCCCAGCGTTCAAATTTGTTGTCTTGCTTGTCTAGGGAGTGCTTGAGCACATCTGTGTGGATGCTTGGAAATGAGAAGCAAAGCCTAAGGGAAATGCCTCCAGGATATATCATTTAACTAACTCTATCACAAGCTAGCATCTTGAAAAAGCATGAAGCATGAAGCTTAAACAAAGAGTTTTTAGGAAAACCGTCCAAGGCTCTGTACAAAGTTGACCATCCTAGCCAACATTTTTGATGAAAGGTAATCAGCAAAGCACCAAGGAACATGAATGATTTTATCAGAATAATGGTTTTTAGAAACACTGTTTAAAGAAGATACATTAAATGTTTTATGTAATGGAAAGGCTACAAAGGAGTTGTACAATCCTCACTGCATTCCAACAGCTTAGTAGAGTTTTCTTCATTCCTACTTAATCTGCAGTTATTCCTTTCTGTTCCTCATTTCCCCACTAGTGAGACTGTAACACATCCATCTCTCTTATCAAAGTATTTTTGGTGTAGAACAGTGGCTTTAAGTGAACACTGCACACAATGTGTACCTAATCAAAGTCAAGACCTCAAACACCACCAGCGGCACATTATGATTTCTCACTGAGCACTGTGTTTAATATTTTCCTCTTCTGGTTTCCCAACAGCACTTTTTACCATGGGTGGCAATGGTGATGGACAGCCATGCAAGTTTCCCTTTAAATTTCAAGGCCAGTCCTACGACCAGTGTACAACAGAAGGCAGGACAGATGGATACAGATGGTGTGGAACCACCGAAGACTATGATAGAGATAAGAAATATGGATTCTGCCCAGAAACTGGTATGAGGAGCACTGTTTGCATAACAGTATGATTTGTCATTGCTTTAAGTAACAAAAACATTCTTCACACCTTTACCGGAGCATATAGAAGTCAATGAGTCAGGTACAATTTCAGTATTGGTGGCAAGGAAGTAACTAAAATGAGCAATCTGTGTAAAGGATACTGTATGTGGCACACAGTACTGCACCAGATTTATCCAGGACACACAAAAGTCATTGAACCGTAGGACTAAATGTCTACCACTGCATGATAATTATGAGTAGATTACAATTTGCTAATGGTCCTGAAAGAGAAGACTCAGGACAGAATAAAGCATGAGCAATATTTTAACTTATAACTCTCAATAAGTACTATATTAACATTTACACACGGGAAAAAAATAAATCCTGTTTAGTATGGTAAACTTGAGCTAATGGATCTTTCTGACAGATCAGGAGAACTGAGGAAAATGTTTTATCTGGGAAAACAAATCCCTGCTTTCTTTACAATTTTTTAATTTATTTTTTTTTAACTTGAATTACATGAATTTTATTACACAAAACAACAACAACAAAAAAGCTTTTTGGAGCTTGGCATGTTTTCAGTTTTAGGATACAGGCTACAGACACAATTATTTAGACTTAATGAGTTAGTAGTTGTAGTTCTAAAATCTCAGCCTGTTGCCAGAGGTGAAGCTATGCTCACACACAATGGGCAATAACCCTCTGCCCACAGCTGGCACAACTGCCAGCTGAGAGCACACAAGTGTACCCTGCTTTGCCAGTCTTGCGAAAATGCTGTACTCATCTGAAATATGGATTTGTAGCCGTGTTTGGTTTCCTGATACTTCTGAAAGCCAGGTGCAACTCTTCAATTTTACCTTAGAAATGATTTTAAAAGGAAAAACTTAAAGAAAGGATTGAATTCTTTGTATCATGCTACACAGTTAAGAAGATAAAAATCTGAAGCATAGTTCAACAGGAAAAAGAAGCAATAGAATCCACAGCTTAACAAGTAAAAGAACCTGGAGCCAATAAATCAAAATTCCTAAAGAGTCTCTATTACTGAAACAATGAAGTACATGCAGTTTAAGCTTTTCAGTTACTTATTCATTTGTTATTATACATTGTCATATTTTTTAGGGCTGTGAAAAGTTTTAGGGAAAATTTTTGCAAGTTTTTGCATCAATATTGTAAAAAAAAAAAACAACAAAATTACTCAATTAGAGAAAGTTTAAAACCACGTGCTTTCAAAATGCATCCTGCTGTCAACATAAAGCAATTCCTCAATCTATCAGATACGACCTTTTGACTTCTCCACCGGACCTTTTTTCATTGAAAGCTTATATGTCAGTGGGACAACTAAGAACCAGGTGATGCTCAATGGCCCTTTGACTTTTCTGACACTAAGCCTACTGTGGATCTTCCTGAGATACATTAAGACATCAACAGGAAACGCATTATCAAAATGACAACAAAAGATATTTGCTATGCAATGTTCTTCCACAAAACACTGCTACCCATTTCTTCCTCAAAGCTGTATGCATGGGGCCAGCACTTCTCCTTCCCACCAAAACTAATGGCATGCTCATAGCCATGGCAATAGCTAGACCTCTCCTTTTCTGTGTCAGAGAATTTTCTTCTTAAATATTACTTTTAATCTTATTCTTCGCTTTGTTAAGAGTATTTCCGATTTTTTGCTCGCTTTGACTTTTTAATGTTTAGCTTCAGAAAAGATACATCAGATTAAGCTTACAAATGAGATTCTATTCTCACTGTTTCTCTACCGTTTTTCACAGCCATGTCAACAGTTGGTGGAAATTCAGAAGGAGCTCCTTGTGTATTCCCCTTCATCTTCCTTGGGAATAAATATGACTCCTGTACAAGTGCAGGTCGCAATGATGGCAAGCTGTGGTGTGCTTCTACCAGCAGCTATGATGATGACCGCAAATGGGGCTTCTGTCCAGATCAAGGTAACACGGTGTCAGAGCCATGCAATGGTAACAACATTCTGAGCTGGTGGCACTGTGAAGATTTCATTCTCATACATCACTCCTGTCTGGTTAGGGTACTTCCTCCCCACCCAGTATCTGAGTAAAACCCTTGCATTGAAATCTGAGAAAAATCTTACAAAGTTCCAGAGTTGGTCGGCCTGAAACACTGATGTTCTAAAATTGCAGTGAGAAAATGTATGTCTAAAATATAATAACAAAAAAACATAAAACAAAAAAAACAACACTGAAGTTTTTCTTCCATGACCAAATTTCCCCTTCAAATTTAATATTCACATGTACTATAGATTTCTCTCATTATATAGGAATGAGACTCTGGTGCTAGTCAAATCAGGAACAAACACTAAGTGTAAAAAATGAATCCATTTGGAACACATATTGCCAGAGATGAAAGGGAAAAAAAAGGGTACAGGGAGTTGGAGAGCCCTGCTAAGTTTATATAGTGAATACAAGTATTTAAAGTTGATTTGGTTAATCCTTGCCTGTTTGTAACATTGATAAAATTAAATAATATAAAAAGTGTTTTGCACACCTACAAACAAGTGCTAGATTCAGATTTTTGATTATTTTCCCTTTTTCTTGTAGAAGGAAAACAAATGCCATATTTGAGAGACTGTTGGGACATAAGTGATAAAAAATGTTCCTATGACAAAAGATTTTTAAAACTTAGTATTTGGTACAACAGTGCTGATTCAGGCTTTGTTTAGAGGCACAACTATTCAGACCTGTTTAACACTGTCATGATTTGAGATCTAGATTGCAAGTTTAATTCTTCTGTGCTTAATATGTATGACTTTATTTATTACACTTCCTTGTTTCACAGAAGTATTAAGACTGACTGTGTTCAAAGTTACATGTGAGACTGCAGCAGCATCAGCTACAGAAGAGGTTTCAGACTCTCTAATGAGATACCATTCTGGATCTATGTATGACATACGTAATGGAGGCTGTGAATACTAATTATTTTGCTTAGGATTGGGAGACTTTTGATGAATGTCAAGGAAAATGAAACAGTGACTAACTTGCATGGTGGCCTTTTATTTAGATACAAGGCAGCTGATACTAACTTGCTGTGTTATCCAGGATACAGTCTCTTCTTGGTTGCTGCCCATGAATTTGGCCATGCTATGGGATTAGAGCACTCCGAGGACCCGGGAGCTCTCATGGCCCCGATCTACACCTACACCAAGAACTTCCGCCTTTCTCAGGATGACATTAAGGGGATCCAGGAGCTATATGGTAAAGTTGTCCCTCATTGGCAAAATTCATCAGAAATGCATGGAGCACAGGTTGAGCTTTGGGACTTAAAACCCACAGTAGATGTCACAATGCACAATATCACAAATGCCAGAAACATCCTGTTCCTTTCCCTAGTTGTTCCACGTTACTGCCAGGGGTCTTACTTTAAACAAATGTCACAACTTAAGGATGAGGAGTCATTACATTTATTGCAACAACAAGAGTCTCTGAACCTCCCTGACAAATGCCAAGCTTTTACATTAAACTTTCCAGTGCCTTTACCAGGACAACAAATTGCTGTGTTTTCCTCTATCTTGACATATCTGATGTGTGTGTTTTTGCCTACACAACCCTGATCTTCCTAGCTCACAACTCCCTGCAAGAGAGGGAGGGGTTTGTTTCCTGTCCCAGCTGGGAAAGAGTTCACATTGACTTCCCACTACTCAAGTTGTGTAGTCACAATAACATTTGCAGATAATGTGTGGGAGATTACAGCTGCGTGTAAACAAATTTGGAAAGCTCCCGGATAAGTGCTTTTATGCTGGTATATCTTTAAAATTCATTACTTTTTCCACAGGCACTCAGTAAAATGCATAGAAATAATTATGATTGAAGACCCTTTTGTTTATCCATTTTCCACCCTGTGGAGGCAAAAAATATCCTACGGTCAATTAAGTGGTCTAGAAAAATCCATACCATTTCTCTTTCCACACTTTACACTTTTCTACTAGGATATCTTCCTATGACTATGTGGCACAGCATTCAGGACCTCAGAAATTATTGCAAGGTCACATCAAAATGACTACCACATGAGACCTTCTTTGTCAAAAAAACACATTTAACTCTTTTCTTGTCTTTGTTCTTAGTCGCTTTAATTAAGACTGGGAATTGTGACATGGGCAAAGTTAAGTGAATTTTCTAATCTCACATAGCATATCATTGATAGAGCACAGAATTTAACCCAGTGCTCTCCAGTTAAACATCAAAAGCCAAGACAAAACTACGATGGTTCTTTGTAACTGAAATAATACTTACACAAACTGCTATATAAATATTCTATATTTATAGAATACTATATTACTATAAACTTCTATATAAAACAACTGTTTGGGAAAAAAATAGAATAAAATTCTTCCATTACTGTTACCTCAAATCACTCACACCTAGTGTTTAACAAAGTTAATCAATTTGATGTTTAGGGTAAGCCTCATCACAACCAGGAAATAAAGAAAAATAAACCAGGCGGCAAAGAGCATGTTCTGATAAGCACATTTTGTTTAGTGCTGAAGACACAAGGACCATACACAAACTGCTCAAAATTCATCCTTATAATCTGCAAAATATTAGCACTTGTAAAAAGAAGAAAAATCCATTCTGATGTCTCTCTCAGCTGAGTTGCAGAGAATTCTGAATAGAAGGACTTCAAAATGCATTTCTCATCATTCTACAAGTCACTATAATAAAAACTGTAATGTTAACATTCAAACCCAATATAGTCAACCCTGGATCTTTCACTTAAATAGACAGCTAAACACAACAGACACAGCTAGGTGCGGTATCTCCAATGGTGTCACGGCAGTTTCAGGCAGGACGGGAAGCTAAGGCCTTCTCAGCAGGACACAGCCACTCTTCCTTGTAAGGCTTCATTAGAATTTTTTACTCTTCAAAAACTTTCTCAAAGCTATTCTCTTGTGTTAATTATGATCAGTCATGATCTCCATTATGGATGCAGCACTGCATTACAGCATAATAGAACACCCAGAATCCCTCTGTTCACTCTTACAGAAGTTTCACCTGATGTGGAACCTGGACCAGGGCCAGGACCAGGGCCAGGACCACGTCCTACCCTTGGACCTGTCACTCCAGAGCTCTGCAAGCACGACATTGTATTTGATGGAGTCGCACAAATTCGAGGAGAAATATTTTTCTTCAAAGACAGGTAAGTGAGATAAATTGCGTACTGATGGGGCCTGAAGTATCAAACCTGTTCATCAGAGTCTAGGAAGTTTTAATCAAGTACAAACTATTATTTCTTCTATATGCTCAGAGATAGCAACATGTCCTAATCAGCTCCTAGGAGAAAGAAATGGCACATTCTCTTGTTATGGTTAGATAACGCAGCCTCCTGCACACTGCTGGCTCACTGTCAGACCAGTGTTCACCCAGACCTCACCTCACCAGTAGGCAGTGGTGCTTGGGGGTGTTACACCTTCCAATGTGCAGGACTTCCCAGCCCATTGTGTAACTGCATGAGGCATCTGTCAGCCCACTTCTGCTGCTTGTTGAGGTCCCCCTGGATGGCAGCACAACTCTCTGCAGCACCAGGTAGTTCTCTCAGTTTTCTAGCACGCTTGCTGAGGACACGCTGTCCCTTCATCTAGGCCATTAATGAAGATACTGAACAGTGCTAAATCCAGTACTATCCCTTGAGGTATACACCCCCAGTGACCGGCCTCCAAACAGGCATCGTACCACTGATCACACCCTCCGGGGCCTGCTCTTCAGCCAGTCTTCAGTCCACCTCACTGACTGCTTACCTAGCTCATGCTTCATCAGCTTATTTATGAGAATCTTAATAGAGACAGTGCCAAAAATCTTCATAGAGTCCCTTCCCTTCATTCACCACACCAGTTGTTTCATCACAGAAGGTCGATCCATGCTGACTACTCCCAGTCACCTTCATGTCCAAAAGGTTGTTTGTAATTACAGGCAAGTGAGGTAGCTCACATGAGCAATGATTTTGAAATAAATTCATCTTCTCTTAGAGCTACTCTCAAACAACTCTGAGACTCTAGAACTTTCAACCCCTCTTTTAGGTAGTTTTGTGGTGATTTTTAACTTCTGGTTTCTGTCTGCACTGGGAATGTTCGTGCCAAGCTGTTATGACAGCTGGGCTGGTACCAGTTATAACAAAACCTGAGCAAAATGCAAGTAACCTCAAGAAAAAAAATCTTGTTCTCATGGCATCTTCAGCGCAATTCTACAGACTGGAGAGCTAAAATTAACCTTGGTGTCTCTGCGGGCTTCTACAGAGTTGCAACCAGCTCCAAAATGTCAAGTAGCTGGTAGATGTATCCCAACTTCTAAATGTTTACACAAATATCTGACTCCCCTCCCACATCTTAAGAGATTTACCAATCTGTAATGTGAATCAGAAAATTAGCAATGGAAGAGATGCATTATGCAGTCTATTACCTGCCAAAGAAGGATTCGCTCCCTATAAAGTACTTCCCAATGTTTCTACAAGCATAGTAACTCAGCACTGGAAATCCCATTACTTTCAGCTGAGTACAGTTCTGGAGGCACTACCCTTCCTTATTTCATTCCACATAATCTGCACTCCAGAGGAAAGATTCAAATCTGATTCTGGGAAAATTTCCAACCTGAACACATCTCAACAGAAGTACTCTGTCCAGAACTGGTGACAATAATCTCCAGTGCCTCCTCTATCCCAGAGAGGATGTTAAGCAAAACTTGAGTGTAGGCATTACAGTGGCTTGGTGCAAGGAGGGTCTGTTTTTCTCCCATGTGCACAAAGACACAGTTCTGGAAATCTGCCAGCAAATCTGTCCTTGAATGGTTTAATCTAGGTTTAGTCCAAAATCATTAAATAATAGTATTATGTGGCACACAGCTGCCATAATTACACATCAAAGACACTGATGATTAGAACAGGCTGCATGAGTGCGGAGGCTCCAAAGCAGAAGACACAAGAGGCCTTTTTGGTCCAAAAGAACACATTCCTGATAAAACGAGGCAGCTGCACAGCTGCAGCTTCCACTGCCTTTGCCAGGCCCTGTATTACCCAGCTGCTCAGCAGTGAAGAGCATCTCCTAAAGACTATGAGACTTGGCGTCACCA
The DNA here is from genome assembly GCA_030625065.1 of Alectoris magna. NCBI lineage: Eukaryota > Metazoa > Chordata > Aves > Galliformes > Phasianidae > Alectoris > Alectoris magna. The sequence goes on from CM060571.1 coordinate 16,265,831, forward strand.
TGCTTGAGATACTCTAAAGCTCTATTTTCCCTTCCATAAATCAATGCCTGGTTTATTCATTCATCCTCAGTTGCTGTGAACATTCTTCCAAAGCAATTGAAGATCTAAGACCACGTATTTTCAGCGTGTACGCCCAAATCAAACATCATCTCCTAGCACATATAAACATACACGTATCCCAATCTGACATACTTACCTCTTCTTTGCTCCTTGACGGACTGTCAAGAAATCAAAAATAATCTTTATTGAATGCTTTAAGTTTCAGCAATGCAGAGGCTGTGATTATATTATTATAACTGGGAAATTTTAATGCTCCCCATTTGGATTACAACTACTACAAGCAAAAAGGATTTGTTCAATACGTCCAGGGGGCAGAGTGTAATACTGTTCCTCTGCCCCAACAGGAGCAGGCTCAGACTTCTTATAAGCCAGTCATCTGTAATGGCTAGAAATAGCCCCTGCTTGGCCAAAAAATGGTCCCACTCTACCAACAGGCCAGCTTCACAGAAAGCCAGCTCTGGACCCTTCCTCCAGTAAACTGCAGAGCTGGCCTCAGCACTATGGCCTAACAAGTTTGCCAAACACAACGTTCACTTCTGCTAGCATAATCAGGGAGCTAAAGCATTCACCTCATCTCAGTGCTTTCAAAAAGAAAAACACATTCTCAGAGCAGTAAACATCCTTACAAGTTCCACAGTGTTCACAGCATCCTTACTGTCTCTGGCTCACCTGTGGGCGTTGGCTTTCAGCCAGGACCTCCACCTCACTTCTGCTTTTGTGAAGCAGTAACCACACAAGGCTTGATTCAGCAAGGAACAATTTTAAATCAATTTCAAAATCAGCAGAGCAATTCACTATTCTTTGTAATCTGAACAAAATAGAAGTATTTTGCATTCAGATCCAGTCGGTCAAAGAACTATGCAAATACAAGACAATCTGTTCATCTGCCTCCCTCCTTATCTAACATTCAGCAAAAGCAGACAATCGTTCAATTGTTTTGCTCTGGAACAGATTTGCCTGTCAGTCTTGCGGCTTTCAAAATATCAGGCAAGCAACATTATGATTCACTTTTGGAATTCAAAAAACAAAATGTCTGTTTTGTTGTGTGACTTCTGTGATTCATGAAAATGATCCCAGCTGCCACATTACACAGCCATAAGGGGCAAGTAGCAAAAAAAGAGGTCAGATCAGACAAATTCTCTCAAAAAATAATCTTTCCTTTTCCTTCAAATCACATCTCAAACCAAATAAATAAATGGGAATACACAGAGAACCACTGAGCCTTTTACTGGGTCGGTATTTTCAAAGCAACCAGAATGCTTGACTACAAGCCACCAATTTGGTTCCTCTATATAACTGCATATAATAGTAATACTACAAATAATAATGGCAAATATTATGCTAAAATATAATGTAAAACACTGAGCATAAAGAACTATGAAATCTCTATATATCTAATATTAAAATTTAACCTGAATGAGCTTAAACATTTCAACATTTTCAAAGAGAAATGAGAAAGCCAAGTATTTCCACCATTTCCTCAATAAGAGGAGTAGAAATTAAAACACTTCTTACTCGATCCAAAAACAAAAGGAAATACAACTTCGGCAAAGATTCCCTTTCCAAGAGAAAACCTCACCATTTCAACAAGTCCCTCAAAATGTGTGCTTTAATAAAAACTCCTGTATTCAAGCCTCCATTGGCTCTAAAAAGTTTGGAACTTGTGCAGACAGCAATTATTAGTGCTGACTCAGCCATAAATCAGTTCCAAATTTGACTAAGAATCCTATAACCTGCATTTCTAAAGGAGCTACTTTTATGAATGCAGTGTTGGAAAGATTTCTTATATGGATTTCCGTTTTATATCATAGTAAATCTACTTTGCTGTCTAAAACAAGATACACAAAATACATTTTATCATTATCTTTTACAGTATTTTGCATGCACTTTAAAACTGTCCTAAGAGTAATTAGCTAAACACCTCATTTTTCTCCTCTTTCCTAAACAGAAGATTATGTGATATACAGATATATTTTTGTACACATTAAAAATACATTTGTGCTGGCAAAATGAGAGTGAATTAACTTACCACTACATTAATTATTAGTACCATATGTCTGATTTAATGAATACATATTTTTAATGGAGAGAGAAAAAACAATGCACGTTGCCAGTTGCACAGTTCCTCATTTCAAACACTATCTTAATTCAGTACATGGCAACTAATTATACTTGCAAATGCATTTCAAAATGATTTATTCGTCCTAGCTAATACTGTTTATTAACAGACGTTTGCCTGTGAACAAAAATGCAGGAATTTATCATATGACTTTAGGACTGATTCTCCAAGTTTTGGATTTAAAATATATGAATAAATCACTTCCAGCTCCTAGGTTGCTGAAAGGTTTAATTATTCTGGTTAGGAAGGGGTAATGATAACTTATTCTCTGAAAAAAAAATCATATGCCAGTAGCACCCTGATCTTCAGCAACACAATAATGGTGAAAGCTGCTTGACCTGAGAGCGTAACAGCAACAGGCTTGGTGCAAGAATGATTCCATTAGACTCTGATCCTTCATTTTAGACAATGGCAAAACTTCTATTTTGGTAAGGAAAAAAGTTGCTTGTTCTGTGGAGGAGGAAATAGCAGTGCCATTTTGAGTATCAAAGGCCCTCAGCACAAAGCTTCGCCATGTGAAGATAATTACTGCTTTTTAAAATTTAAGTCAAATGATGATCCTACTTACACATATAATATCAAAAAAATTATCCTCTGCATTTCTCTAATGAGCATTTTTAGAGCTAGCAGTTTCATTTTCAGCCAAGCTCACTTCCAAGCAGACTGATACACCGTTGTTAAATCTGAACCTCTAGCCACTACAATGGTAATTGCAAGAGCAATCCATGGAATACCCACCTCTGCTTCTGTCAAATGTTCATCCATCTGCTCTACACATAACAGCAGGAGAGCTCTAATAGTTTAAATGCTCTGTAAATGACTTTATTTGTATAATCAAAGCACAGAATACATTTTGTTCTGACGCAAAAAGCAACATGAACTCCAAAGCAATCAGCATAAGCAATTTAATCCGCAGTCCAGCATGCAACTTATTATGCAACTGTTTTAGCAGTACATTTCTAAATGATTTGGTTTTGCAGTCACTGTAGGAAAACAATTATAAGTGTGTGCTGCTGCTAACGTGTGTGCATGTACGTGTATACATGCACATGTGGCCTTTGCCAGAAATGATTAGAAACAGATGTGCTGGTGAATTAGTTCATTGTAAACCTCGTACTATTTTGTGTTCTGCTCAGATTCATGTGGAGGACTGTAAACCCACGAGGAAAACCCACAGGTCCTCTTCTTGTTGCTACATTCTGGCCTGATCTGCCAGAGAAAATTGATGCTGTCTACGAGTCCCCTCAGGACGAGAAGGCTGTATTTTTTGCAGGTACTGCTTTTAGTTCTAAAACGTAATTATGCATTTGCATAAATGCTGCATTCAAGCTCAGGTTCCTCTGAGTTGTAACTGGGCCGAGGAACAATCTGCCTGAGAGTAAGCAAAGCCAGTGGGTATGGGTGGCAGATGTCAAGTATCCCATGCTGAGGACATTGGAATAAAGGCTGGATCTGAAAGTTTCTGAACAGCATACAGCCCCCATTACAGCAAAAGGGAGCCAGTAACACCCAGAAAGAAGCATTCAACAACAAGCAGGACTAAACAAGAGTTATTACTTAATACACAAAGCAACCCAACATTTGTTCCGGCAGTATTTCTTTCTGCTTCCTCTCATGATAAGCTATTGTCTGTCTGCCTGTTGCTTGGGAATATTACATCTTTTGTTCCCATGCCTCTCCTGCTCTTCTCCTTTGCCAAAGACTGACTTCTACTTTGGCATCCAAGGATCTGCCTTGGTGTCTCACCAGCAGAGGACAAAGGGGCCATGCTCACTGCCTGCACCAGAGGGAGGATTTTAGGCAGCGCTGCTCTGGCCATCCGGAGTCACACATATGGTTCAGCTGTACCAGCCAACTTGGCAGAGCTTGGAGGCTGTTTTCAACATGAAAAACTGAGCCAGCAAAAACTAGGCTCCAGTATCTACCAAAAACATGACTAAACATCTCCAATCATATAAAAACCACATGGCCCACACTCCTGTACATTTTCTGTACAGGACGGAAAAGAGTAATGGTAATCTATTCCATATGTCTCAAAGGCTATTTCCTTTAGTTTACATGGGAGAAAAAAAAGCTTTAAGATGTTTTATTTCAGCCAAGTCAAAACACTTCCAAAGTTGGATATACTGTACATAATCCTATTACATGTTCATCTCTCTCCTTTTCTTTATACTTTCCAGAAAAAAAAAATAACTAACCTTCTTTAAATAAGAACTACTCAGACCATCAAGGACTGGTTTGAAAGTTGCCCCTAACTATTTGTGAGTGAGAACCACCCTTTGCTTCTGAATGGTGAAGTGGTAACTTCACCAACTTCCAACTTCAGGAGCTCAAGTGCTACATTTTATGGCTTTCTTATATAAAATACTTTCCTTCCCACTATCTGTATCACAGAATCCAGGAAATATAATTTCATGAACAAGTCTTTCCACAGCTTTCAGTGAATCTCATTAGGTATTTACTAAGTTAGTTACAAATCCATGTAAGGAATGTAGAAACAGACCTCTTCCACCACAACATATTTGGAGAGAAATTAGAAAATGTCGTATGACCAAAAAGACAACACAAATATGAATTCTCAGCAAAAACTTCCTGTTAACAGCTCAATAGAGTTGCTGAAGAAAACAAACCAAGGAGACAAACTGCTGAATAAAACAAATAGAGGGCAAGCATGACTTTCTGCATTTGACCCATGTTGATCCACGTCTGGTTTCAGATCATCTTTATCACACAGAGGATTACCAAACAGTAACTATTTGTTTTACAATACCTAAAGTATACTTTTTTTCTTTCTTTCTTTCTGTCTTCTTTTTTTGAAGAGCTGTACATTTGGCTCAGAGCAATGAAACAGACAAGAAATAGGAAGCAAAAGCACATTGAAATGATACATTTTACCGAGAGGCAAAAACAGAAATTGCGATCTCAGTACACCTGCACTCTAATTTAGTATGTCACAGACAGAAAAATGCTAGAAAGACTAGTAGTACAATTAGCACAATAAAAACTGCCATCAGCAAGTATACAAGAAGAAATATTCCTATGTGCCTGATTAATAAGCACTTTGTTTTTTTCCCTTTCTTAGGAAATGAGTACTGGGTTTATACAGCCAGCAATCTGGATAGAGGCTATCCAAAGAAACTCACCAGCCTGGGACTGCCCCCTGACGTGCAACGTGTTGATGCAGTCTTCAACTGGGGCAGAAACAAGAAGACATATATTTTCTCTGGAGACAGATACTGGAAGTAAGAGACATGGAAGAGGTGGTATGCTGTTAGACAAGCTCATATCTCTAGTGCTGAATGCACATTCAGGTTTGGGAGGCAAGAATTAAGCTCAGGGTTTTCATCCCTGGCCAAGTCAAAATGAGGGCTGCTGGGACAGCACTCACAGTGGTGTTGAGCAAAGGTGGTGAGAGAGGATGCTGACCTGAGAGATATGGCCAAGAGAGAGCTTCCATATGGTAGCAGGAGATTAGCATGTAATAGAGGTAACAGCTTCCAAGAGAAGAGGAGATCTGGGTCCATATCAGACTGCCCACCACTAACAACTCATCCCCCTTAAGCTTTGTGTCTGAGTAACCATCCCAGTCAGTCCCAGGCTCTTAAGAGGAGCACGTTGTCTCTACTGACACCTCAAAACTCGTGGGAGAAAGCTCTGACAGGACTTCCTAAACACTGGGGTGACCACCAGTCATCTGAAGCTAAAAACTGGATTGCCTTTGAAATTCTTGCACTAAGCCAACAGGCTTCAAGGTGCTCCATGCAAAAGAAACAACAACCCGTGACTAATAAAACACACTGCAGATGACTGCAATCCCATTGGCAGTTGATGTACCAGTCACTAACACTTTTGTTTACTAATAGAGTTGGCACTGAGGTGATCTGAACAAACCGCAAGAAGTCTGTTAGTACTTTGGGCTTTGTTTTGAACATCTTTGCAATCCTTTTCATGTTTCCAGTACATCTCAGGGAAGTTTTGTTGCAAGTAGGACCACAAATATGCACAAAAGTCTGTATATGTATATTTGGGGTAGGGTTCCTGTTCAAGACTGTCTAAGATGCAAAATATGATTTAACAATCAACTGAACTCATATGCCATTTTATTATCAAAAGAATTCTTAGACTTCGATGGAGACTAAACACCCTAATCAGTATGGAATCTAACTGTGTTAGTATAACCATCAACAATTTCACCAGAGGCTTTATGTTTTAGGTAATTAAGGCTAGTGAGGGCCTATTTCTAAGGAAGGAAATAAGATGCATGGACTTGCCGAAGGTTATACAGCAACCTATGGCAGAGCTGGGTATTGAACTACATTTATCTAAGTTGCTTTTCAGGGCACTCAGACTGCAATTGAGCTGGCCAGTATCCTGCTGCAAAAACATACTGTGCAGAAAAGATAGATATCAGACAGAGATGAGGAAAGAAATGTCTTGAAAATGTGCAAAAATTAATGTGTTTGGAATAAACATCCTAGATTGTGCCTGACAAAGTGTGTATTTAATAGAATTTCAGTATCTTAACCACTGGGAAGATGTAGCACAAAAGATCATTTTAAAAAGCAGATACTTTGGTGCTTTGAGGAACTGGGTGCTGTCTATCAGAACAGGGCAAGACCGCAACAGAAACACTAACTGCAGCTTTCACTACCAGAGATCTCTTCCTGGAACAGGACTTCACTCGAGGAGTGCAGCCATTAAGCAATGGGCTGAAAGTTGAACCACTCATAAATCGACAATGTAGAAAGAAGTTAAAAATCAGAAACATCAACCGTGAAAAGATTCACCAAGACATGAGTCTCTTCCGAGACACAATCCATATAAAAACATAAAAGAAAGTACAACTGAGTCCATTTTACATGAATATTGATTTCATATTATCATCAAAGTGGATTACTGTCCTTTTATAGCCTAATGGTTGGAGACTGCTGTAAGTAAATAACACATCATTTCACAACCGTCCAGTAATCATAACATTATGACAGAGCACTGGAACAGGCTGCCCAGAGAGGTTGTGGAGTTTCTTTCTACGGAGATATTCAAGACCCATCTGGATGTCTACCTGCACAACCTCTTGTAAGGAACTGCTTTGGCAGGGAGATTGGACTCAATGATCTCTTGAGATCCCTTCCAACCCCTGTAATTCCATTCCTCTGTGATTACTTTAAGTAATCTTAAGTACTTAAGACTGTACTCTTATCCATTACCTCTAGGAAAAATGGAAACTAAAAACCTAAAAATTTTACTCACTTGATAATGTTGCAGAGATCATCTTGTTAAGTGAATTCAAGTAGTTTTAATACAGTTTGCAATACCTGTGATTCCTACCAAAAGATACAGACTATGAGTCAGCAAAACTGCTGGTCTGTACCAAACACTGGTTTGATTAACTGCACTCCAGGGCCCCCAGGTAATTCATCATTCTAGCCACAGACTGTATTCCTATCAAAGTACCTTATCAACTGCAGTCACTGTAAAATGCATAATTTATTGAGAAATAAGAACAATCTGAGGTGGTTTTTATCTGTTTAAAGATGGAATCAAAATATTTGAGGAAAAAATACATCTAACAGATGCAATGACATTTGAGTCTGTTTTATTTTATACGAGGACTCCGCCACAGAATCAAAATAGTTACATACCATGATACTCTCCTTGCTATTATCACACTTGTTTTAAATGGATTTTCTGGAAGCCTTCTCCTCTCCCTTCCTTCAGCCCCAAGCTATTTTAGTGTTATTATAACAATATTATTAAGCAAAGTGAAGTTACGTGAGGGAGAGGAAGAGGAGATGGCTCAGATTCCACATCTGAAGTTTTAAAGCTATGTAGCAAGTAAACAGGTTTTCTTTAAATATCCAACGAAAACTTAAGAAGCAATTTTAACTAATTCAAGAAATTATTTTTAACCAACGTGCTGCTCATTTGTATCAGCATGCCATACGATACAAACCAAGTACTTCCATATGATAATGAGGGAACGGTGACCAAAATCAGAAAGATCATAAACACTTCCCCCCCTCCAGTGTTTGTCACAGACAACCTCTCTGAAACCTGCTGGGTTTGAAGAGATGCGGCTAGAGTGACTGAGGCTTCACATACATTGGAAGCCAAACTACATCCTGTGTCACTGCTCCCTAGGGCAACTCCACCTTTCCAACTCAGCACCGACTCCAAACTTTAAGTCAGAAAAAGGGGGAAGCATCTCCCACAGAACCCCTGATCATCTGGAGCTGCAGATACATGCAGGCCCACTCACTCCTGAAGGACACTGCAAAGTAGCTACAGGATTTACTGAAGTTGTGTGGATTTGCTTCAAATGAGGCTTTATCTTCAAAGCATAGCATGAAAACCATTGTGTTTTTCACAGAAATGAACGTATTTTTTAACATGGCCTATGTATTTGGACTGTCACAAAGAGAAAATAATAGAGTTTTTAAATGAAAAGTTAAGGAAAGTAACTTGTGATTTAGTAACAATCCATCAATTAAGTGGTCTACAAGCATAAAATTTCAAGTAAGATTTTCTTAAAATCCACATTAAAATCTGACACCTTCATATGTCAGTTGCTGCTTGAAAAGTTGCCTTTCCTAGGATTTGGAATTTTGAAGCTACACTCGTGAAAAACGTTCTGCTAATCAATGCCTCAGTTCAGTGAGAACTGCATTTCCAGAAGAAGAGATTTCACAGGGTATAAAATTGATCAGGAATAAGAATAATGAAATGGAAACAATGTTACAATCTCAGTTATCTTTTCTGCTTGATCGCTTTACGCAATCACAGAATCCCTAAAAAATTAAGTTAAATTTTTACATTAAATACCGCTTTTCAATGTATGGATATAATTCACTCCAGGTACAATGAAGAAAAGAAAAAAATGGAGCTTGCATCCCCAAAATTCATTGCGGATTCTTGGAACGGAGTTCCAGATAACCTCGATGCTGTCCTGGGTCTCACTGACAGCGGTAAGCTACCATCTGATTGAAGTCACTAACTTCTTTTTTTTTGTCTCCTGTGACACTTAATGAATACTTTAATTTCTCGTGGTCCATAAATGAGAGCCCAATTGCCACTCAGATTTGCAGGCTACTAGTTCAAACAAACTTATCTACATATTTCCACTGAACATCAGTTGATAACTACACCCTACTGATCACAGCTTAAGCTTTTTGAAACGAAACATTAACAGAACACAACTGCTCCTGGAATATTTTTATCCAAACAAATAATAATAGTTTCCCTAATATCTCTCTTCACAGAGCTTATTTAATTTCAGTTTGCTTTGTATCAGTTACTTCCATTATACTGAACACTGTGCAAATATTAACAAGATGAGAAAAAGTCTTCAGTAGAATTTTACCCCTTTTCTTTCCTGCTATTTTCTTAACAATAGTAACAGCCATAGTAAGGCCGTATATGGCTTGTTACGGTGTCTTCATGATTTCTATTTGTATGCTATATTGATCTAGAAACCTGCTACACAAATATCAGGCTGTTACATAAATGAAGAAGAGTTACCCATGATGGATTCACATTGAAAAACTGAAGAAAACCTGCATTTGAATCTGTGACAATTTGACATTCATTTCGGCATGGGGAAAATCAGCTTGCTGGAGAACTCTTTATCTCACATAGCTGGAGAGAGCAAATAAGTAGCTTCTGCCATCCAGCACCTAAGGCACAGGATGTCTTGATGCCAAAGGCCATGATCAGGCCAGGCCCAGTTACTTGAAAGCTTCCCTACTTCTTGACTACCTTTCAGGCATGCAGACACAGCAAAATTTCTGCACCGTCCTCTTCTGGCACAGCCAGAACTAGAGCATGATATTCCCCTGATCGCATGCACAAACAGGTGGTATTTTCCTCCCCCACTTCCCAATCTTAAATTATTTATTTCTTTTATCCTAGCAACTGCAGCTGAGAGCTTGGCCCAAGGTTTCACATGGCCTCTTATGTTGCTCAGATAAGCATAAATATCTGGAAGCATTGCTAACGTCACACAAGTCCCAACTTGATTACAGTTTCAACATCCATTTTGCCAAGCAAACATTTCTGCCCGGAAAGTTCTGACTCACAGAATGGTTTAAAAAAAAAAAAAAAAAAAACAACACAAAAGAAATCACATTTTTGATGTGTGTAAATATTTCAGGAAATAACTCTCGTAGTTCATTAAGATTTGTGAAATTAAACAAAAAAGCTTTGACCAGAGATTTTGTGCTCTACAATGGACTGAGTATATCATTCTGTTTACCTTCACAGGGTACACCTACTTTTTCAAAGACCAGTACTACCTACAAATGGAAGACAAGAGTTTGAAGATCGTTAAAATTGGCAAGATAAGTTCTGACTGGTTGGGTTGCTGAACTGTAGAATATATTAATAACCAAATATTTACTTTTTTTGTTATATACCTTATCTGTAATTAGAAATAGATCTGAATGTCAATTTCTGGACCAGTCTGGTACTGGCACCCAAACATTAAGTACCAGTACTGTACACATCTGATAATTTAAAAGCATTTGCCTCCTCAACATACAAAAGATGTTTACGTATATATTCTGGTACAAGTTTTCAGTTTTTGTGCTAGTCATAGCAATGCTAGTAACAGAACACGCACGGTTCTTTATTTCCCTGGTGCTTGAAGAAAGCATTGAAATCATTGGAGACTGGATCAGGCCCCCGTGTTATATACATCTCAAATAGCCTCAAGTAAGACGTACCAGCAGTGCACTTTGATTATTTTTTTTAATTTTTTTTTTTTTTAAAACAACTCTTTTATAAATAGATGGTTTGTCTTAATGTTTTTAACCCTCTTGCGAGTTTGATCATTATTCCATTTATTTACATAATGATACAGAAAGACTGTCAAAGGCACAGGTTGCCTCGGGATTTGATTTGTATTGATGCATGATGGAATCATGGCAAGAAACTGTATTAAAGTATTGTTTTAAAGTACTTTCTATTTTAAAACCTTAGTTCAACTTAGCAATTTGCTTCCTGCACTTTGTTACTACTCTATAACTTGTCTATACAGACAGAATGACTCAGATTTTTTAAGTCAATGCATTATACACAGAAGTCAAGTATTATTGTTTACCTTGTTTTATTTTTCTGTTCTTTATACTATTGAGTTTTTGTTTGGTTAGGATTCCTGCTTATGCATTGGGCGACAGAAGGTGTTCTTTTCACATTTGATGGAATGTGTCTCATTAAAAAAGAAAAAAGAAGTAAAAAAAATCCAGAAAACACTGTCCCGAACATGAAATGCCAATGATACAAATAAAATTGAATTACACTGTCAACACTGCTTGTGGCTGTGCTTCCTCGTATCATTTAGAATTAGAAATTCAGTAGTACATTACAGTGAAATACCTGTCACAGGATGGTCAGTATTACTCCAGGATATAACGGTGTACTGGATTTAGAAATCTAGGTTAACTTTTCTATCACTTCTATGATAGAACTACAGCAACTTACATTAAAGAGATGTTGCATCCCATGCTCCTACAAAGCCCTCTGCCTTTTCAGAACAGTTTACAGCCTATTACCTACGTTTTTACTTTCTCATCAGCAGGCTATCCCACCACAACATAGAAAGATACAATCAGAATACAAATTGTATACATAGCTTACAGTGAACATAAATTTGAGAAACAGAGGCTTAAACCTTTACTCCTGCACATGGACCCAACACTGTTTGGCTATGGAGCTTATGTAGCTTCATGAACATGAAGCATTTCATGCAGCTAAGGGCTGGATCATGCACGTGGTCAACCCAGATCCTTCTCAACGTGTCCCTCACTGAGTTCACAGGTCATAAAACTGGCTAGTAATCAGCTAATACCTGAACCAATAAGCAGCTGATAGCTGATGTCCACACTCAGTGCTTCCCTTTTATAACTAAAGGAGTATTTTTGTTGTTGTTGTTTTGTGGGTGGGTTTTATTCTGTTTTTCTGGGTTTTGCTTGTTGTTGGGTTTTTTTGTTTTGTTTTGTTTTTGTTTTGTTTTTTGTTGTTGTTGTTGTTTGGGGGGGGGGGGTGGTTCCAACAGTATTCTGAGAAGATACTGCTTCTAAAGCATTTGCCAAATAATCTACACTGCACACTATCCAGACATAAATCTACTTACAGAGAACTATCATGAGGATGAACCAGTGCTATTTCCACCTATGCCAAAAGCAAAGATGGCTGTCTTCTGAGAATCCTTGCTCTCTGCAGCAGTCACTGCCTTCCCAATTAGTCCTGCACATGAGTCAACAGCTCTTCGTCCTTGAGCTGAAGGAAATTTTCTACCAGTTACTCCCAGGACAGGCTCGGGGCACTCCGTAGGACAGCTCCAATTTAGGCCAGTAAAGGGCAGTGGTTTAGTAACTGCTCTGTCACGATGCCTAAAAGGCAGCCAATGCTTCAATGAAATGCCACAATTTAAACACCAGTCCGAATTAAGAATCACACCTAACATTTTGTATCTCACCAACACAGTTTTTTGTTTAAAATGCATTTTCTTCCTGCTGGTTTCTCATGACTTAACAAGGCAACCTGAAAACTTAACAAGGTAAGTAACTTAACAAGTTACCTGAAAATTTAAGCAATTAACAGCAACTGTGCTGTTCTGTTAATAAGGAGAAAGTATGCCCTTTGGGTTGATTTTAGACAAATTATTTCTACTTACAAACACAAACATGCATGTTTTTAGCAGCAAAGAGAGAATGAAAGAACATCCTTCTGAGTTTGGAAGAGGCTAAGCCAACAAATGACCAGGCACTGATTGACGGAAATATAAGGCAGGGTCAAGCAGAACTGGAAGCATCCCAAAAGCTGCCAAGAAAGTTTCTGCAATAGCATAGCTTGCCTCATGTGCTGTTACTTACAATATATCTCCCTCTGGCACTGCCATTTAAAACACAAGTGAGAGCAAAAACGGCATAACAAGATGATGGTGGGGAAAAAAAATAACTGAATGCCAGTCACCCTTAGTAACCTGCTTAGCACAAAACAGTTTTATCTCTTCTCCATAAAATACACCATATTCTGTGCAAAAGAAGTCTATTTGTCCATAGCCACAGCAGCTGAGTGTGCAAGCATTCAACGGGTCACAGCAGCTTCTACAGCAGCCTAACAAACACTAGGAAAGTTTTATCCTCATTGCCTGCTGATAGAACCTCTGGATCATCTTTTCACCTCTTTGCAAATGCCCAGATTCCTGTTACACTTCTAACACTTCAGCCAACTTGCCTATGCCCATGCTCAGACTGACAATCAACAAATCACCCTGAAATAAAAAAGATTGAAAGACTGCACGTCACTACAATTCCACATTTCCTTTGTTAACCCTGCTGCACTGTCTGCACAATGAACTGGAGGACGACAAAACAGAAATCTCATAGCTTTCTGCTCTCTGATATTGCCCAGTGCTTCCCTCTAGGTCTTCTCAGAATTACTCCTGAGTGACTAACTCACTTGGCAGTTACAAACTTCAGAATACTGCCAAAATAAACTTAAAAAATTAAGAGGATAATTGTTTTAATCTGCATTAGCCTGGAGCTTGGCAGCATGTTCCTGGAGTTATTTGGAGGTGGTCTCCCCTTCTACCAGACAGGAATTCACAATTATTTGGGGGGTTTGTAAACACTGCTTTAACCATGGACTGCCCCACAGCCCTATTCTGTCTTCCTCATGTTCATTACAACCACCATAACACTGCTGCCAAGAGGGCTGAAGCTAGAAAGCAGCTCTGCATTCTCTATCTGGAGACTAGACAACAATGACGAGTGGGTGTCTCTATTGCAACAAGTTTCTGATCACCACTAGCCAAGGAATTAGGAAATTCAACCACAGGTTTTCCACCCATTGTCACATCACAGTCAGTTAAGTCATGGAGATGTTATTTCTCCTGCGGTTGAATTTATAATAGATGATTCTGGCCACTGTCTCCCTCCACTGTTCTCTTTTCTAAGTCCTTCAATTTGTCCTACACTGAATATCACCACAGTAGAGCCCACTGCCACAGGACAGCAGCTGACTACTGCATTAGGCAAACCAAGCCAAAGTAATTTACGGAGAGGCTCAGTCTGCTTTCTCACTGTGGTCAATGCTCTAACTGTTGAACTCAATCTTTTAAAGATAGAGGGTGATTTCTCACTATTTAAGGACTAGACAAGGCTCATTCAATTCTCCCATCTTGCGTTTTCATGGTTGGTTTTTTTTTTCCCATTACAAAACATGCCCTTTTCAAGACCACTGATAATTCTCCATAACAGCTCAAAAATACGAAATAGGTCAGCCTACATTCTGCGGATGGTCAAAGAGGTTTGTTTACACGTCCTTTTAAAAACCCCATTGCTACTCTGTATCACTCTTTTTCTTCCTGAATAATTATTCAGGAAATATAATAACAATTTCATCCACTTTTACAATAAGGTGTCTTCCCTTTCTTATATCACTGATAATGAATGCATAATTATAACTCACTTCTATGGCCAGATAAGTAAGTTCCAGTTCCTCTCACTTTCATGCAGCATTTTTGAACCTAGGCACATCCTGAAGCTGGTTTCAAACCTAAAAGGTAGGACACCAACACATCCTCATTTTCCAGGTGTCGCTTTGGCTCTTGTTTTAAACAAATCCTCTGAAGGAAATACATAGTGTATCAAAGCACTCCTTGCCTTTACAGATTTTATTTGGGTTTCACTGTACTTTTAACTCTTCTTTACTCTTCTGCTCTTTCAGCTTTGTTTCTCAAGTAAACAACTAAACACATGGACCAAAAAGAGAAGATGCCAGAGAGAAGGTGTTAGCCATTACCTGCAACTGATGAGTTCAGACTCACTCTAAACAACACCACTACCTCACTCCAAGGAACAAGGCACATCACCTCCAAGAACTGTTCACATGTACCCTAATTTAACATGGATATTCTGTATTACGAACAGAAAAAAAATGGGAAATTTGTAGCAAGGCTTATAGGGTCTGTGCTTGATTTGCTGTATTTGTATCTTAAGTGAAATCACAGCATTATTAAATAGAGCTTTTTCATTTCAATCTCAGTATTCCTTTGGCTATCAATAAATTCTACAGTCTCTTCTATCTTTCAGTGATAGTTCAGCATAAGGGAGTTTTACCTCAAAGTGTTTGAGCTGGAAGGCCATGTAACCATTTTAATTATGACTTCATTTATTATATATTTCTCTTAGTAAATATACTTAGGCATTTATAGAAATATTTATTTAATATATGCAGTATTAATTTAAATGTTGTGTAATTATAGTAAGCAGAAGTTCAAAATTGTAAGTGGACATGCAATGCCTGGTAAACAGACAGCAAGAAAGGTCAGTGTGTCCAAACTATTAGCATCTAAAATAACCACGACAGTGTTGGAGAAAACAGAGAAATTAAGTATCGCAATTTTATCTCAATCTCACAGAAAATCTGCTACAGGCATAGGAAATCAATAGCACATCAGGATTTAGGTCATGTGTTCTAAAATATTTAGGAGCCAAAAACCTGCAGATTAGCCTAAACTGAACCACATAATCACCGCCTGCTCAACCCCACAGAGCATTTTATAGAACGCCCAGCAGGTACCTATCCACGTCATTTTGCCACACTATTTTTGGCTAGTTTTATACATCATCACACATACTGATGTGGTTATATTAAACTGAAGACTTCTAAACAAGTCTACTTTATATCCTTTTAAAAACCATTTATTCTTCAGCATACACTGATGCTTTTCACCATGGAGTCATGCTCCCAACAAGTACTCATCACTTCATCTGCAATAAACACGGCATATCGTACAAATGACTTTGAGGCAAGCATGCTTTTCTAAAACATAACCAAGGATTAAAAAAAGCTCAAGCAAAATTTAAACTCTGAAATCTACAAGATCACCGTATGAAATCACAGATTAAGTCACCAAGAAACTGACAATTTCTGAACTTCTGATCCCATTCAAGATCTGAATCTGCATTTCTTCTTCACATTGCAATCCCGACTGACTTCTAGAGGTGATAACATTGTAAAGAGCTGGATTCACCATTCCTCATGTTTGGGATCTGAAGAGGAGCGAACACTTCCACATAAGGAAGACAACAGTAAGTATGAGCTGATTTTAGCAGGGAAATGCAAAGCAAGTTCTCATTTCTAAGTAAATAATAAAAAATTTGGAGCAATCTGAACATTTCATCATGAATCTTCTATTTGGGATCTCTGCAATCATAGATAATAACTATGCACCAGTCTCAGAGACACCCGCAGATGGCATTCTTATCAGATTACCCTCAGTACAATAAACACAATTGATTTTTCTACTGTGTTAGCAATCCTTCGCATTACGTTATTGAAAGCCCCACTCACCAACACATCCAGAAAGCTATTAAACATGGACTGGTGATAATTCTATCAGATCTTTATTCTCCCATGAAATAAACAATGTGGTGGATTTTAACCTGTTGAAGGCTTCAGCAATCCAGTGCTAATAACCAAGCCGTGCAAAGGCATTTCATCTGTTCTCACAGCAGATTAAAATAGGAAACAGAACTGGACGTGCAAGGTAAAACTCTGCAGGCAAACTCCTGTCCACAGTGTGAAGCTTGCCTGGCAAATCTGACATCGCTCTGTTCACCTGTCTATACTGCCATTTTTCCAGCTGATAGCTCCTTATCCAACGCCCTTCAGTGAAGGCAACACCAACAGTTCTGAGCACAACTGGTTTTACAGCTGTGCAATACTAACCTCCCACAACATAAAAGAAACATTTTTTTTTCCCCTCTTTGAGAAGAGTTTTTCTGTCAAGTCAGGCTTGAGATTGCACATTTGAAGTCCACTTTTCTTAAAACAGGAGGAAATCAAACAAACAAAACGAAACAATACACTGGTAGCTGCGAAGTTGACCCAGAGAACTGGCCAAGGAACCCTCTATGGAATGATGATGTCAAACAACCCAAGCAACCATGGCTTCCCCAGGCTGCACATGCAAAACAATCCTATCATGCTACAAAGAAAGAAACACATCCTTTTGGAGAAAAGGGCTCCATATAAATTGTTCCCAACCTCCCAGATGGGAACATGTCCCCAAGACATCCTTCCTTACCAGAGATCTCTGAAGAGCAGGTCCCAAGTACCCAAGACTGACTTGGTCCAGTCGCAGCTTCTACCAGCACTGAGTTGTCTACTAGGAGCCATGCAATGGGGAACCCCAAGAAAGAAAAGCTACACAATTAATTCTGTTACAAAACCACCATTCAAAAAGCAACCTGAAAACCAGTTACACTGAACTGCTGGCTGATACTTTGCAATTAACACAGGAGCATTTCTTGGAAATGTGACTTTCTTGGAAAACTTAGAAATATGGAAGTCCCAGCACCCTTTGCTTGAGTATGACAAAATACACTGGAGATACAGCACTACAGACAATGCTAAATAAAATGATCTGCACTCACTAAACAACTTCAGAGAACTTATTTGCACTAACTGAGAAAATACATAACTCCAGAGTTAAGTCTGGATTCAATTAGGAGGAAAATCCCGTAACTGGATTCAGGAATGTGAAAAGTTCCTGCAAACACAGGAAAGAATACTCCCCAAATTGAAAGGTTTGTGGATTTTGTAACCTCACAGGGCCTCTGTGTGTGAAAAATGAAAATATTTCTTTTTAAATAATCCTAGTCCTTGAAAAGTTCTGCTCCATAAATTCCAGCCATGCAAAACTAGATGTGGCCTCTGGAAATTAAAACTATAATCATAACAAATATTGCTGAAATATCTCATGTTTCTGGGGCACAGTGGAAGTTTTTAGTGTTCCTGAGAAAACTCTGTGTCCATCCAAAGGCTGTTGCACGCAGGCAGTGATGTTCTGAATCCACGGAGATTTTTTCTTTCCTTTTATGAAGCTGAAATGCTCAGGAGTCAAGGGAACGCATCCTTTCTCACTTTTTTAAACCTTACAAGTAAACACTAAGACTAACTCACCTTCCTCATCTCTCTTTGGAATACTGAATTCCTACTTATTAGTACTTTAATCACTGATGGCAAAGGCTATGCTTTACAGAACCTGAAGGGCTTAAGAACATACATCTTACAACATCCAATTAGTTGTTCATTTTTGAAATTAACCACTTCTTCTCGCACGTTGAATTGGTCCTAATTTCCCTACTTCAGAAATTAAAGATAACGATTAATACCTTCTGTGTAAGCATACAATGAATCCTAACTGAATACTTTTCTAGCTACATGCATAGGTCTCCCAATGCAGTAAAGGAATTCAGACAGCAAGCTCCATATTCCTTCTTCTGCATAATACAGCCTCATAGGAAAACCACCTTCCCACATTTCCTAATCAAAATTTTATAAGAAAAAGGACTCTCCTGAGTTTCACACTGTTTGTGGGAACAAATTTTAGTATTGCAAAAATGAAAATCACCTCAAGCAGACCAACAAGAAAATGTACTGCTGTTCTCAGGTATACATGGAATACCATATATACCATACATGGTTAGCAAACTACTTGAAGCTTCTACTTAACTTCCTCTTTGAGAAGATCTATCAGTAAAATAACTGCAGCAGGTAAAGAAGTAGCCCCCAGAAACAGCCACAATAATCTAATACCTGTATCCTTACAGATAATATAGCTCCCTTGCTTGCCAATACTAAAATTCTTAAGAATCATACTTAATTAACAGAGTATGACCTGAATAACTGTGGCACGAGCTGACCTTAATGTAGCCACCACACAGCCCACTGTGAAAATACCATAGGAACTTCTGCAGAAGTGACTGAGGAAAGAATATAACTGAAGTTCATTCAACTGAAAGAGTATTTTGTTTTCTTAAGCTTGGAAATAGCATCGTCCTAGACCCCTCCATATAGTCCCAAGGCCGGCAGCTCACTCAGAAGGGCACTTATGAAGTGTAAACTGGAAGCATTCCTGAAGTTCAACAAGAGAAAAGCTTTTGCAGTGCAGAGAAGCATCTTTACAATAATTCATGGGTTTAGAGCAAACCGACGGAGTCACTGCAGCTGACACAGCACCGCTTCTAGCTTGACTTTATACCCAGAGTCAGCATGCAGGCTGTCACATACAAACATTCGGAAAAACAAGAGTGATGCTGAAATACTTCGGTTTACGGGCGGCTTCCAGCTAAGCCGGACCCCGAGGCCGGTACCCGGGCGAACGCTGCCGCTCGCAGGCTGCAGCGGGTCACTGCGGCAGGCACGGCGCGGAGCCGCCTGCAGCACGGCCGGCCCACCGCGCGGAGCGCAGCGAGAGCACTCAGAGCCCGGGAAACAGCGCGTCCCATCGACACCTCCTGCGCTACGAGGGGCTGCCAAGGAGGAGGCTCGCCGGATTTTGTTCTCTTTGTGTCAGTGATTTTGGGGTAGTACCAAGTTATTGAGGAAGATAAAGGGTATTCAGAACATCAAAAGGAAAGCGTATTTTGTTGGGAGTAAGTGTGAAAAGACATTTACAAAGACGTCGCTTTAAAGGGAGAGAAAACGGTCACGCTGCCTTCCACGACGCTCCCATACACCCCCGTATACACTCCATACCCATGCAGCGGAAGCCTTTCCCCGAGCTCGCTCCCCTCCCCTGCCCATTTCAGCGACCAGCCGCTCACGCCAAAGCAGGAACGGCATCCAAAGCCGCGCAGCCTCCAGCCAGGGGAGGGGGGGGGGGGGGAGGGGCTGAGGGCGGCTGAAGGCATTTCCTCCTTGTAGGAGGCACGGCCCCGCAGCACCGTCTGCCAGCTGAGGAGCAAAGGGGGCCTGTGGAGCAGCACCGTGTGCTGCCAGTAAGCCTCTGCGCTGGCCCACGTCTCAGCAGTGTCTCAGCCATGCACTGCTGATACTCCAACCCATTATCTCTAGTTCTTCCAAACATGCATGCTGTTAAACTTTGTTTTAAACAGACACTACCTAAATGTAATTTTAACTGGTCCTCTACCCCAGCATAATTCAACATATGAAACAGATTGCTCCACTCTAAAATTGGCCTTCCAAAGCTTGCTGGGTTTTGCTTTCTGTTTGATTGTTTCAATAGAGATTTTGGCACGTGACTAGCGTGACCAATTCTCAGCCTGGAGAAGAGAGATTTAAGCAGGCCATGCCTTGGAATGGAGCTGCAGCTCCATTGTGATGACTGCTGCACATTCACTTGCACCCCTACACACATCTTGGAGAACAGATGAGGACAGGTCGTGCCAATACGGTTTGGGATTAACAACAGAACTCCAGAGCTGCAGGCCAGTTGCTTCACAGGATTAACCAAAATGTACAGAGCGCGCAAGTGAGGATACTGTAAATGGCAGAGTAAATAAGTGTCCTAGAGAAGCAGCCTCGGTGCATCTCCATAGAGATTATGGCTGTTTCATCTTTGGGAAGCCAGTATTGGATTGTGTTCCCAGTGTCACCCCACTGCGTACATTGCTCAGCACTCATCCACCGATCCTATGGGGAAGCAGCTCTTCATCTGAAACCAGACAGTTGTCCCTGCACTTAGGTAGACTGCAACACTGCAACATTAATGAATTACTGACAGGATAACATAAATACTCAAGCAGCTCAAAACCTCAAGATTAGCTACCTTATCATTAGGGTGGAAATGCAAAGGTCATCTTTCTGCTTTTTATGCAAGAAAAGAAAATCACCAGAAGAAACATCACAGACGAGGTAACGGATAACACACTATAAACTGAACTACTGAATTCCACTCCAGCATTTGGGCATGTTTCACACCGCTACAGAAAATTATCGTCATAGAAAATTTGCACGGCACTTTAAAACAACTCAGCTTTCACAAAGACTTTGGAGAAGGAAGGCTTAAAGTGAAGGTGTTCCCCCCACCAAGTCCTTCAGAATAGCACATACCCATTTCAACATAAACGTGCTTCATGAAATCCTACTTATACTTGTGCTGAGTATTGGTTTTGTAGCTTTTGCTCATGAAGGAATGTTGAGATAATTTAGCCTGAACTCCTTCACCGAGTCCTCCAGTTTCAGCCACTGATTACTACACTGTTGTCACTTTTAGATAAGAGATAACTCTTGCTTTAAAGCCTAGAAAACATCAAGAATTTACCACATCCCATGACTGTTCTTTTAAGTAGCTCTGTTTCCACAATGCCACGAACAACAGCTTATTTTTTTTATCCAACATAAAGGATATGAAGAAACCACAGGACGTGACTGGGTTCCAAATCATGCTGTTTATGAAGTATGTGTAAACATACAAACCCTGGTAGCTGAGCATCTATCCAAAGCCCTGTATCAAATCTCAGCAGCTTAAGAGTTATGCTGCTTATACAGAATTTCATTTCCAGTTTAGACTTTGCTCCCAATGAATTCTTCTATAACACCATTTTTACCCTTCCATATAACTGTCAGCAGATGCATCTCAAAACACACTTCACATTAGTTGATTGTTGGCAACTTTATTTTATAGAATTGGCTAACTCAGGTTCTCAGTGCTGCCTTAAGCAGAAGCTACATCTTCCTGGAACCAAAGACTGAGCAAAGCTAACTTCACATTCTCAGCTCAGGGAGTAGGGGGGGGAAAAGGGGAAGCCACAATTACCAAACTACAGTGCTTCTTTCTCCCCTTTCTGTGCAGCTTAACTACTGGCAGCTGAGCTGTGCTCTCAGACCACAAAGTAATTGCATTTTGGTGCATTATATACATGTTAGATAGATAGGCTACAGCACAGCGTGATGGTTTACGGCATCATGCTCTCTGTTATTCAGATTCAATTTATGCTAATTTAACAATATTGCCACTGAACTAATTAATCCTCAGGGCATATCTGGGGAGTTTGCTGTGCAGCTGAGGAGTCTGAAACGTCTGCTAATCTTGAAGACTTGTGTGGCAAGCCATGGGCAGGGCATGGTAGAAGGGGTCCCAATCATCACCTCTCCAGAAAATAATGGGAACTTCAGCATCTGTGGCAGTATGTCAGTATGTTCTAGCTTATTACACAAGACATTCCCTAGTGGGTGACAATCAAGCCAGCATGCAACAGTGCAGCTCAAGATAGCAGTCAGCTTCTTCTTGATTTCAGTAAGAATTCTACCTGTTCTGTACCACAGAAATACTAAGTGGCATTTGATCAGCCTGCTGTGTCACAGGACATCAGCAATTATTCACATTGTGTGCTTTTTTTTTTTTTTTTAAATGAAGCACAATAAGCTGGAATGTGGTTGCATGACTGCATGCTAAGAGCCCTGACTTTTCTTGTAAAAGTTCCTTAAACATGATTAGTTTTCTCTCTGTGATATTTCAAACTTGGCCAGAAACCTCATGCTCAGCTTTGCTATGACAGAGGAATTTCCTTATACCTGAGAGAAGCTCTGCAGTTCAGGCTATCCAGGCATATTTAGAGGTCCTGACATACACTTCGATTTATATATGCAAAGACAGAATGGTTACTTTCAGATAGAGAACAAGAAGCTGATATCTCAAAAAATAACCTGAGACTTCTCCAGTGTTTCCATTCCTCCTTCACTAAACTTCATTCTTCTACAATTACATGCAGTCTGCCTTAGGTCTGCATGAAAAACAAGCCACTTGGCTTTCGTGGATAGGCACTGCCACAGTGAAATAGATTTGCTAAACCAGCTTGGGAATCAATCCAACCTTCTTGAAAAAAATACCATCAGATTTTAGAAAATGACAACTCCAGGCTTTTCCAGTCCCCAGATAACTAAGCCGTCAGCACAACTCTGAACATAACACAGGTAGCAATATTACTATTATCATTATACTAGCTTAGTGTTTTTTCTTTGGAAAGAATAAGAAGGGGAAAAGAGCTCGGCTTAACAGATGAAGGTTGTCTCACCTGCAGAAATACATAAAAGCTCTCAGATGCCATGCAGAGGAGGGCAGTACAAAAGCACAAGCTGAATATAAAGCTAAAATTGAGAACGTGCTCTTCATTCTGAAAATGTTATTCAAGTGACATTTCTGCAAAGGAAGGCATCACAAATTAGCCCTGTTAAGCTCTGTCCTCTTTACTTGTCATCCCACTTACTCCCACAATTGACCCTTAAGAGATCTAAGTGAAGCATGTGGAGATGACTGCCAGAGAAAACTAGTTATATTTGCAAACATTTAAAATATATCTGCAACTACTCTTCAGATGTTCCAAGGCTGTAAGCCTGACTTCTCAGGAAACCAAAAGCTGTGACTGAGAAAGTTCAGTAGAGTTATTGGGGGAGATTTCAGACAAGGACAATGCTGGCCTTGCATTTAGAAAAGGAAGTCCTTTGACACCAGAGATAGCGAGCACTGAAACACAACTGGCAGCAAAGCATTAACACCTCCAGCACCCAACGTGAATGCATTAATGATTACACTAACCCTTGCCACCCTCTGAGCAGCGTTCTAAGTGATACTTCACATAAAGCAAGTGGATAAAAATGCTATCAAGGAAAATGTGAATAGCAAGCATCCTAATGGAAAAACTTAAATGCCTTCTACTAAGGTGTGATAAGCACTCAGATATAAATCTTCTGCCATACCACATCTGCTAAAAGTGAAGCTATAAAATCTAGAGTAAGACATACAGAAAAAAAAAAGAGGAGGCTAAATGAGCTTATTAGTGTCCTTTAGAAGGCACTGGCTTCCTCCCTTCCCTCATTGTCAAACCTTGAAGGTACATAAAAACTTACTGAAGATAATTCTCAATGGCATTTTTGCTCTATGGCCATGAATGGCAACCCAACAAGCACACAGAGAGATTTCAGATATTGAATTCCATAACTCATGGCCTAAACTGTTTTAGTTTGCTTGTAGGGATTTACCACTGTGGTGAGAATACATTTTTTAAAGAAGAGGCAAACATTGCTATTTACATAGAAAACATAATTCCCTGCCTCCTGAAACGCAAGCTCTTAAGAAAAGTGTTTATTGAAATCTAAATCTAATCAGGCAGGGGTTCATTCAGTAGATTGCAGATATTCATGGCAGCATGTTTTCCTTGAGAGGTTCTTTGTTTTGCCTTATCATTTTTGACATTTCATATAGCAATTTATGAGCTTTTGCAGAAGAACGCCGCTTTTACCAGAGCAGCACAAATCGCAGGGGTGGGGGAGGTTTGTGCTAAACATTATTAAAAGATCTTCCTTTCCAAAATAAGAAATAAATGTGAAGGTATAAAGCCATCTGGAAACACAAATCCTTTAAAAAACATCAGAAACGAGGGATACTCTAACGTTTAATAAGAAAGTCACCTGTGCACCAGTCCAAGTTCTACTTATTATATGGTAGATATAATGGTCAGATGAGACACTGCAGCCTGATTTAACAAGACAGACACAGTTTAGAAAAACTTTCTGGATTTGTCAGTCATTTGTATGTCAAAAGAATCCAGCTGACATTGTTAAAGTACAGCTTTGCAAGTCCAACTCTGAGGAGTCGGAAGCCCCCATACCAAAATCAAAATCAGATTTTAAATATTTACATTAATATTCACTTTCGTAGCAACACTGAGATTAACATTACTTTTAAAGGCAGCTTCTGGAAGTGATTTGTTGCTCTGCCTCTCCAGCCCATTCGGTAACTGCTTTGATATATAAATTGTTTGCAGATCTACATACCCTGAAATTCTTCAGAGCAAAAGCCACGCTTCTTGTTTGACTTAACTGACAGAGACATACCCCAATTATCAGTACATATTAAACTACACTTATGGTGGGATAAATTCGTACAGATTGTTCTGTTGTTGTTTTTATTATTTCCTCTCCTTCACTTTTCTTTGTGTTGAGTTTCTCCCCATCTACCATTGCTTTTGATTTCTATATCAATGATGCACAGTATTTGTAACTCCTTTCATGGATCATATGATCTATTTTAACTGCATACATCCTTTTAAATTACCTTTTCCTTTGCTCAATTAACATACTTCTATCTTATGTCCATTTACTGCCAAAATCTCTATAGGCCATTCAAGTGTTCTTCACTTTGTGTGTTTTTATTTAGAAACAGCACTAAAGATAGCAGTCTCCTTCAAATTCTGGATTAACAAAATCCTGAGTAATTAACTAACATATTGAGCTCTACTGCACCATTGGACTACTGGAGTGAGGACTGGCACTGCATAATGTAGCTTTTCAGAAATCCTAGATGTCTTGTTTTGGATACTCTTTTATTTACCTAAAGCTTCCTGATAAATGGCTGGATCATCTTCAAGCTGAAATCAGTGACAGAATTGCCTCTGACTGCACTAGGAACAAGGTTCCAATGCCACCAACCCAAGGCTTTATGATTTTCAATGGTTTCTGTACAAATCGCAGGCATTAAGAAATGAGCCTCCACCTCAAAATTAAATCCTTTGGGTGTGCAGCAGTAGATAAAACCACTTTGCACTGAGATAGCACTTTCTATTTCAATGCATTTTACAATTGATTATGCCTTTGAATCTCTTCTGCAAGATAGCCACATCATACTGGAAAACCAGCACAGAGATGCTGTCATTTGCCCAGTGAAGCATGGGTGAAATTCCAACACCCAGCCCCTGTGGGTCCATGCCCCTTTGCTGTTGGGAAGAAGTAAGCTCACAAGTCTCTGTAACTAATCACCCATTTTTCTTCATGACAATGGAGCTACAGCTCCATAATCCTTTGTTAACATCCACATTTTTTATCTGATTCTACTGGAGAAAAATTAATTGTTGCTTTATTGTTCAAAGCCCAATGCCAGGCTGGTGAACCTGCCTCATATCTCGGCCTCCAAAAGCTTTTCCAAGCTATCTGGAGAAAGTTTAAGTTTCTAATTCTAACGCATATTTCCAAGCTGAAGCCTTATTTGAAATAAGAAGCACCAATGCAAAGCACCTGCAATGAGTATCTGATTTCTCTGGCACCTGCTTACTCTTCCTTAGAGCTTCTTCTGGCTTTTGGCATGCCACAAGCTTCAGTTACGCTCAACAAGCAGCAAAATACTTGCTGTCAATCTTGCAGCAGGTTCCTGAAAACCAGCAAGTTCTGTCAAGCTCTCTCTTTAGTCTTCACGCCTTTTTTCTTGGAAGAAGTACCCCAATATTAACAATACTCCTCTATTATGTGCTTTGCAGCAAAATTCTAGCTTAGACGCTATATAACGTATCTTCCTTTTCCCCCTTAATTATAGTTACAGTATCTTACTCTTCTAGATACCTCAAGTGGAAACGCTTGCTCTTGCTTCTTCCTCTCTCAACTACTAAATTTCTGTCAAATATACAAAAAGAACCAGCTTATGTGCATACTTGATCCCCTATGATTGCAGTGCACTTACTTAGAACTTTAAATATGACAGAAATGTGCATCTTTCTGACATGGGGATGGAGTTCTGCAGGGCATATAGTTGTGGTGAGAGGGGTTTGTTTTCCTAAGCTGGATACACATGAGCTATACATTACAGTGAGGCACGTTATATTTACAACTGAGCTTATTTGGACTTCCATATCCTCAGATGCAGAGCAGAATAGTGACTGCATCTGCCAACAAGTTACGGTGTGGTTGTGAAGCACACAGAACTCTGCTGCTTTCTGGAGGAAAGCTGCTGGTAAACCAACGGCAGTCACATGTTTCTGTTGCATAATTTTGGTTTTAACTAAAATGGCCAGAATGCCTGGCCATACTGAGAGAATCTCCATGAAGCAGCTCATGTTTGAAGTGGAGTTTATGAACTTCTGTCTGTGACAAGGCAGCTGTTGAAACCCTTTCGCTCTGGAGCCAAGAAAATACAGTGAAGAGGCCATATCCTTTGTCTGGTGATTAGGAAAGAAAAAGGGAAGAATAATTTCACTTAAGCAGAGAGTGAGGCCAGAGTTTTCTACCCAAAACTCCTCTCTGCTTCTCTTCCAAGCACTGCTCGTTGACTAGGCACTTTCCTTTTGCACTGCAGTTATCAGTGGTGCAGAATTGGTGCTATGCTTAAGGACAACTCTGCCCTTGCAGCATGCAGTCCCTATAGGAGCTAGGCAGGAGGATGAGGAAGACAGTCAACAGAGGTTTTTACAGGCAGGATAGTAACAAAAGAAACAAGCTAAGAGTTAGCCCTGCTTTCTAGTGGCTCCCTTCTACCACAGTCATGAAATAATCAGACTAGGCAAGTGGCCAGACAAGCCTCTGGATTCCTGCAACTGAAGACTACTAAAAGCTGTTGAAAGACAATATAAAAGTGTCTTAGTTTCAGCCATCCGAGACAGACCTAGAACTCCATTCAGACTGTAGTCTCGAGAGCCCTGGGTTTGTCTTATCATTTAAAGGGTACATTGGAAGTCACATTATTTGAGGCACTGAAACTCAGCTGGACACTACTAACACCTCAGGCAAATGTCTCTGTGTGCTGCTAGAGACTTTGGACATTTCTTTATATTTCACATTAGGACACAGTGAGAGTATTCTTCAGAGGCCATACGGTACTGTAAATTATTAAGAATCGCTCTAATACTGACAGCTTAAAAATCGCATGCACCGGGTCGTTGGAACTGAAATCCAGCTCCTTCAAATAAATGAGCTGGAGGAAACACTGCAGTAACATCAACAGAGACATAAAGTAATTTACTATACTGAACCAATTTTTTTTTTCCCCCCCATTATTTCTTATTCTACATAAAATTCCTGATCTGTTCTACTGTACAGCATAGGACAGAAACTACTGCAGGCAGAAAAATTGAATAAATAAATTCTCTACATAAAAAGAGAAATCACAGTGCTTACAGCAGCTTCCCATACTGATATTTTCAACACATTAAGGCTTAAAGCTGTGGTCCTTGCATTTAGGTGAAATATCATTGCATTTACACGAGTGTTTTAACAGAAAAGATACTTTGATTGAGGCAAAGGATCAAAGTTAATAAACTGAGTATTCTGACTTCTAAGGACTGTTTCACCGTGAGGAAGCAATAACACAACAAGGTTTAGGATACGCGAAACTCTCAAAGTATACTGAAAATCACATTATTTGAGGCATTTGACGTTAATCCGAATGTAATCCTTGTAAGTATACCACGACAAAAACATTTGTAGTGGGGACAATCCTCTAAATAACCTTTCCACATGTAGTTTGTACTGCCAATAGGATCTACAGTGGCGTGAAATGATCTGAGCCTAGACTGGACTTCCCATAAAACAAAAGAAAAGGTGTCACAATGTTTTATACATGTCTCTCTATGTATCAGTTATCAGACTGCAAGATGCTTGTGATGACGTTTTGCAGTACCTACTGGCCACTTAAGACAGAGACTGAGTAACGATGACTTGGGATTTATCGCCCTCTTGTGAGTAGGAAGAAAGCTGCAGTCTTTCAGAAAATGTGTGTGCAGTTCTTAGTACTGATGAATCCTGAGGTAAAAACACATCTGTACATTAAAGATAAATTTGGGTAGATCAGAGGGCCTACCTTTAACAATTAAAAGGCTGCTATCAGCTTCCTCTTAAACTTGGTCTGTAATGTAACTGTAAGCCTTCCAAGGCAGGCACAGGCCCTTCTTAAGTGCACGCACAGCACATCCCGCGTTAATACAAATTAATTCCGCTTTTCTGTCACCACACCTTGTAACAAGATGGCTCTTTTCTGTAGTTCTTCAACAAAGAAATCTTACCAAAACTTTCTCCTGAGATTATTATCCAGCTCTAGTATCAACAAGCCAACTGCCATTCAGTCATGAACAACAGGGGTCTCTCTTTATACAGAAGCAGTTTTACAATAATTTAAGAACTTCTGTCTTGGCACTGCTGCCTTCTTTAATTTATATTAAACAAAGCATAAATTCTATCCAAATGAAGGCATCCCCAAGTCCTACTAGCACAACGTATTAACTCCTTCCACAAAAAGCTCTCTATTACTACCACTTAGCATAATTAATATTTAAAGCAATAGTTCAGTAAAGAATCCAAATTCACCTATGACTTTCCTGTTCTTCATATTGACACTTAACAAACACAGCTTTATAGCTACTATATTTAAATGCAATTAGTACCATACATTTCCAGCTTAATAAGAAATAATACATATTCATTTCTGCTCATTAACAGTCAGTATATAATTCTTAGCTAATGAACATTCAATTATGTTCCCTGAATACATTGTGGGATAAATTCTCTTTTTGTTGCTCATATCAGTTCACTTCAATTCAGTTGCTTCTAATTAAAATTCTTTTGCCTCATGTAGACAAAACTGGGTTTTTTTTTAGTCCCTGGAGATTTCTTTAAGAGTTGTTTTATCTTTATGTACAGTCAGCTCCCTAATTAATGCTTTAAATAGGGTAAACTTTACTGAGGCTCCTGGGTTCAGTTCAAAGGGAAAAAAAACAGTTAATTTTATATCTCATTCTCACGCAATTCACTGGAGTCTCTCTTCTTCTTGTAAATCTACTTTTTTCTTTTGTTTTCAAGTGAATTCAATAATCAGGGAAGGTACTAGTTTGAGAGCACTGGGACTTGCAGATCCCCCATCATTAGTCCAGAGCTTTCCTTGCCCAGAGAAACAGAAGAGAAATTCTTGTCAAGTTGCCCAGTTTTGCAGCCACCACAGGTGAGGAAATTTTACAGAAGGATTCTCCAAGGGGACAGCCCCACTGGGTTCCCTGAGATAAATACTGCCTTTATTTTCAGACAGCATCAGCAAGACACAATGTTGATCTATTTTTTTTTTCCTTAACTTGTTAACCGAGCTAGCTCAGCAATCCGTCTGCCAGACTAGGACCTAAAATCTAACACAAGTCCTACTTACTTCAACAGGATGAACAACATGCAAGTTAAGCATTTATTCAAGTGCCTGCCTTTGTGCAGGACATTATCAAGTATAACTCGCAAACTGAAGTGGCTAGGCTCTTGCCTCTGATGTTACTCGTCTTCCATCAGTTAAGCAGTATCAAAAGAAAGGAATTCAGTAGACGCAGCTTCAGGGAACTCTTAGCATGAAGCTTCTTTCTCTGATGTAGCACACCAGGACATATGCTTGGATTATCTTACGTACATTAGGGGGTGGGCCGGACTCCCATTCTTAAGACTGGGTACAGCAACTTCCCGTTAATAAAAACGGCTATAAACAACTCTCAAATGTAATGAATCATTTGAAAACTGACCAGACAAACACTGTATGAACCCTGCTTGCACCAGTATAAGGGATATAATACTAGCACAGAAAGTCTAACATTTAAGGAACAAGGGAAAGTGGAAGAGAAAGGAATTCCTGTAAGAGAATACATCAAGTAATATCCAGGAGGCACATTAGCTTTAGAGATGTTTCAGTTACATTTAACATTAAACAAAAACCCAAAGATACAATTATTTCTGCAGATGACTTGAAAAGAGGAAAGCAAAGCATGAGGTGGTTGTGTATACATGCACGCACAGGCAAGCATGTGTTTGCTTGGATGGATTATGCATGCCTGTCACTACATCCCGTGGTCCACAATTACTTGAGCACTGTGAGGGAACAGGCCAGAACTGCTTCCATTGTTTACAGTGACACAGAAACAATAAATTCTACTGAAAGACATGCAGAGCTACATTCTCAGCAGTCTGAAATCGATTGATGAAGCCCTAACAAATTACGCTGTCGTCTGGCCCATTGAACATTCCCACGGATGGCATTTTTTACTGAGTGTTAAATAGACATTAGTTAAAGAGACTGTTAAGTAATGTTTGTTTCAGTTCCCTTCTACAACCAGATCTCATTTTCACTATAGTATACAATTTAATTAGTCCTTTATCAGTACAGAACTTAAAAGAATGATTTTGATTCCTCTTCCATGGTATGTTGTTTACTATTGCAGCTGCTATTAACTACATGACAGGCCATATTTACCCCTGTGGACATCACTGGGGAGACAAGTATGTCCACACTGCTTAGCACTGAGTTTGGGTCTCCCTGGAGATTCACGCTGGCTTTCTGATTCTTAGATTTAGATTCTTAGAATTATCAAAAAAGCCTGTGGCTTTTTAGTTTAAAATGGCAGCCTGCCACAGTGCTATTAACATAAGCAGGTTACAGAGGTTGTGTGTATGGCTAAGGTATGAAGACCTCTGAGGTTATGTGACTTACCAGGATAACACTGGAATGCTGTCCCAGGTGAAGAAAGATAAACTTGATGTGACTCGCCATTCATGCTATCTGGCTTCACAGGACGCTGGAGAAAACATCTGCACCCAGATTTTCTCTTGGAAGGGATCAGTAGGCATTGCTCCAGAAGGGGAGCAAAGAATGTACTGGCATTAGCGGATCACAACCTGCAAAGAAGGAAAGGATAAGTTAAACTGACAATGAAAACACACTAGGAAGCTATTTCTGATTTCATACCAATTTATGTAAAAGTAGTTCACAATATCACAGAAAGTAAGACAGTAATCAGGACGACACTTGGCATCAAGAAGTTTTGAAGCTATTTCTCGACGAAGGGTTCAGATCCTGCCCTCAATTTTCCGTGCAGCGGCATTACACGATTGTGGCCACAAGAGGGGGAATGTCCGCCAAAAGCAAGCGGGGAGCAACTCAACTCAAACACGAGGCGGGATTTCCTTTTCTATGTCCAAAAAATGCCTTCGCGAGTGTTTTGTTAAATTAAGACAACAGGCCCAGTTGGAGAATTAAATATGAAAATGCTAGAAAGGAAAACTTTTTAGCTTTTGGCTCGATTTGGGATTGGTAGCAGAAGATTTAGAGTGCACACTGAAGATACACCTGCTCTGAAGCTCCATTTTACAGTACAATACAATACAGGGTACAGCACCTTAGGGAAAGCATCTGCCTTCCCAAGGACCTGCAGAAATAAAGGTGGGTGTAGGTTCAAACATTGAAAAAACCCACAAAACTAATTGGCAGCAAGCGAATGCTATTGCTCCCATCTTGCCAGTCTGTAGTATCCAATGCACATTCTGTTGAAGTAATAGTACTGAAATGATTATAGGAATCAGTTTTGTAATAGTTTTAGTTGTGCTTTGTATTAGAGGAACATGAACCAAGTTCATTTTCTACCATAGACTGGCAGACCAGAAAGGAATTATTATTCCAGAGTGAGTGACGTCAGTCTAACCGAAGGATCACACCTTCACACGTTCTGAACACGAGAACATTTTTCTTGCACTGTTCATACCTCGTCATCAGTGAAGTTCAGCCTTTTTGGTGACACTATGGCTAATCAGCCTTAGATAAGTAAATACTTATAATCAGTACAATTGCCTTTTAACAAACGTACAATCACCAGAAACAGATTCTTCTACATAATAAAAGCATCACACTTGTAAAACTAGATGCTTCAGTATTCCCAGGTTCTGGAGGTAAGATCGTGATCACCATTTAATAAGGACAAATGCAATGTCTTATTCTTAGAACTTCACATTTTAAATGACAAGTAATTGTGCAGAAGTGTATCTAAGTGTTATCGTGAATCACAGTGTGAGTCACAGAGCCAGGGTAGTGAGATAAAAG
Source organism: Alectoris magna (assembly GCA_030625065.1). Taxonomy (NCBI): domain Eukaryota; kingdom Metazoa; phylum Chordata; class Aves; order Galliformes; family Phasianidae; genus Alectoris; species Alectoris magna. Next base: position 16,298,419 of record CM060571.1, read on the forward strand.
CAGATACTGGATGGGGACATATAAACATGTCAGAAAGTAATCCTTCCTGCCCAACCACCAGCACTGGTCAGCCCTCATGGGGAAAAGTGCTTCCAGTTTAGGCACTTCAAGAAAGGTCTGGAGAAAAGCCAGGGAGAAGCAACAGGAAGAGTCAGATCTTTAGAAACTGTGACCTGGGAGGGAAAACCTGAAAGCACTCAACTGCTGAGTGTAGGGAAGGCTTGAGAGAATCATGAAAGCACTGTAAGAGTGTGCAAAAAGTAGCTGCAAAGAAGAAAGGGAACAGTTCATATCCACCAAGAATGGAAATAAACTGCAGAAAGAAAGGCTCTACTCAGAAAACCTATTTGTATATATGGGAACAGATTGGCTATGAAAGCTGTGGGATTTTAGAAAGAGCTCATACTGTTGATGGAGGCAGAACTGAGCCTTCTCTGGGGTTCCCCCAGCCTTACTTCCCACACTGCGCTGGTTCCAAGGACCAGTGGTCACCAGGTGACCCTGGAAACCTGCCAGGGGAAATCCTCCACTCACCACATTCCTGTGACACACAGGCTCCAGTTAACCCAAGGATATCATTAGGACTGCTCCTTCAGCACATGCAGTTCAAACCACGAATCGTTTTTAGTATTTACTAATTCTATATTTGGTGGAAGCAGCCATGCCAACCTGGGAACTGAACCATAAGATTTATGTGATATTTTTATAGCAATACGAATAGTTAATTCAGCAACAGATTGATGTGGGAGGAAACATCAATATTTTCACTGAAGAACTAGACGTGAGATAGAACCGAATGCCATAGCAAAACACAGTGCCTGAATAGAAAATAGATGCCATCTTTAAGGCCAGGTCTGGGAGCAGCACTCTGCAGACGGCTGGCCTGGTGGCTCACCGGCAGCAGCAGATCAGCGTGTGAACCCAAGCGCTTGTTTCCTAACCGCGGCCAGGCTGAAAGTTCCTTTTGCAGAGGAAGCAGAAGCAGCGCAGGGTGCAAAGAAAGGCACGTGATGGGAAAGAAGGCTCCGTGCAGCAGGGCTCTTCCACAGCTTCTGAGCCTAACGCAGCCCCGCGGCCAGCCTTGCTCCTGGGCCGTCCTGCCGGTGTTGCGTGGCGTGACCCGGGGCCAGGCGTGTGAGCCGAGCTCCTGTACGGATCGCCCTCGGCGGATCTCCGTACCTTACGCCTCACACCTAGGGCTCCAGAACGGCTCTCCACAGCATAAAAAATGCATCCTTCACTCGAAAAGGGCCTCCGTTGTACACCATGAAACGTGAATCTGCCTCTTATCTCTCACGTATCAGCCCTCGTGGATGCTGAGAACCGCTCGTGCTCACGAACGCGGAACGCCCGGGCTCATCCTGCAGCAATCGCCGCCTCAGCACCCACCGCTGCGATGCTCGAACGAGGGCTGAAAGGAAGGCAGCTGCCGGGCTACAGCTCCACGCCGGCCCGACGGCGTGGGGCAGCGAACGGCGAGGGGAGAACGGGAGAACGCCGTGCGCTCCCCAAGCCCACCCAGCAGCTCTCGCCTGAGGCGGCGCGCGGGATCGGGCGCGAGCCCAACGGCTCCCCGGGCGCGAGCGGTTACGGGCGGCTCGCGGCGCTTTACAGCGCGCCTCGCGCCGGGCCCGCGCTGGGCGGGGCAGGGCCGGGCAGCACCGGGCACGGCTGTGGCGCCCCCCCGCCGGCGGCTCATGCGCAATGATCGCCCGGGGTGGCGGCGCGGCGGTGTCGCTGTGAGCGGCGCGAGCATGGCGCAAAGGACGCTGCCGCTGCCCAGGCAGCAGTCCTTCTCTCCCCCCGTCGTCCCTAACCCCTTCGTCCACCCGGGCCGCCTGAGCGCAGGGGACAAGCTGCGGGTAAGGCTGGCGGCGCGGCGCGGAGCCGGGACTCGGGCTGCCCGGCGCTGCGAGCCCGCGGCCGGGAGGCTGTCACCGGCGGGGCCTCCCGCCGCAGCGGCCTCGCCGCGTCTCAGAGCACAGGGATCGTCACCGGCGGGGTGGGCGAAAGCCAGAGACCGCGTTACGAGAACGTCCCGCTGTGCCGTGGTCGCGGGCGGGGCCGGGCCCGGCGGTGCGGAGCCGAGCGCGCTGCCCGGCGCCGTGTGTGACAGCGGCGGCTCTGGCTGTGCGCGTGGCCGGCGCGGAGCTGCTGAGGGCGCTCGGCGTACAAAAGCCCTGCTGTCCCGTTACCGTGCGCGTGCACGGTCTGCGAGCTTCAACTTCCAGTGCGATACCTGCAGTAAACTTTGGCAAGTTTGCACTCTCATTGCAAATAAGACGTTACTTCGAGAGAAAGCAGAACGCCTGCGCCCTGTGTGAGTCGCGACAACGCGTTGCTCTCCGTGGTGTCGGTACCTCTGCGCAGCAGGCTGTGAGGGTGCTTTTACAATTAAGAAAGCAAACTGCTTCTGGGCATTGATTCTTAAACAGCGTCACTTTAAAAACTGTACTGATGAGCCAAACACGAGCTGACATCTCAGTGAACACATTGGTGTGTAGGGAACTTACAGCAATTTCTGGTGATTGTTAGGAATAAATATTTCATGTTTCATAAAGCTCTTCCGAAAGTTATAAACAATGTTTGCCCTGAAGGAAGCTGGGGAGAGGAAATTTGAGAAACCCGGAAAACAATTTCAAATCTCCTTATCCCTGTGTTTTACTGGCAGCCTGAGACACATCTCAGGTGCATCCGAACCGGTAGCTGCAGGAATGAACCCCAGGGTACTGATAGCAGTTTCCTAATGAGGTTCCAGGCACGGGCAGTTTTCTCTGCTGGCTGTTCTTTGCAGGGGATGCACAACCTACTTGCAGTTTTAGGCTCCGATTGCCATTTTAGCTATCATGAATATATCTTTTCCTTCAAGGAAGAAGGGATGAAAAACACGGGGTGTTTTAAAGCAAAGTACATTCCATACATAACTCCGCAGTGCAGCAGGAAGGAGCAGCGCTCTGCTGGGGCAGGGACTGGAACTAGTGAGCTTTGAAGCAGAACTGCTGTCATCGCTGTTGACTGCAGCAGCGAAAGGTTATGTGGTTACAGGCACCTAGCACACAAAGTACGTGGGTGATTCCTCATGTGGGGAATAGTTCTTCGGATGACTCAGGATAGTTCTGTCTTTGTGACTGCTGCATACAGAAATGAGGGAGTGACTCAGATCCTACTTCATAGTTTCTGAACTTTACCTGTATTCTGTACGTTTTTCTCTAGCCCTTTTCTATCCTACCTTGACCTTTCTCTTTTCTGTCCTTTTCTTTTTTTTTTACCCTCCTCTGCAGCTGATGGAGCAGAAATCAACTCTGCCTCATTACACAGTGACCTAGAAAGCCGATAGCCTGCATCAGCACATCAGCACCACCTGTGCATCTGCCTAAAATAGATTAATGAATTTATTAAAGTTTTGAGGGAGGAATTGTTTTACGGCATCCTTGTTTTTTGTTGTAGGTCAGTGCACATTCAGTCCTTTTTTTTTTTTTTCATAAAGAAAAAAAAAAGGTGGTTTTAGTGAAAACACACTAATTCATGCTTACACCTCCTGTTTCACATTACAGAATACAACTGAACTGTTGAACTGGGTTTATAGATTCCATTACAGGTGGACGCATATGATAGGAAATATCTGATTTTGAGAGACTTGCTGCCTGAATCCTTCATATTTAGTGTGTCTGGCACCAAAGAAGGTAGGAGCAATAAGTGCCCACGGCCAAATCTCTCAAGCCCAGCTACTGACTCGAGTCCTTGTGGTATTGTCCGAGAAGTTACTATTAAACTTCCTTGACTACTTATATACAACTTTAATGTTAGAATAATTGTATGCTTCAAGAAGGAAATAATCATGCCCAGCTTATGCGGCATTGCTTACAGATCTTAAGCTGCAACACCTGCCTCTTATCTTCATTTACACAGTGTACCCACTGTCAAGTTTGATATGTTGTCACTGTGCCTTTTGCAGCATATAAGAGAGCCCCAGAGACCCAGAACTCCTCTTAGTCCCTGTCATTACAGTTGGGTCTAAGACACTAAGGCCAGAGCCTCTTCTGGATGTTAACAAGAGATCAGTGGGAGGACACGAGAATGGAATTGTAAAGGAGTTGAACTGTGGGGAGGAACCGTGTTGATGAAAGGAAAATTAGATCCAAGCTACTATATTCAAGAATTGGATTAATAATACTCAAAGATGCTTATATTGCAAACGTACTAAAATAATTTGTTGCTTTTGAAGAAAAGAGGTAAATTAAAATCCACAGTATTATTTAATAATCATAGTTCAAATATTTACATTGCAAACTATTTGGTAAAACTTATTCAAAGCCTTGCTTTTCCTGTACAGTAAGAAGTTGTTGCTGAAAAGCCGACTAAAAAGGCTGATTTTGAAAGAGGAGCACTGTTGTTCAGTTGTGGTAAAGCTCGCAAATTCATTATCTGATCCAGTATGACATACACAAACCCGTGTGTTCCTGCACCATATTCAAATCCACTGGCCAGCTGTTGGCAGTTTGTGACTACAGGTCATTCCAGTTTTAAAAAGGGAACGTAGCAGATCACTGACAATAATTATTTGAATAGAACTGGTGTAAAACTTAAGGTTAAAGGTAACGAGTCAGCTTCTTTTTGTAGTTTTATGTAGGCTGATACCTCACCCAAAAACAGTGGAATAGCAATGTGGACTTCTTGGATGGGTTCACGAGGTGTGTTACAGCATCAAGTTCTGTAGAACAGTGGATGTTACTGCGGAACTGCAAGCTAAATGCTTATCAAAATCTGTAAGCTGAAACTTGCATACTTATTGAATAACTTCTACCATATTTGAATTGATGGAGCTATCAGTCAGTGCCTGCTGATACAACCATATACTAAGTTTTGGGGAGCGCTGTGCAAATGAAAAAAAAATACCCACTTCAGCAGTTCTGCACGAGTGTGTATTGTTTTGTGCCATGTACACACAGAGCAGCTCCTCAGCACTGAGCATGCCAGAGCTGGTTGGGTGCCAGGAGTGAAGCAGTCACCAGCTCACAGCCTGCCAGGAATGCTGCTCTGACTTCCTCAGGCTAAGGCAGCTCACCTTGCACCCAGGCTGTGCTTGCTCAATCTGTGTAGTGCTGCTGTTGTGCCACGAAGGACAGCCTTCGGGATATGGTTTCTAAAGTAATTTACTGGGGTACAAGAATAAAGAATTTCTTCCTGCCCTGCCCAGCACTACAGCAAGCTGTTATCAACCTTGCACCAATGCACCTTTTTCCTGGAGTTGTGCATGGAAAAAAAAAAAAAAAGCAAGCTAAAAAATCCTTCCTGGGGGCTGGGGCTAATATTTGAGGATTATTTGCAACCGGGGCATGTAAGTGGCTCTCGTGCCCCCAGCTCCCTGTATAATTGCATATGGGGAACTGACCAGCAGTGTCAACCTGGGTCTTTCTAGGCTGGCTTTGGTACCTAGCTTGGCAGGCTGCAGCCATAGTAAAACTCTCCCAAAAGTTTGCTTCTGAGTTTGCTTGGAAACAGTCTCCTGATTGCAGGGAGGAAAGGGAACTATGATTTTTCAGCTTATTCTGAAAGATTCAAGGGGTGCTAGGGCAGACGCTAACAGCCAGGATGCTTAATGCAGACAGGAGTCAAGAAGTTAGTCTTCATAATAGCTGGGTTCTACTGTCTGTGTAGTGCAAGCTGTGAGCAAACTGCTTCCAAAGGCAGTCAGCCTAGATGCTGCAGCTCCTGCGGCACTGTAAGGTCTGAACCCGGGCCTTAAAACATGGGTGTGATTTTACTGAGAGCTCCTTTTTGCTGAATGGGAAATGAAGTCATGTTGCCTGTGCACTGCTGCAAGCAACAGTAGTGAGAATCGCTCACAGCAGTACTGTGGCTCAACACAAGATTATTTTTAAAAAGTTGAAGTACATTGTGATCATCTTAGCAATCCCACTTGGCTTGTAGACAGATGGCAGTTGGTGATAGCAGCTCTGTAGTGGAGGTACCCAGCAGCTGCTCAGACTCGTCTGACCTTCTTGTATGCTGCAGACTGAGTCTATGTATAAACTACGGCAAACAAACTCTGATTACCCTCTGTCTAACAACATCCAAACCAAAAACCCGAATAGTCAGATGTTCCACTTCCAGCTGAAATGGCAATCTAAAAACATATTTTGAAATGGCTATGAGTGACCAAAGTTCCCTGTGTGAAAACTGGACTCATCAGTACTGTCATACATTAAGACATACGGTAGTAATTTAAGTGTTTTACCATTCATTAAATGTAACTGCATAGATATTGGTTATTTGTTTTGATGCCATTTCTTCAGAATTTCCTCTCTGTTTTTCCAGCTTGTTCTTCTGGGCATTATTTTGCTACCTCTTCGTGCCGTATGTATGGTAATCCTTTTACTGCTGTCCTGGCTGTCTGCATCAGTTGCAACTTTCTGTCATACTGGAGGAGCATCAGTGCCACTTAAAGGATGGAGAAGGTAACAAGTGACCAATATTTGTTGAACTCTGTTTGTGGGCTTTTTTAATAACGCAAAGCCAGTGTGTAAAGTATTTTTTCTTCACACTCTTTTCTTCCTTTTGATTAAAGAGGAGTCCTCTGTCAGATCTGAATTTTACTGTTCCAGGGGAAGCAATTTTTTGATGAGAGTATTTTACAACAATAATGAAGCTTTTGAATAAGTATCTTTTTTAGTTCCTTGAGACTGAGATACATCTTTATAAAAATCATTATTAAAAGACTGTTGGTAAGCTAGGACTTACTTCAGTAATGATGCAAGTAGGAATATTCGAGACAGGAAGCTATTTTTAAAAGTATTTGGTAGCATTACTTAGCTGAATGAAGCTTTGCTGAGTTTTCATTCGGGACAAAATTAGCTTTGACAGCTTCTCTCTTTGCTGTGATGCTCTTGGAGGAGTATTCTAAAGCTGCCTTTGTGTGTTCTGGTTTTAGTCATTCAGCTTCTGGGTCTCTTCTCATTGCAGTACTTTGCAGCTACATGCAGGAATAGGGGACACGTGAAGTGAACAGTAACAAGGCCAAGAGATGATAGTCCCACTGAGGGAACTTGTCCCATTTATGTTAACACTTTATCTTACATGATTAAAAATACTAGAAAAAGAACAGTACTGGAGTGATACATGTTCTTACAAAAACGACGCTGAATCTGCTAAGCACTTATCCTGCCCTCCCAACAGCATCATGCTAAAGTGCTATAAAATACAGCAAGAGAAATAGCATACCTGGGGAGTAGGGGAGAACAGTGTACTGGGGAAGATGCTTTACATTGCCATATCTTTAAATTTGTAGATATAACATTAGAAATGCCAACATTAAAAAAAAAACGAAAAACTCCAACACTCTCCTTATGAGTACTATTGCTGTCCTGTGCCTGGCCACAGTGCTTGTGAGAGCTAGGAGTTTGTTCAGAATGCTAGCTGTAACATGGATGATGTTTTTGTGTTTCTGTTCACAAGGAGGATGATCCAGGCAACCCTTTCATGCCTAACTCATACCCTGTTCTTTGTCATGGGTTTTCGAGTTAAAGTAAAAGGGAAAGTGGCGAGTCTACAGGAAGCCCCAATCTTTGTTGCAGCTCCTCATTCAAGCTTTTTTGATGCCATTGTTTCTGCCTTAACTGGAATGCCATCAATAGTATCTAGAGCTGAGAACCTTTCTACTCCGGTATTTGGCAGTAAGTATTTGTGACAAAATAGACTGTTATAAGCCTTATCTCTGAAACTGATTAAGGGGCAGGCTTGGTAAGTTCTTAAGTTCCAAAGATACTGACATTATTTTCAGTGAAATCACTGGGACAGTTTGTCTTTCTGAGTTGGTCAGAGTATGCTGTTTCCTTCCAGGCATGGAATATAATAATAATACCATTTTAAATTTGCTTTACATTGGAAATATGTTTCATAGCATCTCAGATGAGAAACTTTCTCTGGAAGTCTCCCAGTAGGTAGCTTGAATAATCTGTTTGGCTGCTGTTTTTTAACAGTATTGCCCACAAATGTAGAGTATGGATTGGTGAAGATTGTTTCCAAACAGACTGGAATTGCATCAGTCTGGAAAATACCATGCTCCTTAGCTTAAACTTACAGGCTCTGTTACATCGGGTTTTTTGTTTCTTTATTTTTTAATGGTAATCAAACAAGGAAGGAACAAAAGAGAAGTTACTCAAAAAGGAAATGCAGAGAATGGAAATGATCAGATAAATCATGCTTCTGTTATTTTCTCCTCCTTGTGGAACACAAAGGAATCCCAGTTTGTGTCATTACTAGAATCAGCATCAGACTTTCTGCTGGCTGTATCTCTCTTAGGGCTTTTAAAATAATAAGCCAACAGTAACCCCAGACTGAACTCAGTAGACTACATAGACAGGTGTCCTGGTAGAAGATGAACTGATCGTATCTTTTTTTAAAAGCACAGGAGTGGGGCACAGAAGATAATCCTTTCCCAACTTTCTCATCTCATCTCAATATGTCCACACCTTCTGATATAGACCTGATTAAATTAGTTGTGTTTATCTGGTTGGTTTTTTGGTTTCTTGTGGGGTTTTTTTTCCATTTACACCCAAGCTGTGTGTGCTTTGTAACTGCAAAGGGACTTCCTCCTTCTTCAGTGTGGGCTGCTTTGTTGCAGTCTGGATGATTTAGGCCCAAGTAAGGCCCATGAGCCTGGTCAGGTCTGTTGCTTAGAACTGTGGGGAAATGCTCAGTGAAAGATAACAGCCATATAAGTAGAACATGCTTGAGTGAATTTGGTATGTTTTTATCTACTGCCAAGCTCCTAAGCTTACAGAGTATGTCTTCTGTATCTTACTCTTTTGCAGAATGAGGACAATAGTAATTTTCTTATCTGTTTAGTCTGAAAGCTGTTTGTGCAGAGTCTGTCTCCTAGTACGAGCATACCAAGTTTTTATTACAAGGTTGCCTTGAACGTGTGATTTCTTGGCACTTGTGCAAAACAAATAAAAACTTGGATCTCTTCCACAGCAATTTTAAGTTCCCTTCAGCCTGTAGCAGTTTCTCGTCAAGACCCTGATTCACGGAAGAATACAGTCACAGAGATAACTAGCCGGGCATTATCAAGAGGCCAGTGGCCACAGGTAATAAATATACTACTGCTTTTCTGTAATATATTCATATACACTGTGCATCATAGTGCTAGGTAGGCAGTGCCTGGCTGAATAGCATCTTGGCATCTCAGATCAGCTCTCAGGTCTATGACGGGTTTAGGAAAGGAAGAAGAGAGGCTGATGCCCAGGAAGTTTTGTCATGACATATGAACGATTTAAATCCAAATGGTAAGGATTTCTGTTCTAAAATGCAAATGCTCTTGAATGTCTTTTCCCAATTTTTATTCTTAATATACTGTCTTCACAGTAGCATTGATATATGTGAATCACTGTTCTCAGGACAGCATGGGTGAGAAGCGATGTCGCATAGCTGTGCATGTAACAATTGAGTAACCCAGGTTGTGCAGGCTCCATTATGAACAATACATAAGCTTAACACATCCGTTTCACATGTGGTAAACAGCTGAGCCAAAGGTCAGTTTACTCTTTAGGTTAATAATGCAGTACAAACAAAGGCTTTTAGATTGGTCTGAATTGTGGAAAGATTTTAATGTGGAAGCACCAGTCCTGCATGCTGTTTTCCATGGTCATTCCTCAGCAGCAAGCTGCTGTTGTGCTTCTGGGCCTTGGATGGCATTCCATCGTGAAAACCTTAAGAGTTAATGGGACAGGGCTTGCTCTGAAGTAGAAAACAGTTGAGGCAGAAATTATGCTACTCTGATAGGCAGAAGGCTGGGATGGAGATCTGCATCCCCTGCAAGAAGAAAGACTTGGAAGAGCTATAAACTTACTAACATCTCTTCTAGCAGTGCTTTTCTGTGCTCTTCTGTTGGATTGACTGTGGTCTCATGCTGCCTCCATTACTTTTTTCAGTTTGCCAGCTGTATGGAGGGTTTTAAAACCCTTAAATCTTTTTGTTTTTGTAATACTATTCTAAGAAATGGCACTTATGCTTATGATTTGCTAAATTGTTATGGATGAAATGATTCCAGCAAATACCTAATCTCTGCTGAAAGCAGCATGGGAAGGAAAGTGGAGCTGGTTTTACACTAATTCTGCCTCTATGTTATGGTACTAATAGTGTATGAGTCAATATCCAAGATTTTATTTTTTTTTTTAGCAACTTGATCACAAGATGATGTCTGTGATATCCTCCTCTGAGTCTGCATTCTCATAGCACAGCAGAAAAGGAGTAGCTGAGTTCCCAGTTCCTCTCTCCGAAAACCAAAATGTAACAGGCTAGGCAACACTTGTGCTTATTAATAGCATGTAGTCCTGAGTACCACTTCTCCAACCCTGTACCAAAACAAAAGGGGAAGGAGAGTATGGATCAGGGTTTATGTTTCCTGGGGTTTATGACATATGGTTGAACAGAAACATTCCCATTTTTGTGTCCGTAACAAACAATTTCTGATTATGGAACATTCAGCGGAGGACTAACTGTAAAACAAACGGTGCAGCTGTGTCTATCGTACCTTAGAGCAGCCAGTGTTTCTTTCATTTAGCCATGACCCATTCGTTCATACTGAAATGGGAACAGACCTTGAATAATTTTGATCCAGACCAGTTCTTGTGCTCAGATTTTTTAGAATGCTGCTTATGGTCGATCCTGTATTGATATAAGAAATATAAAGCTTCTTTGTATTCCATAGGGAGTTGAATTCAGTGTGTCACACTGCAGCTCAGTACACATTTGATCTAGTATCTTTCAGAATGTAAGTCAGAGTCCTTCTGGGTGTTTAGTGTGTCTGAGTCATTCAGAGGCCGTGCAGGGTGTGATACTATAATAGTTCTGCTTAAGAGATACACCTATACTCCACCTTTTTCTCCTGCCTCTTAAGCCATGATCTTCTCATCACAGCTGGCACACTCACTCATGTTGATAGCATCTGTGCCTTTAAATGCTTAAGTACCTCCTGCGCTTCATGTCAGCCCAGACTCTTGATGTTTATAAGGTAATAAACTGCTGGCAGAGAAACAGTTCTCATATTATTAGCAACACAAAAAATTTCAGGTCAAACACTGGAAGCTTTTTGTACCATAATTCTGAACTGATAAAGGCCTTTCCCCGGAATTTCTCTCTTTAAAAAAAGACATTTGCTTCCAAATCAAGATAAATCATCAGGTTGTTATTACATCCTTCACTAATTCATTCTGTTCTAGTTGAAACAGTAATGGTAAACTTGTGATGCAGTGTAACATGTCACAGATCTTGCATAAAATTTCAGCCTTCCCATAACTGATGCTGAAGTATAATCCTTTTATGATGTGTATATATTTGCTTTCTTTCTCTTTAAATCCAAGATACTGATTTTCCCAGAAGGCACCTGCACAAACCGATCCTGTCTGATCACATTTAAACAAGGTGAGAGATTCTGTAGTACCTCTGTTGGAAAATGTTATATGAAGTACTAATCTGGTAGCTCTAGTAAGGCCTGTACTTCAGCAGATACATCACAACAGCATTTTACAAATGTCTTATGTTGTTAAAGCTTTAATATTGTAGTAATGACATTTCAGTCACATTAAGCTCACTATTTTGCACTGTCATGTCTTATGTGAATCTGTTAAAACTTCCAACTGCTGTATGAAGCTCAGCCTTAACAACCAGTACTAATTTGTGGTTGCAGGTGCATTCATTCCAGGAGTTCCTGTGCAACCTGTTTTGCTTCGATATCCCAACAAGCTGGTATGCAGCACATTTTTGTACCACTAATCTGGAGGTCAAAATGCTGACTTCAAATGTATCTAAGCTAAATATTTTGCTTTGGCGCTGAAGAATTTATCATCCGAGTTTTAAGACTGGAGGATTCCAAGCTTCCCAAGAATCAGCACGGAGTAGTTGCTATTCCGATTGTGAGAAACTTACTTCTGGGCTTCTCAGCTGTAGAAAAAATAAGAGGAAGTGCAGAGAAGTATTGCAGCGGAAGTTAGAAACTTCCTACAAAGCCACAGAGCCTGGACTTTGAAGTCTGAAATGCATGCAACTTCCTTACCAGTCATCCCTTTTTGGGTTAAGCTTAAAATACTCTTACTGCAAATGGGTTTTCTGAACAAAAGCAAAGCTGAACCATGCACTGCTTCCAACACCCCTTCCTTCAGGCAGCTGAGGAGGGCAGCTTTGCAGATGGTTCTCTTTGTGCAACTTTCTCTTGTTTTGCTGAATATGTGTTTGCAGTCTCTGCCAAGTACCGCAGTTGAGCCATATGGCTCTGTTTCCCTGGCAGGTGCAATACCTGGACACGAGTCTAGCAGACTGCTAACATGTTTTTTCATTTCTTCTTCATCCAAAAAACCCAGACCTGACCAGAACAACAAAAAGACCAACAATTTCATTCCTAGTGTTTTTTAAGATGAAAAAACAAGTCATTATTTTTATTTATGTTGATTCCCTTGTAAAATCCTTCTGCAGTTCTGTTTCTCAACAGTGAACCACTAGAGGGGACTGACGCATTTCACCAATAGGATTTAAGGATCTGCAGTATACATTGTGATAACAATATCTAGGAAGCAATAAACATAGAGAAGTAAAAAACAAAGCCAAAAAAGCAAAGAAAAAGCATGATAGGTTACCTATGCAAAGATATCCCTGCAAACTATTTCCAGAGTATTTCTGAGGGTGCCTTTCTAAGTGGACTGGCAAAGTATTCTGAAGAAGTCTGATTAGATACTTATACATTTCTGCTGTTTCGATTAGAACGGACGATTTAAAAAGTCTAAATAACCACTTCATTTTCTTCCCAATTGTTGATAGATCGGCAGTCTGCCATTCTTTTTTTCCAGATGTTTAGGGCAAGGAATCCTAGTTGTATTTACACCTTTATTTTCTCGACAGGACTATAAAACCATCATCTGCTTTTACTAAGCTTATGCTTGTTTTATGCTGTAACCTACCCGCATTCTAACTCATCTGTTTTGTCAGACATTTCTTCTTTATTTTTTCCTTAGGATACTGTGACCTGGACATGGCAAGGCTATTCACTGTAAGTTGCTTAATCCTACTGAAAATTGCATGGATTATTTTTTCCCCATTACTAAACAGTCTGCCAGACAGATTGGGCTAAGGCAAGGCATGTGATGCTCTAGATCTCTTTTTATGAGGGGAAAATATTTGAGGTAATGCTGTAGGTATCATATCTGAATGGACAGAAAAAGAGTTTGCAAACTATATTTCTAGTTATATAGTTCTAGAATATTATTTCTAGTTCTGCCGCTGTTTTGTTCAATTTTCTCTTGTGTTTTGCACATCACAACAGGAAAAATTTGAAGTGCTTTTTCTTTTGGAAACAGTCAGTCAATAGTCAGCAAAACCTACAGATGTGAACAGTTTACTACATGGTACACAAACAAGAAAAAATAAATGTTATTTTCTACCCTCCATTTATTCATTTCTCCACCTTATTTGAAGAGTCACACCACAGTAAGTGACTGGGCAAAACAGTTATTATATTTCCCCATCTTTCTGTTCTGAGCCCAGAACTCTTCAGATTTTTATTGTAAAGTCGGACATTTTGAAAAGCTGACCTACATGAAAATGCCCATCTTACTGAGTTTCCTAAGATATTTTTTTAATTATCGTTATTGCTGTTACACTTATCAGCATGCTGATAGTAATGCATATTGCAAATTCAGTAGTGTACTATTGATTACTCCTATGAAGCATTTATGGTGGAAGACTGAAAAGGAGCTATGGCTTTAGTTGGGAGAGAAAATGCTGAACTGTCACAGTCTTTGTAAAACTCCCCGGCTATTGTACCCAGGCTGGATGGCACCAGGCTCCTTCATGGAAACCTTCTGACCCATTGCTGCTTTCCCTTACTACTTCTTTCCTATTTTTGTGTCATACTGAAAGGTAAACTGAGAGGTAAACATGCCTACAATTATGGAACAGGGAATCGAGCATTAAGGTGTCCCAGCAGAATATAGAAAGGATCACTTAGATTTTCCCTTTCTCCTCTTTATTTTTCCAAATGCACAAACAAAAGACTTCCTGAAAGCTTCCTACTGTAATTTACTCTATGTAGAGAGCAAGTGGGTGCTTCTGCTTAAAAATCATAGTGAACAAACCAGAAATTGAAGCGATTGTGCTTACCCTTTTCCCCTGCAGGTTGTTCCTCCCCCTACTTCTTAATATTAAAATTTCACCGTACTGAAGACCTCAGACGCACTGACACTTTGTTAACACATTTGTGCAAACATTATTATCATTTGCAAAATGGCCAGCAGGTATTTACATATCCTTGCTTCAGTTCTGTAGAAGGAGGTTACTGGTTGTTTTGCAGATGTGAGAATGCAGGATACAGAACTTGTAGTAGGTGACAGCGAGGATTCGGGATGTGACATGGTAGGACTCTCCCCTTGCTTGGTGTCAAAAGGTTAATGTATGCTTAAGGGGCGTAGACGAAGTAGACCCATATTGGTGTCTACATGCAGTTCTTTGGCCCGGGTAGGTTTTACCCGATAGTCCAGCACAGGCGCAGAGCTAAAAGAACATGGGTTGCCAGATGTACGGCAACAAGAACTAAAGCTGCTTCTTAGAATCAGAGCTCTTAAAGCTTCAAAATCCATCTTGTGTTCACATCCTTAAAGATTAAGTAACACATATATATTCTGCTCATCAGAAAAGTTGCCTGCCCAGTGAGCAAGCAGCAGGTATGCGCAGAAACCTTATAGAAAATAAAAACAACATCCAATGCAGCATTTCAGGAAACTCCCACGGACTTAAAATCCTTGTCCAGTATTGGCAGTGTTCCATCTGTTGATGTGCAAATACTTTGTAAAAAATAACTCCTTTCTTTCTTTGTCTCCTGCAGAAAAGAGCTGTGCATAATGACACTGTGTCAGCTCTTCACAAGAGTGGAGGTTGAGGTAAGAATCAGAAATATCTTTCCACTACGAGTTTATACTTTAGTATAAATACGTAATTCACATTATTAATTACTGTTAGTGAACAGTAAACCACTGTGTCAGCAACAAGAAGATAATCATAGTGAGAATATTTTTAGTTTTGTTGGCTATATCTACATATCACTTAGCCTGATGAGTTCCTAAATGAAAGCTGTCAGAAATGCTTTTATTTTTAAAGCACTGCAAAATCGTTGCCAACTCACTAGTTACAAATTTATAAATTAACAATTACAGTGCATTCTATTAAAGGTAACTTCACATTTTTTACCCTACCTTCTTATTTCCCTGCTCCCTTAAAAGCATCCTTGTCTTACTACTCTCCCATACTGAGCACTAAAAGGTTGCTGCAAGTAAGAGCTTACTTAGGGGCTCTTGTTTGTACTGGGGAGAAAGCTGAGCCTTGTATAATGAACCAGTTTCCTTGATCATTAAAATCAGCTGCAGAGTGCAAAGACAGATGAATGACAACTGACACAACATAAGCACTTAATGTATCAGTACACTTTCTCTAACAGCTTGCTGCCTGTCAAAGAGCCAGCATTCAGAACACAGTAGTGAGGAGAGAGATAACCGAGGTATGATCAGTTTGTTGTACTTCACATTCCTTTGCAGACCACAAAGATTATCTGTATGGATTATGTCAGTTTAGGGACCCGAGCAATGGGAGACATTCAGATAGGTTTTGCTGTTTATTTGCCAAACAGAGTTCAGTGAAGCTGTGCTCTCTGAGCACAAGCTGTGTTACTGCTACTGACAGTTAGCAGCAAAGTCTTTGTTGTGAAACAATGAAATGCTTTTCAAGGGAGCATCTTGTATACTGTAAGACATGCAGTAGAGAAATTAACAGAATATGTACTGAAGATGTAATTCTTTTTACGATTTTGTACAGAAGGACGCATCTATGCCATTCATACAAGTGGGAACAAGAAACAATTAATGGAGCCCTTCTATTAGAATGTTTTATTTCCCCCTGATTCAGAATGGAACTCAAACTTGTCTGTTGGAAAATTGTGTTCCCAAAGTGAAACCGAAACGTGAAGAAAGATGCAGCTTTCACAGCAGTATGTGTCACCAGAGTGGAAATAACTGCTTAGCGTCAATACAAATGTTTCCAAAAGCCCAAAATTGAAGGGACAGTTTTACCCGGAGAGGGAGGAAATCATGCTATTCGTAGTCACTAAGTAGTTCACTTTTTAGCAGTGAGCACTTCAGTTACTACCACGTACTGTGAACAAGCAGCCTGTCCTCCCATTGGTGTTGCTCTGCCTACAATGCATGGAAAGTGATGTTCCTGTAGTCCAGGGAGGAATTGTTGGTGTTTCTAGACATAGCCTAAAAAATTGTGTATATTGATGATTAAATGGTCAAGCTGGCAGTGAGTTTTATGTCTTCCAAAGGTACAGCATTTGACAGATTCCACAGAAAGAAAGACTAAGCCAAAAGCAGATCAGAGAAGTGTTTCTGCTTCTGAAAGTGCTGGGAAGAATTGTTCTTACAGGATTGCATTTTGACAGCAAAGGTATACTTACCAGTCATCAGCAGATAAGAGCTGTGTGTGTGTGAGATCATGCATGCCACCTCAGCAGGACAGCAAACCAAATTCATTGCTTCCTGCTGTAGTTTCTGGCAAACTGGCTTTATCATTAATGTTAAGCAGGTTTCTTGAATGAGGGGATGTTTCATCTACCAAAAATCTAAATTGCAGTCTGAGGGAGACCTCAGCCTCTACTGACACAATGACCGCCTTCAAGAGCAGGAACCATGTTTGCAGAGATAAACTTCTCAGAATTACGATTTCATCTCAGCCAAAGATAACACAGTTCTCTATGTAAAGAGTTCCTGTGCTTCCTCAACCTAAGAGTTGCATGACTTCTGCAGGGAAATTGTAATAAGCCCAAATCTGTGTTAGAATTGAACAGATGTGGTAGCTGCCTGTAGAAGGAATGAAATCTTAACACTTCATGTGAGCAGCTGGGCCCCTGCTGTTCTTACCAGAGAGAAAACTCCCAAGTATGAACAGAAAATTGTTACAGCTATTTGACAGATAACTTATTCCGTAAACGTCTGGATATGGTCATAAAGAGGCAGCGTTCCTTGAAATCAAAGGCAAAGGCTGTTCAGGAAGGACTGTGTTTATATAGGATGTAGGTACCAGTATATTAATGCATCACCAGCAATTAAAATATAACTGAAGAAACATATAGACACATAGTAACTGTGTCTTCCACTGAACTGTGTGCAACATTGTGATGATTCTAGAATAGCTATGTTCTGGGATTTAAGGGCAGGGTGAGAAGTAACAGAATTGAAATCACTGATAATCGTGACTGAGAAGCGGTATGGGAAACGGAGCTGCAGGCAGACACTGTGCCGGCTGAAGTAGGAGGAAGAGAATACACATCCACACAGTACTTTGCAAACAGATGCCATTTGTGTCATGGCAGATAATTCACCTACAGTACATTTCTAGCATAATGCTACTCCAGCTTCTTAAATAACAACATTGAATAAGTTCTCAACGGTAAATGTGTTATGTAGATATCTGGGGTAGATGTCTTGGTTTGCTAGGCTTGTAAAATTCTGTACCAATTTAGTATTCTTATAATTTAGAACTAAGATTCCTCAGCATTTTCACCACAGGCTAGAAGCATTTAGAAAACATACCAGTCACATCCTGACAGATACACTTAACGTGTACCAGGTGCAACTGCAGCACGTATGGAAAAACAAACAGCACACTCTAAGTCTTATACACATTTTTCTAGTATATAACATCAATTACAAAGAAACCTTGGAAAGAATTTCAGACTCTCGTTCTTACAGACATGTTTAAACCTCCTATGATTTATGCATTTACGTTCTTTGGAGTTTCGATTTTTATTTTTTATAGCTGCTTCTATCAATCTTTAAGAGGCAGTTTGGACTAAAATCTTACCTGTGAGGCTAGTGCAGAAGAGCTTGAGTTGTTGCTAAGGCTGTTGAGACCTCTGGTGTCCAGCTCTGTCATTGCATGGCTGATTTTTTTGTTTTTCTTGTTGCGAAGACTAACAAGAAGTTGTCCATTTTGTTAACAAAGTTCTGACTATTGAATTGATTGGATTACTCATCTCTTTCAGTTTCTGCCTGTTTATGTTCCTACTGAGGAAGAAAGAAATGATCCCATTCTTTTTGCCAGTAGAGTCCGACAAACCATGGCAACGTATGTAATGTTATGAATAAAATCTTTTAGATAACTTTTCTTTCATACCTATCCACCTGTCCTTCTATAGACATCCATATACAGCCCAGCCATAAAGTACACCAAGTACCCTGCCCCACAGTTTGGTCAGGTCCTAGGTAGTGTACATAGGTGTCTATTCTTGTACCAAAACACCCTTTGATTGGTCTTATGTGGAGCATAAAGAAGGCTGCCTTACATTGGAACAGAGTATATTTGATACGTGGAGTGCTGGAATAAAATGCTCCTGTACTTGCTTGACAAGAGTATGCAGGTGGTTTGTTCTCAGAGGCTACTGGGTTGCATTTACAAAACTTATCTTAAGTTTTCTTAAGTGAATCTTAAAGCATCATGAAACTGCTGTAATGTCATTTCACAGTACTGCTTCACAGAATGCATTGCTCTATCCTACTGCATCAGAAAAAGAACAGGGTATCACTTGTTTTGTATATTAGCGTTAAGGCAAGTTGAGGTGGTGAAAACAGAAACAGTCAACTAAAAGTTCTTTTAACGTAAGATGGTGATTGTCTTTTTCCTTAATTTCCTTAATTTTGTTTCAGTGCTTTGAAGGTGCCAGTCACTGATCATACTTTTGAAGACTGCAGACTGATGATTTCAGCAGGACAGCTCACTTTGCCCATGGAAGCCGGGCTGGTGGAGTTCACCAAAATCAGCAAGAAGCTCAAGTAAGGGAAGTTAAGCTGTTGATGAGGGAAATGCTGCAGTTGATAGCCATCTAGAAAAAAGCAAACTGCTTGACAAGTGACCTGGTGTGGCTGCGGTCAAATCTGAAGTCTGTGCACAGTGCATCTAGACTTGTTATGTGTGTGCCACACATCCATTTATACAGCTCTGTCTGGAAAAATCTTCAGGACTTACATGGCAATCTTAATTATTCCAACCAAGGTGCAAAGCTGTATTTCTGCAGATACCGTTTGCTTTCCAGGTTGTAGCAATAATAGCATTTGCAGAGAGAGTTACCTAATAGAGCTGATGTATATTCTGTGCTGCTAAACATGGAATATCACACTTGCACGTGATGCATAAAAATAATGCTACACCTGCATTTATGGTAATGAAAACCTCTTTACTGGACTAACCTGGTGATAATAGATCTGGGAAGTTACTCTAAGGAATTGTGATATACCCAAGCATAGAACTGTCTGCTTATAATATTAATAACCACGGGGGGGCAGTCCTTAATTACTGATTTCATGCAAAACATCAGCCTGGATGTACAACATTTAGAAATACCTCTTCTTCATGTTTGCATAGCCTAAAATGGAACCACGTGAGAGAGCAGCTGGATACCTTTGCTGCTATTGCAAGTGCTTCCAAAGGGGGAAGAATTGGAATTGAGGAGTTTGCAGAATACTTAAAGCTGCCTATTTCAGATGTCCTCAGAGAGCTGTTTCTACTCTTTGACAGAGTGAGTAGTCTGTTAACTGACTAGAAATCTTGTTGGCAATGTTTTGTTAAGAATTACATACAAAAAGAATACTTGTTTTGTTATATCAAGCTTAGTAAACACTTGTTGCAATTCATATAGGCTAGATAGTTGACTCATACAGTTACCTGTTTAAGTTTTGATGAAACGTTGGTCGTTTTGTAGCTTGTGAAATGATAGTTATCTCTTGGAATGCTGCTAGTGGCTGAATATTTCCTTTTGCCTATCCCAGATTTTGAGTTCATTTACATTCTAACTGCTTAATTAAGTGATGTAGCTGTAAGTAGATAACTAAGGCAGATAGAAACTAAATAGACTGTATAGAATCAGAATCATAGAATTGCTCAGGTTGGAAAAGAACGATCATTCAGTCCAACTACAACCTAACCATCCTACGCTAACTCTAACAACCCTCTGCTAAGTCATGTCCCTGAGCACCACATACAGTTTTTAAACACATCCAGGGATGGTGACTCAACCACCTCCCTGGGGAGCCCATTCCAGTGCTTAACAACCCTTTCTGTAAAGAAGTATTTATGCTGTGTTTGTAAAAGGTTCTATTAGACATTCTGAAGACTCCTGTTGCCTGTCTCCAGCCGCAAGGAAGGAATGTACAGGTGCTAATCTGATTATTTAGGCTTTTCTCCGTAGTCAGTAGCGATCTGTTTCATGTTGTACTTCTCCCTGAAAGATGGGTAAAATTGCTGTAAGAATGTGCCTCCTCTGCCTATACCAGCAGGCCCAGTGACTAGAGCATTGTGTGTAACTCGTTTTACTTTATGCATCCAATATGTGCTACAGTGCAAGCAGCATACTTTACTGGAAGTGCTTATAAACTTGAGTTTGCTTCTTCTCTTGGGACCTTTCCTAGCACAGCATCATTCTTCCCAATCAAGTTAACTTTAGCAGTGCACTTGGCCCTAGGAGGGCATTTTGTTGTACATGTTGATTTAAACTTGACGGATTTTTCCAAATATAAAGGATTTACAGACTCTAAAATAGAGATATATAAGATATTTTCCTGTACTTGTTGAAGGCATAGAAGCTTTAGCAGATAAGGTACTCGTTTCTTTCCTCGTTCCTATCTCCTCACCTTGGACCACTGGCTCCTATGAACGCAAAACTTGAGTGCTGAAGCACAGCACAAATGCAAGACAAATACAGTGTCTTTAAATAAAACCAATGTAATTAAAGGCAGTGAAGACTCTTTTCAACTCAACTATCTGGCATAACTGCTTCAGTGACTAAAATTAGCAATATAATACACAATTCATCAGAAAGCTGAAGACATAGAAGTTCACAATCACAGTCAAGACTTTAGCGAGCTTTCTTAGTGTTCATCTCTAGGGAGATCTGCTTTACTGAGAAGCAGTCACGCTGATGTGCCAGGGGTCTTATCTAATTATTTCAATTATAACTTCTGCTTTGTGGCTTTCAGCATCATCAGGCTTTTGTTTTTGTTTTTGGTGGGGTTTTTTTGCAACAAAGATCAACCAAATGTCATAAAGCTAATTATGCAGAGAAGAAGAAAAACAGGAATGTCAACCGACAGAAACTACTGAGATCTGCAGTATTTCTGGCTGCTGGAGTCATGCACAGACATGATTAAGCATGTAGGTTAAGCTGTGTTTTGTCCACACCCAGTTCATACACAACACAGCTTTGGAGAGCTACAGAAGTGCAAGATCTCTGAGAAACTCCCTTCGAAAATACTTGTGATGTTCCTTGCTAAGGCTTTGCTGAGTGGAGGAGGCGGTAGTGGTCAAGGAGGGAGCCTTGTACGTGGCCTAGGAGGTCTCCTAACAGGAGGCGGACATGGAGGAAATCTTGGAGGACTTGTTGGAGGTCTTGTGAATCTGATAAGTGAAGCAGCAGCTCAGTATAATCCGGAGCCACCACCACCTCCTCGCAACCATTTTACAAACGTGGAAGCTTATGAGAGTGAGGAAATTAGACAGTTCCGTCGCCTTTTTGTCCAGCTGGCTGGAGATGATATGGAAGTGTCTGCTACAGAGCTAAGAAATATCCTGAACAAAGTGCTTTCCCGACATCAAGACTTGAAGACAGATGGCTTCAGCTTAGACACATGCCGCAGCATGGTGGCTGTCATGGATACCGACACAAATGGCAAACTGGGCTTTGAAGAGTTTAAGTATCTGTGGAACAACATCAAGAAATGGCAGTGTGCGTACAAGCGCTGTGATAGCAATCAGTCAGGCATTCTTGAGAGAGCTCAGCTGCCGGTGGCCTTGCGGGCTGCAGGGTTCCAGCTGAACGAACAGCTCTGCCAGGTAATCGTGCGCAGGTACGCCAGCGAGGATGGCAGCATGGATTTTAACAGTTTCATTAGCTGCCTGGTGCGACTGGACAGCATGTTCCGGGCCTTCAAGTCGCTGGACTGCAATGGAAATGGGCAGATCAAAATGACCATTGAAGACTGGCTGCAGCTGACCATGTATTCATGAAAGCAAAGCAGAAGAGAATAAGCTTCATTTGAAAGATTTACGTGGAAGACTACAATGCTGTTGTGTTAGAGAACTGTAGCCGTTTCTTTATTCTAAGGCAGATATAGCTAAAGATTCTTTGCTTAGCTGTGATTCCTCTCGTGTATGCGTTAGTCTGCTTTTCTGAAGCGTGTGTGAATCGTCAGTTGTACAGATGCGTAAGGCGGGCTAAGAAAATTATCTCTGGACTCTGAAATGTGGGAACATGTTGAAGGATCAAAGCTTAGTTACTCCTTCACGGAATGTTGGCTTATAAAGGAGTTTAAGTATTGTATAAAAAACTCTTAAGTTTGGTAGTGTTTTGTGACATTAGTGTGCCAATTTGTCAGCATTCACTAAGCTGAAATAAAGCTGTGCTTGCCTGAAGGCAGTCACTGGTAAAGTTCAGCAGATTCCTAAATGGTGTGGTTATTTCTAAGCGGGGGGATAAACGTTAAAGTTGCAATGACTATAATGACCAATTAATATTTTGCTTCCTTTCTACTACTTCTGCTGAAATAAAAGCTGAGTGGTATTGTCAGTTCTACTTGCTGGCAAAGACAAAATTAAAGGCATAACAGGCTACCTTAGCAACCTTTTTCTCCTTCCTACAACTCTATTACTAGTCTTTTCTCTCTCTCCTTGAAGCCTTAATATAGTTAGAATGAAAACAGCTTAAAATATTGCATTTATATTTAGAGAAGCTTGCTGTAACAGTGCAGTCACACAGCAGCCAGCCAAAAGAATTCTACTTGCAGCTATCAGAGGTAACTTTCATCAGAGTGCAGCGTCCCGTTTGAGCTAAGTATGCAGTTTTGAGACGTCAATTTTTGAGTAATAGAACGAGGAATAACATGAGCTGTCAAAGGCACACTATTTTTGAAATAAGGATACACAGATGATGACAAGCAGCTCTTTCACTGCGGAGTGGCAAGGAAGGTTTCTCTGCAGGGCTCTGCTGCTTTAAAAGAAAATTGTCTAGGGCGTGTGCTGGCTGATTGGAATGTGAAATGAGGAGTGGAGCAGCACAGCCTGCGCAAAGACTCCAGATGTAAGAGCCCACGTGCCTCTTCCGCTCCTCACGGAGGTATCAGTGACTAATGGAGAAATACCACACAATATCTGCAGGGCATCTGAATACTAAAATGGGGTTCTGTGGTTTGGTTTTGTTTCTAAATTTCCATAGCGTTGATTTCTAAATCTTACACTCAGCAATTAATATTTTCCGAGCTGATGAGACCTCCTTGCTGGTATGTTTGCAAAAGCCTTTTAATTTTGGAAAAAATAATTTACCACTTTTGCTCAGATTTTTTGGTAAAAAAACATAAAAACAAAAACCTACCAGGTTTGCATCAGAATTTCCCACTTGTTACGGGTTACAGCTTGCACGTAGCAACAAGCAGCTGAAATTTTTGAGTTACAGCAATAGCTTCTTACATAACGAGCCTCGATAGGAACCTGAGACGTGCAACTGCAGTTCCTCTCCAGGTGTTCTGGTTGTAGCTTCTCTGTGGTAGCCCTGTAAGTTACTCAGGGTTACTTGGCTAATCAGAACAGGAACAAGTCACAAACACACTGAAAAGAGGAAGAAACCAGTTTCCTTTAAGAAAACAAAGTCTGTTTAGGCTACACTATCCTTTGGCTATATAAATATAGATTTGGTTATATAAATACAAGTTTAGGAATGTTAATGTTCGACTTTGATATTTAGAGAATTAGAACTTAGCTCACGTGTTGTGTTTCTTCAACATATACTTGGGTGCGTAGGGTGCAAACGCAGCTAGGTATGCGTAGAACAGCTATTGCAAGTGTTCTTTGCATTGCTGCTACAGAAACATGGAGGATTTTCTAGTGTTCTCAGTTTAACACCCATGTGTTTGCAGCAACCCTATCGCTTCCCCTTAAACAAAACACCGGAGCATCTCTATGTTAGCCAGCCTCTTAGGCCTTAGTACTAGTCACAGCATGATCTTCCAAGTAAAGTAACTTCATTCTCAAATGGCAGGAGTTCTCTGTGTCTGACTGAACTCAGTTTTGATTATTGGATTTTAATGCTTCAGCAAAAGTAACACGAGCCTTATTAGCTCTTGTCATCTTTCTCTGTGTAGCCAAAGGTGTGTTTACTGACTTCAGGAGTAGCTTCTGAATGAAAACAGCATTTATGAGAGAATGTTGCCCTTTCCTAGTGATTGAAAGCTGACAGAAGTTATATATCCTTTGACATGCTACCTTTAAGGTAACTTAAAACTACTGCTATTTTTGCTAAAACATTTCCTCAAAATTCATAGGTCTTCAAATTATAGGATGTTCAAATGGTAGATGCCTTGAAAAAGATTGGTTAGACAGTCAGTGTAAAGAAAAAAACAGTTATCTGTGCAAACAAGTTCTGAATTGCTATTGAAGGCTAAATAAAATCGAATCTTAGCAGTTTAAAATCGTGCCGAATGCATAGCTTCGTAAAGTACTGGACACATTATGATGCATTCTTGCTGACCAAGGACTATCCTAAGATCTAAGCTCAATATCAGAACCCCCTGTTTCATAGAACGCAAGACTTCCAAAGCACTCTACAGAGCAGCCTTAGCATTTCTCCACTGGGGAGCTCCATATTCCACTATTCAGTAGGAGGAAACTACAAACAGAAAGGTTAAGACTGATATTCTAAAGTGGCATTAGAAGCTGGTGGGAGAGCCAGGAATAGAATCAAGATCTGGCTGTACAAGACAGATTACCCAGGAGACCACCCCTCTTTTAAATGTCTTGTCTGTGCTGTTCTCAGACTTAGGGAGCCCACTCTTTTGATAAAAAAGAAATTCTTCTTGAAACGCACAGCACATTACCCACAGAAGGAGATCTGCTTTATGTTTTTGTTTCATTTTAGAATGTTTTTGATGAGTGTCCTTTTGGTGAATATTCCAAACCTAACGCTTACGTATGGCTTCTTCCCTAGACTGGATGTTTTCCAAAACCCTCAAGAAACTTTCAGTGTGGTCACAGGAACATCACTGACTTAAACATACACTTCAGTGGACATGAATTTTTCCTGTCTGGAAATATGACGCAGTTTACATAGAAATAATCACAAATCCCCATCAAAGTAAAATTCAAATGTTTTGTTGGAAGAGCTCTGTAATGAACACATTGAAATGTACTTGCAGATCAAAACTGCAATTATCAAACAGGCTGCTGCAATTAATTAATTGCTTTTCTGGCTTTTAAAGTAGGACAATGTATTTGCCTCAAAGTACAATGTGAGGCAATGCAGTTGCTTCAAAGAAAAGCTTAAGAGAGACCGTGTGCATCATCAGGCTGTACTTCTGCTGGCATACGTTTTATTGCTGAAGGTTGTTAGGAAGAATTAACCCAAGACAACAGTCTCCTTGTTGGCCTCTCTATTCTGGGATGTTGCGCTGTCTCTTGAGTTTCACTAAGTGCCAGTGCTACATGAACTGTTAGGTTTGGCTTAAGCCAGCGTGTTCCAGTTCTTGTTGAGAAGCTTCTTGGAGGCCATATGCTAATGCAAGTCTCATGAGTTGTTTCCAATCTTTTTCTGTTTGGGTGTTTACAAGATGTTGGAAATACGTATATACTACTTCATCCCAAGTAATACACAAATTTAGAAAGCTGTTCTTATTTTCTGCAGGAAGAAATAATAATTTCATGTTGCCTTGGTGCGTGTTGCATATTTGACTTGTACAACAGCTTTTGAAGTGATTTACACTATTAACCGTGACTCGTGCCATACATTTTTTGGTTACAGAATGGAGATGGCACCATTGACTTCAGAGAATATGTAATCGGTTTATCTATCCTTTGTAATCCAGCCAACACAGAAGAGACTATTCACATGGCATTTAAGGTAAGTTCAAATTAGTGTAAATCTACAAGTCTGACAAATCAAGACTGACTGTAAATCTGTTAGCTTTCAAATCATAAGTTTATAGCTTCAATCTGATATGCAAATGTGAGTAATTCTCTTAAACCAATTGACATTTAGACTGTGAAGGGGAGGTGGAGAATTGCAGACATCAGCTTCTTAGAAAAGGGTTTGAAAAGCCATGTGAAGGCACTAATGAATATGTAACTTGGCAGGCCAACTCCAAAAATGATTCAGCAGCACTTGCGGGTTTTTGCCTGAGGTTTTTTTCTGCTGGGATTTTCAGTGCCACGTGCAGACAATAGATGGAGCAATATCCTCTGTAAGTCAAACACTCAATAGAGTCACTTTCTACAAAAATGAAGAGAAGGGAAGGAAATCAAAAAGGGGTATTTTGGACAGGCACATCCAAATTTCAGCTGCTTCTGAGATCATCTATTTGCTTGTTCCATGGTTTTCTGATAGTTTGAGCTATTGAGGAGCAGATACCATCTTTCAGATCCCCCGTTCAGGCATGCAGTGCACACTCAGGGATGCCCACGTTTTGAATCCCTGAACACTCAAATGCTCAACTAACATTTTTTCAGAGGATATTTGACACAGATTCAGATATTTACCCACTATGTATTAAGATACAAACCATGTTCATCTTAAACTGGATACGTTTCAGTATTGATGCTTATACAGGATGTACCAGTATTTTTATGGCAATCCAGCATAGTCATTGGCTGCTTTACAGCTAAATGTCACAGCTGCTCAAAGTAGTTCGTATTTCTGGGGGTTTTTTATTATCACAGATTCCTCAGAAGAATCAAGCCTTGCAGGTTTCTTTGGTGTTTTATTTCTTTTGCTTTCTAGATGATACTCTTCAGTACTGTAACTGTTGCATTGATTATAAAATGTGTAACTTGCTACACCAGGAAATGACTGGTGACAGTTCAGCTGGTAAAAAGTCCATTTTGGTGAACTGTGGGCTTTCTTTTGCTACTTGTTTTCTTTGGTACTAAACACACTCTCCTTCACAATGGGACTTTTTGCCTGTAGCAATTACTTAAGAATTACAGTCATCCATTCCTTGTATTTCTCAAGGGGGTGACTCATAGCAGCTGCTAACTGTCACTGTGCTGGGAAGGATGGCATGATCAGTGTACATCTACTGCCTGCATTCCAGTCACCAAAATTCCTTTTCTAATTACAGTAATTCCTTAGTGGGTGACAGGTCACATATACTGAAATTTGGGTATTTTATGTCAGAAGATAAACTATGGCAAATTTATCTGCTGCCAGGTATAAGCTGTAACTTAACCAAAAGGAAGACTAAGACCTAGGGTATGCTTGTATAGAGTGGAATAGCTCATGGTGACAAACATTAACCTTTGTTTATAAGCATTGTATAAGTTTTACCAGCTAATGCTAAGAGATTTGTTTGCTGTTGCAGTTTTTTTGCATACTTTTCCTAGTACAGAATATTCTGATCCTGACTACAGCATGTACATCACTCTGCTAAATTTCTGCCTAGTCTTACACAGAAAATGTGCATAGAAGCTCTTGTAAGAAAAAGTAGCTGAGATGGAACCCCACTGTTCAAATACCAGTCGTTTGCAATACACCTTTTGAATACTAGAAACTTAATATGGGTGGTTGTTTTGCACACAGAAGGTTCGGAGGCAAAGTAATGTTTCTGTGCATGTGTCTTTTCCAGCTCTTTGACCAGGACGATGATGGCACTATAACAGAGAAAGAGTTTGCTTGTATCATTCAGTCAGCTCTGGGGCTGCCTGACCTTGATGTTTCTAACCTCTTTAAAGAAATAGATGCAGATGAAACTGGAAAGCTGTCCTATGGTAAGTTACGTCCTTTTATAACAGAGTATTCTTGATAGTCGTATTGACAACTGAGAGTTCCTGGTGTCTTTTATCCTCAAAAATATCAGATGGCTCTCATACACTGTTTCTGAGGAAAACTGTTGTAACACAGACGTAGATACTTTGCATGAGATGCTTGAGATGCTTTTGAAAAGTATAACTGGAGATCACCTTTGTTTCCTTTGATTCTGTTGCTGCACTGTACTATCTGTGGGTTTTTTGTATATTTTTCAGATGAGTTCAAGAACTTTGCACTCGAACATCCAGAATACGCCAAATTGTTTACTACATACTTAGAGCTACAGAGACATCAGCTGGGTATGTCAGAGGAAGATGATGACATTCAGTCATCTGAAGCCAAACACACTCCAGTTAGAAAGAGTGCAGTCCCAGTCTCAGAAACAAGACCAACTGCAAGAAATAAAGTCTGTCCTGCAGACGGTGAAGAAGATAACTCCAGTACCTCAGACAAAAAGGATGACTGAGAACAATCAAAGAATTCATCTCTTGAATTCTGCGGGAATATTTTCCCAACCTGTTCATAAGCACAATTGATACAAAACAGGGACGAAAATTACAGTTTAAAAATAAAATTGTTTCATTTTTTGTTATTTTTTTATTTTCATATTTGAAGGAGTTATTCCTGTTTGGATGTAAGGGAACAATCACTGTCCTTGTTGCCAGTATCACACTACTGGGAACGTTGTTCACTGTCTTCCAAGGTCATGCTTCCATAGAAGTAACAGATGTGTGCTAAGAGGCTCCAGTAATGACATGACCTCTCAGCATAGAGACTGAGGAGACCCTTTGTCTAAAAACAGGTGAAATTTTTTGTGGTCCTCCATTCCTCTGCATCCCTAACACGTCTTAAAGGGAAAAAATATTTATTCCACAGTGTTTTACTTTGCAAATATCCCTTAGGCTTTTTGAAGCTTCAGAGAGACAGAATTTAATTACAAGATGTTGAAGGCTGAAGGTGGTGTCCTTAGATTTTCCTTAACTGTGTGTGAACTATAAAGCCTAAGCTTCTGAGCAGTGCATGCCAATTCAGTGATGCTAACAGAATCATCTTTAGGCTTGTCAGTTAAAGATGGAAGTGGCTGCATTTCTGTGTAGCAAAAGACTGCCCAGAAGATAGCAGCTCACAGTCCACAGGAAAATGTAAACAATAAGACTCAACAATAAATGCACTATTTCATAACAAATAGAATGTTGCTTACAGTAAGAAATGCTCAGGACCACTTAGGAGGAGCATTTCGAACTTCAGCGTATTTTTAATCTAATAGTTATCAATAGAGGAATGTTACCTTGCTCTGCAAAACTTGAAAGATAAATATGCTGTCAAACCACAGCTCAAGTAGTTCATACCTACTCTGAAATTGTCTCCTAGAAGCCATATTTGTATTACTGTGCCATTACTCATCATGGGCTTAGGCTCTAATTCGAAACCAAGTTCTTTCTAGCTAACGATCTGAGTGTGTTTTGCCTCAGTCCTCTCTAGTGCACTGGAAATTGAGCCTTTACCTTTTGTCTATCCTTCATTTGAATGCACTTTATACAATATTTTAAGTATATATGTATTTATGCAACTAACTACTAAATAAAATCTCAGAAAGTGTGGAATGACAGAATATTTTTAATGTAAAACTGAGATGAGTAAAGTCTAGAATGTCTAGTACCGAAAAGAACCAGTTTTCAGCTGGTTTTCGTATGTGAAATGTTAACCTCT
The DNA here is from genome assembly GCA_030625065.1 of Alectoris magna. Classification (NCBI taxonomy): domain Eukaryota; kingdom Metazoa; phylum Chordata; class Aves; order Galliformes; family Phasianidae; genus Alectoris; species Alectoris magna. The sequence continues at coordinate 16,328,003 of CM060571.1, forward strand.
GCCTCTTAACTACTGTGTTGTGAGGTTGTAAGTGCATTGCCATGTTTAATCTTTTCTGTATTTATAACTGTGCCTATCCTGATGTTTCGTGTGCTTAAAATAAACCTATATTTTTAAAAGACTTCACCTGAATAATGCAAGTCTTTTCGGTATAGTCCTAAGGGTATACCTATATAGTCTGTCTAACATGAGGAGCTCAGGGGATTCCAGAACGTCTTCCTCATGATACCTTACCTCAGTAAACACTTGCAGCTTGAATTCAGTATTTTAATTTTGAGTGTGATGGCACTTTTCTTTATGGCATAGCTAGAAAAATAGGACAGGACTGTTGTTCTTCCAAAGAGTTACTTCTGCTCACTACCTCAGCAAGAGGGGACATGGTAAAAGGACTTGCAGTTACCTGGAGAGATATCTCTCTTTTCTGGCAGAAAATAAAGCACTACCATTTGCATTTAAAATGAGTGACTCCAAGCACAGCTGAGGTATAACAATCCTGGCTTTGTGTGATTTGAACATTAAGAAGGAATGAGAAGCAGGGCATACCATAACCTGGCTGTGCAGTTAAGTGAAATAGATGTTAATTCCTTGGCAAGGATCTTTTTGCCTATCATGTTAATTGCTCAGCTTTCCAACCAACAGCAACCTTTTTCAAAGAAGGCATCTATTCCAACCAGTAAGAATAAGATAGATGGACAAAGACGGCAAGAACAACTACTTCAGGTCTTTGACTGCCAAGGGTGCCTTACGCTTATTGCTGTTAAATTCAGCCACACCTCACAACTGGATCACTATGCTGCCCTCTAGTGTAGCACATTCAGGGCCAGTGATTTTGTAAATGCATGCAAGTCACACAAATGCTTGGCAATTAAAGCCAAAATACTGCGTTTATAGATCTACCTATCCCAATAGTTTTATGGGTTCGGCCTGTAGCAGTGATTCAACTATGGTCTGAAAAGAAATCAGCTAAATGTTAGGACGCTAACTCAATATACACACATCTGCTTGATTTGCGGGAAGGGAATACATTCATATCTAGGCATCATTGCGCCTCAGGGAGCTTTTAAAAGGACCAAACTAAAAGCAGGCTGCAACTAACGGGCATTACATCAAGCGGCAGAGCAGGAACTAAATAGAAAGAGAAGCCTGAAAAAAACTAAACAGAAAATGGTTCTCAGCCAGGCGTTGAGGGATGACACCTTTCAGCTCCTGCAGGGAATGTTGCCTCACTGCCTGACACTCCCTGACTCGTGGGATCCTAAGCCTAAACCACCCTATTTAAGAACCATTTAGAGTAGCACACAGTAGAGCTACAAAGGTATCTTTGGTGTCATGTAACCATCAGAAATATCATTTATTTAATTGGTACTTCTCTGTCTTGCTGTAAAAAGGATTTGATCATCAACATCTTCTCAGATGCCAAAGTAAGACACTGAACCCTATAGAAACCCTATCAACAAGGATGAGAATCAGGTGAGGACAACAGTCCATTGCAAGAGGAAAACACAACTAATTCCCAAGAACAGATGCGTGTGGACTGCTGCAATTCTTTATGTTTTCTGATAAAAGTATATACATAATGCAATCAGTATGAACAGATCTTACATATGTTTTTTAAAAGCTGGATTTCTGCTTCTGAGCACATGAAAGGCAGCCTAGAAAACTGACCTTCCCTGTTCACCTGGGAGAAGGGAAGATGCTAACACCATAAGTCCTGAGCAGTTTGTTTAAAGTGAATCAATATTGTCTCCACTGGCCATTCTGGTACAGATTGCTGAGGGAAAGCTCTTCTGGTCTGAGAAAATGCAAAGTGAAGTGCCATGCTGTGCAGCAAGCCTAACAACCTTTCCTAGACTGCTGCTGGTTGTATGGCAAAAGGTAAGGCTGCTTGGCCAGATCTGTCATCTGCCCTAGCAATTCCTGTCTAAAACAAAGCATTCCCTGTGTATGAAATGTTTGAGAAACATCTGCCGAGATGGTTTTTTCTGTGGTAGTCAACACACCACAGCCCTATTTCTGGGTAATTCCTCAGGCACTATGCCAATGTAAATAAATACACCATTCTGCCTGAGTAGGCTTCTGGTGGTGCTTGCATCGGGGCCGAGTGCTACTCAAGGTAAATGGATTTGGAAAATCAGAGCCTGAAGCTTAGAAACTTAATGTGACAAATGCATGAACACACCTGCACCCCTGTGTGGGCACTGCCTGCGAAGTGTCTGACCACAGCAAGCAAAGTAGCCCCCGGTTTCACGCTAAGAACTACAAAGCTCTCACTTCCAGACCGCCACAGGAAAACACAAAAAGATTTTCATGAAAGACCTGAGAGGTTTGTAGTTACACTGCACAAGCTGCTTAGAAGGCTATGTTCACCATGGCCTTTGGCTTACCTTTTCCCTATCAGTTTTGCATCCCTTGCAGCAGCCTGTTTTTCTCTCTACTTTCCCCCCCACATCCCCTGCCCAAAATACAGGCAACACTGCTGAAGGCTGTATTCCACAGGAACCAAAGTAAGAAATCTAAGATTAAAACATGAACAGTACGGAATTGGCTGAGATTCTGGAGGCATGTACAAAGCATTCATGAACTACCTCTAAGGGTCGGCAGCGAGATCAAACTTGTCAAAGGTTGTAAGGGATTTTAATGACATTTAATTAATTAATTTCAAATCTTTGCTCAATGAAATAACATTTATAAGACCGACTAGCAGTAGGGAGACGTTTGTCAGCAGTGCTTAAGTTGGCAGACTGGCTGTTACTATGCATAGCCAGAGAGGCAGAAAGTAAACATCTTATAGGATTAGCAGCTATGCTCATAGCTGAGATGAAATTTGGACATTTCATTAGTATAAGATTGATTCTGACATTTCATAAAGCCAAAAAGCAAACAAAAAATGTGTCTGATATAAATACAGTATGCAGCACTTATTCAGATAAAGTTCAAGAAGTGCAGCAGCTTTAGTGCCATGACAAAGGAAATACGGAAGGGTCATTTAAGGACTCAACTTCTGCTAAGCATTTGCGTGTATGCTTAATCCTGAGGGCATCAATCAGTTACTTTATGCTTATTAAAAGCATACAATAATATTAATAATCAGAAAACATGAAAAATTTCCATAGTAAGTACTGTTAGTGGTGGTAAGAATTACAACCCCTCACCAAGGAAAAAAGCACTACAGTTGATTAAACTTCATGAAAGTTTTCCTCCCTTTGTGCCATCACCTTAGTTTCACCCAGTCTGTAACAACCACAGTCTGACTGGAAAGACTTAGAGACAAGTGACAGCCTTGGAAGAGGAAATAATTCATTACTCAGCTTGATAATACCTACCATTTTCTTTTTAATATGCACTTCAATGCAACAGGTCGAAAGAAAATATACATCCTTTCTCTGTTCTCACATCACAATCATTCTAACCTTTCATACTACTATTACATGCTGAAAATACGTCCATTAGTTAAAATCAGATTTAAGTGAACAGAACTTTAAAACTATGCCAACCTACACACTGCTTTGTTCTAAACCAGGCACAGGTAAGAGCACGCTCCTCTGGTCTCCTTGAGCCTGCTCTCCCTCAAGGTCTTACAACAGTGGCATGAGACTCAATCCAGCTGTGAGACTGTTCTGCAGCTACATCAGGAGCCGTTCAAATGTCATGGGGTTTATACAGGAGCCAGGGAATTCATGTTTCCTAAGAATTACTGGCAAAACAGGCATTTCAAGGATGTTACTTGGCTTATTTTTCACTGTGAACTTAGAATAGGTAAGAACACCCAATTAACAGGTGAAAAAACCATTCCCTTCTTATAACCAGCAAAGAGAACTTGTCTGCAAAGTGAGAATTCGCTAGATTAAAACTAAAGGCCACCACAGGGGATGACTGCCTTGTCACACCATGCACCCATTGCTTAACTATTTCAACTGTTAGAAACCTTTTCTCCAGATCTGACACCAACATGTCTGTGTCTGCAGCCAGAACGTCTTCACATCTCGCTCAAAGAGAACTGCTATCTATTTCTTTGCAGAGCATCTTCATTTCTACTTGTACATCCACATGCTGAGATATCAGCATGCCTGTTTCACTCTTGCCTCTCCCAGCCTTCCCTTCGTAGGCCAAGAAGTAGAAGTTCTTCCACTCATTCCTCATACATTGTACTCTCTGGACTCATGGTTCATTGCGTTTAGGCTTTCTGGAGACAGCACTTCTGCCTCAGCCCTACCACTTCTAAGCAGACTGGAAGGATTTCTATACAGAATTTGTAGCCAACATTCCTGCCTCTGCACGTCCAGTGTAAGGTTTGGCTTTTTCAAGCCCCATGGCATTACCCTCACACACTCAGCTCACACTGCCTGTAAGCCCCAGCTGCCCTCTGAAGGAGCTGCTACTTCCCCTCTCTTTCTTCCTATAACTCCTCATTCCTGCTTAACTGCCATCTCTTAGCTTTGTCCTTCACAAATATAAAGATCAGCTTAGCAAGAACATCCTGATCAGCTCAGATTATTGATAAAATCAGGGTTTTTTTTCTAACACCAAAATTCCTTTTGTTAAGGACATTATCTTATTAAAACTTCACGAAGCATCTGACAGTGCACTAGAAGAAAAGCACTACGAATTAGAAAGACATGATGAAAGCTTTGAGTATATAATTGTTCAAAAAGAATGATTTCCTTTTCCAAGGTAAACACCAGCCTTGCAGACAAAGATAAGGCCAAGTGCACGTTTAGATACACAAGTCTGTGTTTCTGCTCGTATCTCCTGATATCAAAGATTGGAGGAAAATTCAACATGTTTTCTTAAAACGTAAAAAAGAAACGAACAGGAAAAGGTGCAGGAGACCAGAAGGAGTCAGAGCAGAACTGCCAGCAGCTTTTAGGAGAGTTGCTTCCCCCAGTGCCGGAAGTCTTTGTGAATCTGGAGATAACCAGCCATGAACTGCAGCAGCTATTCAAAGCAGAAATCATTTCAATGTTTAGATTTTGTACGCTGCTCTTTTGAATGAAAGCATGCCAACCTCTATAATGTTTAATTACATTTCTTTGACAGCCTCTGTCTCTTGGAAGTAGAAAAGTATATTGTAAGTAGGCATAGAGGAGGGAGATAATGGAAAACTTTCACCCACCCAGGCCGAATGCAAGTTTGGATTGCTACAAACTCAAAACAACGCTAATCCTACACCAGCCCTGGAAATCAATACAAGTGGGAGCTGCTTTTTCTACCTTTCCTACTGCCAATTTTAAACACAAAATTCTATGCTACGTATATTAGAAACATTTCTTTTAGTAGAAAAGTTACCCTGCAAAGCAAATCAAACCAACCCTTCTGAAAATGCCTTTAACAAAACTCTCTCACTTTATTACAGTGGGATTTAGCAGATGAAACAGCCAATGAACTAAGTACTGTATAAAACACATAATAGGAATTCTGACTTTTCCTGAATATTTAACAGTTTATAAATAGACACAGCAAGAGGAAAGAGACTGTCTTGCCCAATGCTACACAAGAGAGGACTGGTGGGGCACAGACAGAAATGCAAGTGCTCTGACTCCTGATAAAAACCCATGAGAGCTCATGGTGTCCCACACCTGGTCACTTAATTTGATGTTCTTTTTTTTTTGTTCGTTGTTGTGTTGTTGGTTTTTTTCATTTTCAGACACAAGAAGTGTCAACTCAGCATCCAATCATAAAAGAACAGAATAAACAGATTTGATTATTTATGGCAAGATTGCAGAATCACAGAATCATTAAGGATGGAAAAGACAACTAAGGTTGTTTAGTCCAACCTCAATCCCTCCCCACCATGCCCACTAACCATGCCCTTCAGTGCCACATCCATTCTCTGCTTGAAAACCTCCAGGGACAGTGCCTCCATCCCCTCCCTGGGAGGGTGGATTCAGATGGTGCATTTAGACTCCTTCAGCATCTTTCTCCGCACTGAAATACTTGTACTTCTTACCTGCAGAACTCTGACTTCCTTGTTATCACTAAGTATTTTGAGTGATATCAAGCTTGATTCCTTCTTCCATCACCGTGGTGCACACTCATATTCAACAGAAAGCTCTCAGGTCTCCATTGGGTTACCATGGGTGCGGAGGCAAGCACTGCTCCAGCAGACACAGGCCAGCCAGCACCCGACAGTGTCTGACCTTCTGCTGGAGTCAGTCAGTCTCGATTTACTCTTCTTCCAGCCTGATGTGAATAATTTCACAGTAGACAAAAAAACCCCTCCCCTCCACCTAATCTCTTATTATTTTCCAAGTGGAGTCCATCTAGCTTACATCAAAGAATTGCTCTCGTTAAACCATTGTTTTATAAGTCTGTTAATATTTTTCCTGTCCATAAGACAGAAGACACTGCTGATAGAAATATGTCAACAGGAAAACAAACAGGCAGCATTTGACATGCTATTAGTCCAGGTCTAGGCAGATAAATAAATCATAGATCAAATATTAATGAGGGGGAGAAGCAGTGTTTATTTCTACTACGTTTATTACGCACACGTCTCCCATATGGCACAGCACATCTCTGAAAAAGGATGTCACAGTGTACCCAAGGAAGGACTGTTAATGCCGAGAGGACAATGTATTCCCTCCTTAGAAAGTGCTTCAGTCTCTTGGGACAACGTCACAGCAGCCATACAGAACAAAGCCAGCTAGAAGTGTCTTTCACTCCATCACAGTGTAAGGCCAGGGCTGTGGGGAGAAAGGCACTGCTGCCCCAGTTGCCATCCCTGGGCAGTCTGCTTGGCATGCACACACAGGCTATGGGACTCTTTGCTTCTGTCACTGCATGACCAGAGTGCCGGGTCTGCTCTGTCTTTAATTACTGCCTTGCTTGCTCTGAAGAGCCCAGCTCAAAGATAAAGAGCTGGCCAGGCCCTGCAGTGCAGAAACCCAAAACAAAATTACAGCATGGCCCAATTCAAACAAATAAGGAGCACAAACTCAATATATTGAGACAGTCAGAGTTCGAAGTAACTTCTAAAGGCATATGGGGGAAGGCATTGCCAGAGATGCATCTGTTATGTTGCACAACATGACAAATTACACTTTCTGAAGTAACATGCAGATATGAAGGAGGAAAGGAGATGGGACCAACAGGCTGCAGAGGAGACTGAGACCAGTACCTGGTTACTGAGAAGAAAGCCAACGCTGCCTGCTGCCAGCACTCCCCAGCTGGCTCTGCACTGGCTGAACTGGCTGGCTTGCTGGAAACAGCATCTTTCACCTTTCCACACATGCCATTAAGTTGTTAGCCATCTATGTACATTTTAGCCCACAATGCTCTCCATTACATACGATACTGATGTAGCAAAACCAAACCCAATTTGTCTTGGTGATGCTTCTAAATTAAAAAAAAAAAAAAAAAAAAAAAAAAAAAAAAAAAAAAGGGAACCACCTTGACATCCGTGTTTTAGATGCAATCTTGTCTATAATAAAGGCAGGGTGATAATGTTAGCATCTCTTCTCTTCCAAAAATGCAGTATAAATGCAATCAGCTCATCCAAACAAACTCTAAGGAATAAAACACACCCAGATGTGGAGCCTTCAGCTACCAGACCTCAGTGTAGCTCACATCTTTGGGGATGCATTAAAGCATCAAAAGAGAATATTCACTTGGGTTTGAAGATGCCTGTGACTCATTGGTAGCACCCACTTTCAGACAGTGGGGGTTGATTAAAAAAACACAAGATGTTTTTTTCTGTTTCTTTAGAAGTTGTTCTTCCAGAGAACACATCTCAGGTAGGTAAAGATTTACCTGGATCTCTAGACAAATGCTGTATGGAAGTGAGCAGAAACAGAATGTCATTTTTGTAAAGCTCAAAGGTACCTCTGTGCATAAGGCACCGTTTTCCAAAAGCCACTTTTAGCTTAGAAGTTTTGTTAAAATGTATTTTTAGTTTGTTTTTGTAGTTGCTGTTTTCTTTACAGAAAGCACAGTCCAATAAAGTGCAGGGCACAAATAGGGTGAGATGGAAAAGGGAAATCCCTATTAACTCAGTTTTACTTGCAACAAATCAGCTCTCCGGAGGATCCAAGCACAGAACTGGCAGAATAGCACAAGCTGCTCTTTCCCACTGCTCTTCTGTAGCAAAGATCTCAGAGAAGCCAGGCAGCATCCATAGCATTGGTGGAAGAGCAGAACTAGTCCTGGCAATCAGGCACAGCAGCAGTGTGCCACAGCCTTTTCTGGCTTGCAGGTTCCTCTTGCCAGCTGCTAGGTAATTTCCAGTCAGCCTTGATATGGGTATAATGGAAAGTGTTTGCCAGCCAGTGCAACCAAGCTAGTGTATTTTCCGCACTGAAAGCCTCATTTATTCGTGATGAAGCTCATCTCATTTCTAGCACAGCAGCACACTGACTTAGTTATTGCCACTGCAAGCTGGTACCTGCTAGGAAGGCAGGTCTGTGTATGTAGGCATGTTTCCAGCAATGGCAATTCCTCTTTGATTCCTTTATTACTCAGTTCTGGGTGAGAGAATGTAGCCATGGTGTCATATTTTGCTCTGGCCTCTTCCTGCTTATGGGCTTCTACTATAACTGGCCAGTGTTCATCATCATATTCACTACAATCTTGGTCTCTCATTAATTTATAAGTAGTTCAAAAGGCAGTGCTTATTTTCTCTAAATCCACCTATTATTATTGGGTATCTAATGAACAGTTTTAATGAAATACATCCAGCCCCAATTAACCCGCAGGCCTTCCTCCACACGTTCAGCCATGTTTACCACTCCTACCACATGGTCCTAATTGTGTCAGCTACTCCTTGACCAGATTAAACTGTTTTAAAAAATGCAGACCACCCCAAAAGAGGAGGGAATACAAACCACCAGCTGAAACAGCAGCTTTCCAGGAAACATAATGATCTTCCAAGCAGTATTAATGTTAAAATCCAGGTAACTTTAGTTGCATCGCTGTTTCAGTGAATGTCACACAACTAGCAGCCTGAATCTCATTTGTTCCTACATGGTGTAATAAACAGAGCTCAGTTCTTTTAATTGAAGAGAAACGCTTCCCAGCCCAGTGTTGGTTACTCACAGATTTAGCCTGCTCTCGGTCTGAAGCCACAAAATTTTATCTCTTCCCCTTTACCTTCACACTTTCAATTTCTTTCTCTTCTCTGTGCAGAACATTAAACACTGGAAGTTACACAGACATGTTTGCATTTCAAATAACTGCACTCGGTAACTGGAAGCAAAGGGACTCTTAGTTTCAATAAAAAAGAACTGCATTCAGCTGTACTTGACAGTACTACATGAAAAACAAAAAACGAGTGAACCCAGAGATGTAGCAAAGGTGATGCTTAGTGTTAAATGACTAGAAGTGCCCCATCACCCCTTCTTTGGGCAGTACTAAAGGGGTTTCTGTCAGAAGCAAGTGGGCTGAGGGTTGCTCAGACAGATGCAATGGGATGTCCTCCAGGAACAGGTCTCACTCGTTTGGCTTAAGAGCCATTATGCAGTCCTGAAACTCAACCACATCCTTCCAGAGACACTGTAAGGGTGATTTTTTTTACGTATTACAGACAAATGCTCATCATTAGAAACAAATGTGGGGGGCTCTTTCCTAAGCAATTCCAAATGAAATCAAACATGAAGTATGCCATCAAGGTTGCAACTCAGTAAAGGATGCATTCCTAACAGGAGGCAATAAAGGGGATTTTAACAAATTTAGCACATTTCAGGGAAGATTTGGAGAATGTCTGCTTAATTCCTGCCAAAGGAATCAATTACTGACCCAGTGCCAAAAGGAATTGTGAAGGTATTACTCTTGAATGAAACAATGTTTGAAAAAGGAAATGAATTTGTTTACGAGACACATTGTTGGCTTTGCTCAGTTTTACCACCACGGTTTTCCTCCAACAGGAAATACAGCATTAAACAAGAAGAAAGCCTCAATCAATCCCAGTAAAGCAGCCTAAAGTTCATGTCAGCAATGACATGATAAGGCTCTTCTACCAGTTTTATTTGGCATTTTAACTACAAACCTTCCAGAGCTGCCAAGTTTCAATTTACAGCCAGATTTCTTCAAAAAGGTTGGGATTTTGACTTGAGCCTATTACATACTCTTATCCGTTTTTTGGTTCTGTTTTGTTTTTTTAAACTGGAGTTCTGCAGGGCTTGAACTGGCCTTACATTAGCCATTTTACAGAGCCTGTCATAGCAGGGCACCAAATCCCACCAAAACTCTATTCAGCACAGCAATCTGACCCCTTTATGTACAGTTTTTGAAGTTGTTGTCAGGCATACCTGTCAAAAAAACAGGTCCCAGAATGTAGGTCCATGACTGCAAACCATACCAGAACCAAGTAATTACATTGTATGATAATGAACTAGCACAGTTAAGGAACCGTCAATACTGCCTTAGTGGTTCCTAACAGTAAGAAACTGAATTAGTGTGCAGTCAGGGCTGTGCTATTATACCACAGAAGATGAGCGCTGAGCTCCCAGCACTGCCCTGTTCCTGCCCTCCTGCCCATTCCCGTAATCCAGCCATGCTCTGCTGCTCCTGCTGACCCGGTTTCCCTTCTGGGATCCCTGCAGAAACCTGTTCGGCAGCATGGCCTGGAGCAAAGTGTGTGCTGAGACACACTTTGGTGGGGGAAAGAGAATGAGAGTAATTGAAAGCAGGGAAAAGCATAACATAAATAATACGGGAGTGAGTGGTATGTATTAAGGGTTAATTTATTGAGAATGAGAATACTGAAGTGCCACTGCTGCATCAAACCCTGCTTACGGCTCCCTGCAGACACAGATCAGGAGCTGCAGGGGCTGCATGACCTTCCCTTAGCAAATGGAGCTGCTGAAGACAACTGCAGCAATTCTAGGACTGAAAGAAGCAGATGAACTACCAGGTGACCGGGACTGAGGGAAATACAGGGAGCGCTGCATTCAGTAGCCTTCACCCTTACAAAGCTACCAACCAGATTAGCTTAATCCAGCTCAGTCTTCCCACACCCGTCAAGTCAGCATGCACAGACAAAAGTGAATACACAGTATTTCTCCAAAGAAGAAATCCCGATTTTACCTAGGCTCCCCAGAGCATAGGCCTGATCAAATAGAAGATGTAGGAAGCTCCATCCTCCCATCCTCACTGACCCCAAAATTTCGTCTGTAGTTCTTAATCTACTGAATGGGCTCCTGTGCTAACCAGAGATCACAGTCCAACAAATACTTCAGTCAGTTCCTCTTGTAACCTAAATAAACAGGCAGGCTCTTAGCTGCCAGTGCTAGCAAGCAGCACCTACCTAATTTTCTCCATTTCTCATAAAGAGAAAAAGTAGAAAGGAAATCAAATTTCCCAACTTCCTCTAAAAAAGTCGAGTCTAACTCTAATCATCTGCTGGAGACTGCCCGGGCTCAGAGCCCCCTCCGGAGGGGATGGTGTTCAACCCAAGGACACCACACTGCTGGGTGGCCCAGCGAGTCTGCGCCCCGCACAAAGAGGCACTGAATGCATTTTGCATTCCCTGCCCAGAAGCACTGCAAACTGCTAACAAGATGCAGACACCAGGGATGAGTCTGGCTCCTTGATTTCCTTTCGCAGTATGCATGGAAGCTCAGGCAGATCCTTGCCCTTGGAAATAAATAAATAGAAACAAAACTAGAAAATACTGTGATCGCAAAAATGTGTTAACAAACAGAATCCCTTACATTAACGTGCAAGCTAATAAGTAACAACATCCTGCGACCAAGAGCAAAAACTTGTTAAGGAATTGGGAATTAATAGTTCTGTGCTGTTCAGTAGTCACAGCATGTATGCCAGTGCATCCTGACTTTCTGTAACAGTGCTCAGTGTGCCTCAGTTCACTTTTGGCCCGACATCCTTCCAAACACACACAGCTTACTCTCCCCATCTCATTCTATTCTCCATTTTTTTTAAACATTTCAAACTTCCATGTGCTCCTTTGTGCAGGAAATACCAGCACTGTGCAGCTGCAGGAGAGCAGGGCATCATGAATTAGGGTCTGATGCCCTTTGCTTCCCCGCCTGTATGTCTGTACCATGGCAACCCTATAGAAAGTGCAGTATCTTAGAAAGGTCCTGCAATGTCTACCCAAATGCACAGAAAGTTGTTCTCTGCCCTGAAAATATTCAAAAACACACTAAAAAAAGCCTCCCTATAATCATGTTTGTTTTTCTTCCAATAAATAGCAAAACGTTTATTTTTATTAGCCTTCTGTTTTTGAGTCCTTATGGTTGACATTTTCAAGCCCAAGAGCTAGAAATGTCTTTTCATTCTTGAACAGAAACTGCATTTTTAATGGGATTGCATGAATTCAGAAGCTGTGACTTTATGAAAATACTCTAAAAGCTGTGAGGTCTCAGCAATGACACCCACAGAGGAGGGTCTCTGAGCAATGCAGCAGAGCATTCCCCCTGCACCCCAACACCCCCAGCTCTCCCCAGCCCCATTGCCAGGTGCACACTGGGGCTGGTGTTCCCTCATTTTCCCCTTTTTAAAGAGATCCCCTTCTCAGACCATGCATGACTGTCTTATCCTGTGTTCACTCTCCTGGGTTCCTCTGCATGACCAGAAGAGTAACTAGAGCTGATGAATCCCAGTTCCTCCCCCTATACTGTGATGGCAAGCCCAGGTCCAATTCCATTCCTACTGCACTGTCCTTACCATACTTTGCCTTTCCAGATCACAGTCACATTCTCTATGCCTAATTTTGAGAAATCTAAACTGTAGTCAAGGAGGAAGTAAGCAGAAGATCCTTCAGCTGAGATTACATGGGCTAATCACAGTAATAACGGTCTATGAAGGGATATAAAAGATCACCTGTGGGATAGAGAATGGGAAGACTGAAAATGCAGGTGTTCACTAAGAAAGGAACAGAGCTGTCAGCTCTTCTTAACAGGGTAAATTCTTCTTAACAGGGTAAATCTTATACCCCATGAAGAGGAAAGAGGCTCTGGTTTTGTGGGATCCCAGTGCTACCATGTTTACCACTGTGATCCCTTCTGGGAATGATTAAAACTACACTCTAACATGTACCAGAAGAGAATTATCCTGATACTAAGCTACCCAGGAGACAGACTTCAGGTAGAACAGACAGGATAGTCTGCAGATGCCTCCCCAGTTCACAGAAAAGGCAATAATTACCACTTCAAAATCTGTGTTCTTGTCTGCTCAGGGCACAGAACAATCAGACAAACTTTGGTTCTAGTTTTAAAGAAGCTGTGTGGAATTAGTAGATCACAAATGTTCCAGCTCCTGGAAGCAGCAAAGAGCACTGGTGTGTACTGAGATCCAGCATCACTTCTGCCACCCACTTGTGTCAGAACAAAGTCTTAACTAAAATCCTACAACAACCTTGGCAGCATTTCTTAAATTCTAGATGCTTGACTTTGTAACAGGGACTGGTTTTTAACACTGTTATTCATGGCTCTCAAATACGTGCTCTAAATCAGCATAGTTGTCGCATCATTAGTTTTCAAAGCAGACGTCTTTAAATTTTCCAGAAAACCACTGAACTCCTGCCATTTCTGGAGCCCTGGTGTTTCATGGGGGCAAGAGAAGAGTCAGGTAAGCCAGGATCCCACTCCCCTCACACATTAAATGCATACACATGAGTTTATTTGGAGTTTCTCTCACTGTGTAAAGTTTTTCTTTGGCTTTTCAAAGAACAGAACCAGCTAGAAAAATACTTCTATTCTTCACTCCGTTCTATAGCCTCCCACTCCAGTACTGCTCCATTTATTTGTATCTAAGCACCACGTGTCTTCAGAAGGAATTTACTGTACCTATATTATGGGCCAACATTTTGGTTTTACCAGCTTTAGACACACACGCACTCTTAAAACATCAGCTGCTCCATGCAGTGCTGCGGTCACAGTACAGCCTTCAGTTTAACCCTCACCGAAACACAGTGATGCATGTGGGCACATGCACGAGTGGGAGTGAGAGCTGCGCATTCTCCATGCTTTTCAATGGCTAAGGATTTCAGATGCACAAGCTGACATTTGTTTCTGTTGGTGGTGGGGTTTTCTGTCTTTGTTTGCTTGGTTTGCATGCCCCTTTTGCAGGGCTGAGCAATTTGGCACCACAAGCTCTACTCACACCCTGTGCTCCCCAGAATTCCCACTGCTTTGGAAACTCATAGACAGTGTGCTTACAGAGCACAAGGCACCACAGTCCCTCCCACTTCTAGGACCTAAATGTTGGCTTGTTTTACCTAGACTTGCCATTTCCCAGGTTCACCTTCCTTGAATTCAGCTTCTTGCTTCTAACCTTTCAGCTTATCAGCATTGATTTATTTAATATAAAGTAGTAAGGTTACCTTAGATCAATTATACCTTTTTTTCTGTGCAATTTCCAATGCTTAATACGTCTGTTACTGCTCAGCCGCAGGGACAACTTGTCCAGCTGGATCCTAAATTATTTCGATCCTTAATTCAATTGTATTTTTGCCACAGCCCAGCCAATGAGCATAATTCTTTTATGGCTAAGAAGCCTCTTTAGAAATAATCCAATAGCCCATATTAAAATATAGGTCATTGTGAAAACTGCCAAGTGCCTGACTTGTCATAACTTCAAAGACAGGCTCTGAGTCTCCTTTGGCATTGCTGATTCTTTCAGTGCTCGAAGGCTTAATTTTAAAACAATCAGCTCAACAGAAACAATTTACTTGTAACTGTCCAAACTAGTCAATGTTAGATGGGAAGCTAATCTGCTGCTTTGTGCTGCACTTGGGTAAATGCTACCACTGAGGGCAATTGGAGGTTTCCGAGCACTGCATCAGCTCACAGTACTTACATGGATCTGTTGCTATAGAACTGCAAAGGCTTTCAACTGTAAAAACAAGTAAAATCTATTTGAACCTGCTCAAGATGCGACCATGTGAACAGCCCTGTGAGACAAATGTGTAAACTCACACAGGCAAAACACATACAAAAGTTCTTAAACTTTGAGCAGTCAGTTTTGGCAGCTCAACTAACACTTGTGATAAGATTTGGGTCCTTTCAAGTGTGCATATTCATACAGATTCACTTTGTTTTTAAAAGAAATAAAGAACTGGCCTTGTTCAGCGTTTTGGAGGAGACCACCTTCAATTCCCTGCTGCTCTTTCTCCCTCTATCTCAAAGAGCTGGAATCACATCCTAAAGAATGTTTAAGGAAATCAGTGGCTTGTTTACAAATGCTCTTGGAATAAAACAGAAATGACAGAATTTTGATAGATGAGGCTTTCATTTCCACATCTCCTCTCCAAGTGTGTGCCTATCACTGCCACCGGCCAAAAAAGGGAGTTCTGGTTCAACACCAAAGAAAATAATTTGGTCCCAAATATTAGGCCTAGAAGAAAGCATTGTCACTGAATAACAAACATCCTCAATGCTTGGGCTTTAGAGTAACCAGTGAAATCAGATGCTAGGCATTTGGAAAAAAAAATGACCGGCCTGTCCTATTGTGTCTTCAGATACACGTGTGCGATGCTTCTGAAAATGAGTGAGGCTACATAAAGATTGGCTTTCAATGTGTCCAATAACCAATGTGATACACAACAAATTTAAGATCAGAAACCCACATTAAAAGGGCTATGTCTAGTTAAGGTAGACACCAGTGCTCATTCATTGGACACATTTTACTTGCTGTACAAGCAGAGATATCAGCAAGAGACTGGCATGAAGAGGAAGGACAGGTTCTCCCAGCAAGCAAGGACAGATTGCTTCTGTTTTTTTTTTTGTTTAGTCTTTTCAACAGGAGAAAAATAATATCCAGCACCTTGTTATTAGCAGTGCAGTAAAAAAATCTAGTCCTGTGAAATTCAAGTTTTCATATCGGCACATATTTTGGGACATCTCTCCATCTAGCTTTGGACATTTAGGTGTCTAGGTCAGGGTCTGCAGGCAACAGAAATTACGTAGTATTTCTGTGAAAGCCTTGATTAGGGAAATGCTTGTAATCCTACAACCATGTGGAGTTCCCATTATTCTATTGCCATTGTAATAACTAGGCTGTTAAAACACTTCACAAACCCCAGATTTCCAAAGGAAGCCAGATTAATCTGGTACCTTATTTTATACCTTTTATAAAAACAAGGAAAATGAAGTAGATATTAATCTGTCAGTAACTCAGAAAAGCAGCTGTTACGACGACAGTTATAATTGTTAACCTGAGCAGAGGAGGTGAGAATAAATAAAAGAACTGTTAAGACAGGAATGAAACTGACAAAATAATAGTATGTTGTGTTGTAAGGATGATTATAGGCTTGGAATGAGGTTATACATCCCAAAAGATCTGTTATTGGGAATGAGCTTATTTAATATTTGCATTAACAATACACACACATAAAAGTCTGTGTTTGCTAATTAAATTTGGAGGTAGTGAAGTTGGCAGGCAACAGTAAAGGAGAGAATGGGGCTCACACAGGAAAAATTGCTGTTCTTAAGCCCTGGAATTACAAAAATGAACAAGATGGAAATGAACAGAATAAAATGTTGAACCTGGTCTTCAAGGATTAGAAACAATGATATCTTTCATAAACTACAGGTCTATCACCTGGAAATGACAGAGTAGAATGGGTGTTCATAACTGCTTTTGAACAAACTTTAAATACAGGTAGGAAAAAGGCAAGCAAGTTCCCCTTACAATGAAGGTCACGGCTGATAATCATAAAATCACTGAATCCTTAGAGTTGGAAGGGAGCTCTAAAGGCCATCTAGTTAAACCTACCAGCAGTGCACAGGGACACCACAGCTCCAAAAGGCTGCCCAGGGATTCAGCCTGGCCTTGACAGTCTCCAGGGATGGGGCAGCCACCACCTCTCTGGGCAACCTGTTCCAGTTTGGAATTATTTGTAATTCACAAAATGCTGGGAAGACTTCATCTGAAATCTAGGTCATTTTTGTTCAAGAAAGGTTTCTTCTAACTAGTAAATACATATTGCATGTAGATAGAACAAGATGGATCAAAAAGAAGGATCACAGTAGACCCGAGTGTTTTGGTTCCCTTACTGCTCAAAGCAGACTCTAGGTCGGTGAGTGTTCTCACCCCTTCCTGGCCCTGCACAAACCAAGGTGAAAAGAGGAGGACAAAGTGCACCTCATGCAGTCAGAGCAGCTGTCAATATGCAGACCTGGAACATCATGGATGAGAGGGATCCCTCAGTGAGAGGGAAGTATTTCTTGGGTCATAGGGAAGAGATGCTATGACAACAGCCTCCTAAAAACACAATGCAAAGCTTCTAAATGCTAAGTAAACTCAACATTTGGAATGGCAACGTGATTTTAGAGATACTGTAAAGCAAAACTTCTCAACCTGCTTATAACAACCAACGAGCTGGAGCTGATATATCTGCTGTCATCAAAAGGTGTCTGATACAGTCAACAGCATGGTGTCCTCTACCTGATAACCTAGAAAGATGGGCACCCCTGCCACTGCCATGTTCCTATCACTAGAAATTGATTTAACATCGATTTAGTAAGAAGGCTGTTCTCTGCTCCCAGTTCCTACAGCAATTGGCTATTGCCCGAGTTTCTTTTATCACAGAATAACCAAACCTAACCACATTCAGCTTATGCAGTTCATTTGAAAAATGTTTAGTCTTTCAGTGCTGATAAGCCCTACAGCCAGAGTGAGCTCAGGGTTTCTGTGGATGTATCAGGACATGAAATCAAAGAGGTGGTTCATACATCCCCTGTCCTTTTTTAATCTTTTTGTGATATATTGGATTACAACAAGAAAGTGATGTCCTGGGCCTCCAAGCCCAAACCCAAGCTCTCACAAGCAACTTCATCATACAACCCTGTCCATAAAACAAAATCCTACAACCCTCTATACTAACTGCTCTGATACTTAGAACTCTTCTCTTTTCCCAACTACATTTATTCTTTTGTCCCTCGGTTTCAGTGCTGCTGCTGCTTTGTTATTTGCTTTCTCAGTGATGCTTAATAAAGCATTCCCATCCCTTCTCAGTCACTAGTTTGTTTGGCATGTGTGCCAAGCTCTTTCAAGTACAGCAAACTTCGCACAACACAAGACCCTTTCGAATGCACCAGCTGTTCTAAGACACTTGCACAGGGTTCCACAGAGCCCCTCTCCCAGTGCTGGTTCACAGGAAGGACAGCAGCCAGCTCCTGCAGTTCTGTCAGATCAGTGGCAGAGGGCTGTGCTGTGCTGCTGGAGCCTGCGGATGCAAGTCCTGCTGCCAACGAGTCTTCACACCAGCAGCAAACTGAGGTCTTGGGGCACGCACTGAATTGTTCACTGGGCTTTTTTTCTACATAGACATGAAGCTACGGCAGTGACAATCTCAGCTCACTATTACAACATAGAGCGTGTTCTCTTATACCTTACCAAGACAATGACAGACATGAATTTGAATAATTGACGACTAATCCAGTAATGCCTATTTTTTAAAGTAAGATATCACCTATTTTCCACTCAAAAGTGGAACATCACTAACAGCCTGCCATCTTGCCTGTCTCCATTGAGGTTTCTAAATACAATATTCCCTTCCCTGACTGCCAGTCTACCTGCTGTCAGGCTCCATTAGGCACAACAAGATCCAGACAGATTCAAGATTAAGCAACTTTTTTATAAAATCCAATTGAGGACTTTCTTACCTTGAGGGTGCAGCAAATATTACATTAACCAGATTGCACACACTTTCCATGCAAAAACTAAAGGCAGATATATATATATAAATATATATATATATATATATGCATGCACACAGTGATTTAATTCTCTTAGGAAATAAACGGGGGCTTTCTAGATTCCTCCCACCATAGATATCATAATCAAGCTCAGCTAATTGAGACCATTGTGGGGAAAAGGGCTGTTCCTTAGTAAGACCCTATTTTTCCAGAAGCAATATGTGAGTGCTGCTGCCTAGCGTAGGAAGTCTGTGCAGATTAGTCACGTGAAGAGAGAGGAACAAGATTTAAAAAGCTCCTTACTGGCCAGGCTACGGCTTGGCTCCCAGCAAGGCTGCAGACCCAGAGTGGCAGAAGCCAGAAGAAGCAATTCCCCTTCCATCACCTGCTCCTGCACACAGGTACCAAGGAATGGGCCAGAGACATCCCCAGTGCTACCTGGTGAGTGTCAGCAGGATGGCTTGGGGGCTCTCAGCTGGGAGCGGGTACTGTCCTCACGACCATAAACAGCTCATCCTTCATTTGCTGCATGAGATGGGTATGCAGGCTCAAGGAAACGCAGGGGATGGTGGGCACATGTGATAGCACTGCATGTAACAGGAAGCATGGGTGCTTATGTAGTGCATTGGGTGGCTGTGAGTGATGGGTGGCGTGAGGAGCAGGCAGCTGTGCAGTGTGCGGGTGTAAAAATGTGGGAGCATGGCATGGACAAAGCCTGAGAGCTCACAGAGCACCACACAGTGACTGCACACAGAGGAAGCACTTCAGGCATGCGTAGCATAAAATGTCAAAAGGATCAGAGAAAAAAAGTTTTATGTGGTGTATTTGGAGAACAGGAGGGTAAAAAAAACTGTGGAACAGAAAGAGAGCATCCGAGCCACGTGTTCTAAGCATGCGTTTGCTCTGAAACAGTCTAGACGCTGCTCTGATGTTTTTTCCAGACAAGGACTTTGGGAACCAAGTCACAGCTGAGGATCATGAGAAACCCAGTATGATGCCTTTTGTAATGCCAAGAGCTTTTGTGAAGGCATAAAACCCCCAAATTGTCAATTGCTGCCTCAGCAGCATCTTCACAGTCAGTTGCCTAAAGAGAGGAGGGGAAGATGGCAACTTGCAAGTTTTAACTCCCTCAATTGAGACTCTTTTTTTCACGCTTTAAGAACCTGAGATTATTTGTGAACTCACTGAATAGTACCTCTACACACATTATCAGTCCTAGAAGAGCAAGTAAGGATGGTAGGCTGTAATGCCTGTAATGACCTATTCTCATCGAGGCAGAAGGAAAGCTATTTAACCTCACTGGTGGGGGGCAGCCTGTTTCTTCTGCCTTTGTGCTCAAATTTTATTGCCCAGCAGACACTGAAGGTACAGCTACAGCTCCTGGCTGCAATATGAGGAGGGCCCAAAAAGCTCTGTTTGCCAACTTATTTAGCCCACTTGTGGCAGCAGTCGCTGTTGAACTGGTAGCTGATTATCTGCTCGTCTTACATCTAAAAGATCCAGGTCCCACTTGGAAGAGCAGTAAATAACGTACTACAAATACTGCAGCCTGATAACCAAGTCCTACCAGCCCCGTGCTTTCCAGGAAAGCAAAAGTTGGGCATCGATCGGTCCTGGCATGGGACTAAGAGCAGCGTCCAGCTTCGCCATTCATGCTACACCCCCTCGGGTTCTGATCCCAAAAGCCAAATTCTAGCATTTAAACCAAGACACGCGGGAAGAGCTGCCTCCGTCCCGCACCTCAGCCAGAGTGCGGTGCAGTTCAGCTCCACCTGCCGCCCGCCGACAGCTCCTTCGGTCCGGCCGGTCGGGGACGCGCGGGCAGGGCAGGCCCCGATTGTGATCCCCGATGGCCCCGCTGGGCAGCGCGGGGCGGGCTGAGCTCCGTGCCCGACGGCCGGGCCGGGCCGGGCAGGGCAGGGCGGCCCCAGGTGCGCCGGCTGCCGGCCGCTCCCCTGCGGAGGAAGGGCGCGGGAAGCCCCGCTCCCTGGGGGCACCCCGGTCCCCCCTTCTCCCGCCTCATTTGCATGGCTCTTATTACGGCCGTGCCTCGCTCCTGCCGCGCTGACACCGGCGGGCTGGAGAGCGGAGCTGCCTGCAGCGGGCAGCGCGCTTCCCTCCTTCCCTTCCCCGCCCCGCCTCGCCCGCTCCCCCGCCTCAAGCTCGCTCTCTCTGGATGTTTAAGGCGAGGATGAACAAACAGATCCAGCCCGACCGCAAAGTGTCGGTGGTGGCCCCTTTGCCGGAGCGCCCGGGGCCGCCTCCCCCGCGAAAGGACGTGGAGCTGATCCTGGTGAAGGAGCACAACGGCGTGCAGTACACCAGCAGCAACCTCCTGCCCGCCGCCCCCGCGCCCCGTTACGGCCCCCAGGACAGGGAGACGTGGGGCAAGAAGATCGACTTCCTCCTCTCCGTCATCGGCTTCGCCGTGGACCTGGCCAACGTCTGGAGGTTCCCCTACCTCTGCTACAAAAATGGAGGGGGTAAGGCGCTTCGCGAGGTCTCGCTCCCCGGCCCCCAGCCCCAAAACCCAAAAGCTGGGGGATTTGCCGCAAGGTGCCCGCAGAGGGGCCGCCGCTCCTCCCTTCTCCCCGTGATCCCGCTCTGCCGAGCTCCGTTGGGGCACGGACCGCTCGCCCCCCTCGGAGTTGAACTTAGTTTTGGGCACGGGCGTAGCTGCCCTCTGCTGCCGCGCCAGCCTTCTTTTCGTTGGCAACAAATAGTATCGAGGGGAGGAAAAAAACTCGACTGCTGTGAAGCAGCATCTAGAAAAGTTACCGCTGGACCAGAGAAAGGTTTCTTTGGGGTGGTTTTAATGGGGGAGCGGGATTTCTGCCCTCGGTGCCGCAGTTGAGAGGTTCTTTTTCCCGAAGTAGGTAGGAGACTTGTTACAAACAAAGCCTCACCTCCTGCACAGTTTGGCAATGACAGCAACAAATAGATCACACACACAGTGTTAGCTCAGAGTGCCTGGCACATCTTCAGGAAGCCCTTAACTCCATCGTCCCCTTTCATCACCCCAAAAGTCGCTGCGTTGGCAGTGATGCCTCCACGCTGTGATGGAGTAACACCATCTGTGAGCCAGACAGGTGCCTGGGTGCTCTGAAATCTCACATAGGGAGAACAGACCCTGCCTAGCAGATGGAGGAGTGTGTGTGAATGGTGAATGACACAGATGGAAGAACTGCTAGAATGAAAGCACGCTCTGTAAGATAGTTAGGTATGTCTTGTTAATGTGGTTGCCTGGTGATGAAGGCTAAGGGTTCACACTTGTAGCATAAAATACTTGCTGCCCACAAAAGGAAGAATGCAGGACAGGAGAATCCCTATCAGCTGGCACAGGGTCACACTGATCCTCAGAATTTAACAGGCTCGTGGGAAGGGCTGGTACTGGAATACTTCCTCCCATTTGGTACCTCCAGAACTTCAGAAGAGGGTCACAAAATCTCTCAGCTCACTACCCAGAAAATGGTCAATACTGAAAAACAAACTCTATCCCTGTTTCATTATTGTCCATAGCTAGCTGGCAGTTCACACCGCAGCAGTACAATGCCTTGTGATGCCAGGAGGCTGCAGGTGTAGTGGCAGCATCACTCAGGTGGCTCCATACATACTCACCACTCCTGTATCTCAATCTTACAAAGTTTAAGGAAGGAGATATATTTCCCTATCTCACTTTGGACACAGTGACACCCACGGTGTTTGAATTCCTTTCTATTATCCTTTGGGTCATCTTTTATCACGTTCTTAGTCTGCTTCCTTTATAGTTTGCAGCCAGTTCAGGCACAGGAGATAACATCCTGCAACCTCCTTGCATTTGGGTTAGTGTTTATGTATTATCTTATGTCAGTTCAGCCAGAGAAGCCTGCATCTTCGTTAGCATCTTTTGATTTAAAAGCTTGCAAACTGGAGTGAACAGAAAGCCAACTACTTCACAGTCACAAGAGGCCACCATTCAGCAGAAAGTTTGAACCCTTCCTTTCTGTCAAAGCAGAATCAAAACCTTTACAAGCAAAGGTCAAGGGGCCCTCTGCTATCAAAGTCTATGGAATGACTGAAAACTGGTTACTGATATCATAAACATAAACAGCCGTAGAAAGCATCTCAATATGTAGGGTGTCATTCGTGAACATATGTTTATCACAACACTCTTTACTGGCACTTGAAAAGACTTATTTTACCATAAAATGAAAGATGAGCTAGTCATCGTGACCAAACTCATCAACAATTCAGAAGGAAAGATGCATGAAAACATGTCAGCTTTGGCTAATGTGAGGACCAACTAATATTTTATGGTTTGATTGTATTTGGTTAATGAAGTTTAATAATCCTGAGATTGTTTTTTAATTTTTCTATGCTGTTTGACAGCCCGTGGCTACCATAGTATAGGCTAACAGTATTCAATGATGACAGTTTCCAGGACAGACCTTGAGCTGAGCGGTAGGGAATGCAGTCATAGGCAGGGACTTGTGAATGGCTCCATCTCGTCCTTCTTTTTACAACAGTTGTCTCTATGGTATCTTAAAAAAAAAAAATCCATCTGTTGCCTCCATGTTGGACATATATATTTCATTTAGGAGAAACTCCTGTAGGAGATTCAGCCTCTAAAAGTGCTTTACTGAGTTTCACACCAGCTTAGTCCCTTATCTCTGTCACACTGGGGTTGGTGGCTTGTTAGCTCTACGGGTAAATTTTCCTACAAGAGCAAAGAAGAACAAGAGGCAGTGGGCAGTGATCTGAGATACTGTTGGGTTTCAGTTCTATCCTCCCAGTCCTACATTCATTGATATTTTTAAATGTGTTTTTTTCCCCACACTGCTACTGCAGGAGGGAACCCTGTTAGCACCACAGCAAGCTTAGCTACCTCAAAAAGAATCCAGTGGGTTCTTAATAAAGAAGATGTAATCAAAATAAAGGCACTAATTACACTGCCTTAGTATGTTTGCTAGGCTGCTGAGAGAACTGAAGTTAGACAGATGTGGGTTACAAACCTGAGTATCTTCAGACTGATGCAAAAAAGGGAGTGAAAAGGATGTCTCTTTCATTGCCACAAGTCCTAAGCCGCTAAGATATTTTAACACCTTTGTTTTCAGCATATATTGTGCTATCTAGAGGGGAAAAAAATTGCTATCGTTCCAAAATCTACACCCACAAAAGTTCTACAACAGCTTATAAATGTTAAATGGCAGTGTTTAAGGACATGGAAGCGGTAGAAAATGGCATTTCCCTCCACATCTGACAAAAACAACTCAGGTGACATGGACTATGATGTTCCTGAGACCAGCTATGACTAATTTAAGATGCCAGTAGACACACTTAAGGGACTTTTCATGCTTGTAAAAATAGATTGTTCTTCATAAAGCCTGACAACTTCCAGGACGTTGAAAAGTAGAAATACACACTGTATTCCCTCAAAGTTGAATTTTCAAGGAGGGAGACACATATACACACATACCCACCTCTTACTAGCCAAATCCTTGAGTTTCTTTCTTTGGTAAACTCCAGGGAAGTTTCCTGATTAAAAACTAGACATAGAGGCTTTTAGGCTGAAGTTCCATGCAGACAAAAGTCCTGTTAATTTTCACTGAGTTTTACTGACACAAAGTATGCACTGCCCAGAGGTACCTATGTAGTCATTTTTAATGTTATGTTACTTTGGAGACAGCACTGGTGATTTCAGAAAGAAAAAAAAAAAAAAAAAAGAAAAAAAAAGCCCAACTATTTATATTTTGAGAAGCTCCCAGTAATAAAAAGCTAGAGAGCAAGAGGTATCCAGCAGCACTAAAATGCTGAATGAATAGCCAGAAACATCTGTGTTTTGGGAGTAGCCTGCTGAGCCACCCCGATGGGACTTCAGTACGAAGATAGATGGCAGAATGTAACCCTTCTGATGACTGTGGCTTTTGGAAATAGTCTTCAGCTATTAAACAAAACAAACCCACATGTTAAGTAAGATTTAAAAAGCTGGAATGTTTGTCAGTTACCTGCTTCCATACAAGCTGCCTGCCTTACCAGGTCAGACCCAGTGACTGTGTTGTAATGGGAAACCGGTGGCAGAAAACTTTCAGGACAGTTTAGTATGACCAGTTTGGATGAGATCTTGTCCTCACTGACTGCTTGGAAGCAGGAGTGCCCACTCTGTGTGCTAAACTACTTCATAAAATGACAGGGATGTACAGATCATCAGCAAGCTGCCATGGGAGGTGACACTCCAAAAAGGGCAGAATTCTCAAACATTGCCTCATCAGCTTGGCTGATCAATAAACAGAGCATCTCACATATAGTCAGCTACTCATCACAACACAAAGGAGAAGTACTGTTTGCAACAAGACAAATGCTTTTTGTGCAGTCCGAGAGATCAAAATCAGCACAGTATGTCACTGGAGAAATCATCAACTGTGGCTGTCCCTACTGGCTGTTCTCACGAGTGTTCTGAGCTCATTATAACTCATGTCTGGCAAGAGCCCCTTCAGTGGTGATGGTGGTTTGTTTGTTTGTTTGTTTCTAAAAAGACTCCCTAACATGTCCAACCTCTTAAGCATTCCTCATATCAGTAAGAGGCTGTGCCGAAGTAACAAGCAGTGTCAAAAGTAGATTCTCATCAATTTAGGGAAAGATTTGTCATGATGATTTCTATTACATCTAAAATGTTGCTGATGCCAACTGAAGTTGAGTAATGCCTAGCATGATTAACTGATGTGCTCCCTGTGGGGGAAGGTGATGCTCAGCCTTAGGTAACCGAGCTATTAAGTGTACCAGATACACTTAATATTAACATTTTTATTCAGTTCTCCTGCACAGTCTGGAAAAAAATTACTATTTCCCATTGAAATTTGTGAAAAAAGGATTTGCAAACATAAAACATTCCTTTTTGTGAGTCAAAGTATTTGCAAGGTCAGTTACGCTCAGACTACTAATTGTTGGATTAGTCACCTGAGACTTACTGTATCAACCAGATTAAGCTTTTCACGAATTTACAAACAGCAGCAGATAAATATTTTAACAGCTCTTTAGCTATCATAATATACACTTTTAATCTCCTCTGAGATGTTATTTTCTTAAGTGTTCATAGATCACACAATTTCTAGGAGAAATCATTTGCTTCATGGTACAGCTCACCAGCAGTCAATACCTTTTAGAACAGAAGAATCTTACAGCTTATCGTAATGCTTCATTTCTTATTCATACTTCCACAAGCTCTTATGCACCATTTTGCAATCCACAGCACAAGTACCAAAGACAACATACAACCAAATATTCTCTATTACAAATAAGGCTCGTGCATCATATCATCAAAAAACACAATCCGATGCTGACCCAACAGCTTGCTTTTCTACCAGGCACTACACCCGAGTGTTTGCCAGCAAATTTAATCATTAATATGAGTAAGAATACAATCTGGCACTTTAACTTCCAAAGTTGTTTGACCTTTGTCTTTTAATACTGGTGTTTAAGTTCCAAAATAGCACTGAGGATGATGATAAATCAACTTTGAAGCAACCTCATTACAGAGACTATGCCAAGAGTTTGACTCATTAATCAATCAAAGCATGGATGCAAATCAAGTGATTTTAGTTTCCTAATACAGGCTTTCAATTCCTGCTATCAAACCAGTGACCTCAGACAGGTCAAACTGTTACACTGACATCCAGACAGAGGCCATGAGCTTTGTGCTCCAGGGCTTCATATGACATTGGGGACAATCTCAGCTATGCCATGTTGACAGTCCCTTCTTCCTGGATTCAGTGGCTAGCTCACAGCTATTCTCCTTTTCCCACATGACTTCATCACTCCTCTTTCTTCTCTTTGACAGCTATTAATCAGCTAGTTTATATGTAGCATAGCTTCACCAAGGCTCACCAGCACCGAAGTTCACATGCCAGCTACTCCTATGAAATTCTCCTCCACTCACCCATCAGTCTTGCTTACTCCACAAAATAACTCTTCAGAACTGTAATTTCTCCAGGGTAATAAACTACTATAGTTTATACCTACTATATACGAAACATCCTGAATACTTGACAAGGACAAACTGAGTAATTCTGACCCAAATCTTTCATCAATTCTGAAACTCTAGTTTCTCTCAGACTCAGAATACCACAAAGTGGTACAATATGTGAGCTCCCAGCTAAATACCTTATGAAACAGAGAAGTTATCTGTCCCTGAACAATTCTAACGACCCTTAGCATGGCAGTTTTACACAGGTTCTAGAAAAGATTTATAGTATTTAGATAGAGGTTGCACATTAAGAGGACCATCCTGTGTTCAGTGCAGGACAAGCATTCAGACCCCATGTAAGATGCTCTGATCAAAGTGGTGTTCCACCTTTGATCCTCCTTGTAACCAAGAAAATGAAAGAAGCTGATGTGACCCAAATGAGCTGTTTTTCCAGCAAAAGCAAGCATGCCTCTTTCTCACTGCAAAGAATGAACGGATTTTTTTTATTACCGCTCAGAAGCATTTTATTCTGAACTAAGAGGAAGGAAAGACATCGAGTAGTAAGTAACCTGCTATCTTAGTTCCATTGTTTGGAAACATAAAATCTCTGCTTAAAGTGTTCTTCACCCTCCATTTCTGTATGCCCTTCTAAGATAGGCCAAGAAGCCAGGCATACCCCTAGAAAGCCTTTCCCACAGGACAGCCATCCCTCCTCTACAGGTAAGTGATGAAAGTTGCGTTAGGAAGCTTTACTATGTTCATATTAAAAGGTCCAGGAGTTTCTTAATTTGTCCAGGGATCTCAGCTTTAGGACACCCATTCAGGCTAAAACAGCAGGTATCCAATCTTCATCTTTTTCTAGTCTGTTTTCTCACTGGCATCTTTTTAAGCTCTTAAATTAAATTTGCTAGAAGCGAAAGAAAACAGAAAGGCCATTTCAGGAGTGTAGCAGCCAACAGCCCTTCTTTATTAAAGAAAGAAAGAATCTGTAAGGAGGCTGAGATGTGGCATGGATGATTTAGGGGCAAAATTTCTCTTTCACCTTTTGGGAAGATAGCACAAACCTCTCTGTCAGTTCAGTGCATATGTGAATACAGCAGCCTAAAGGTGGCTTTTTCAAAAAAATGAGTACTTTCATTTCCATACTTAAACCAATGTGAAACAGAAAAGTAATAGAACTACTTAAATGTAAGATGAGAGGGAGCATACAGTTCTGGCAAGTGTTTAAATTTGCTATGAGGGAAGTTATGATTAAAAGCAGTCCACAAATTACTGAGCCTCTTGCTGTGAATTAAAATGGAAACAAATGGTTTACAGAATTCAGAGCAGCTTAGGCAGCAACATCAAAGCTTGCTGCCTTAATTTCTGCTGCGTACAGTGGGAGTCTCATCAGCTGTGCTCAGCTCTAAAGCCTTTGTCCCGCATTCACCAACTGATTAGAAAGTTAACTGCAGTGTGGCTCTCTAGTATGTGTTTGTACTGTAAACCGTATAGCATTTACATATACTGTAATTATTAGATGATATTGTAGCTAATTGCTCTCAGCTATGTTACAAAATAATAAAGCACAACTAAATACATTCCATACTTACAGATATTTGTATTAAAACACTGTAATTTAGGAGGCAGGAGACAAGTTTATTTGTGTCTTTGTAATAACAGTTCTAGATCTTTTATTCCTACGTCTCTCTTTGTACTTCCCATTGGCACTGTATGTATTCTTCCCATGGAATATACAAAACCATGCTACTGGGTTTCAGGGAATCTTGCCCTGAAAAAAAAGTGTCAGTTATGATTAATTTGCAACTAACTCTTCACTTCTTGCCTTCTAATCTGACGACAAGAAAATGTTATTATTAAAGTTGAAATAACTTATATTTGGGCCAACTCCCCCACCCCAATCTGCTTTCTGTAAAGTTGATGTAAAGATTCCAGGATTATCTCACTGATTACAAACCTTCAGTTTCTCCTCCTCAGGCCATTTGACCCATATCTTGACAACCTATTATTCTCTCTTCCAACTACAACTCCTTAATCTTCCCTTTCCTTTTCACTGCCTCTGTGACATCTTGGACCTGCCATGGCAGGATTTAAGCTTCACTGTGTAGATCTTGTCCACTGGTGCCCAAGTGAGAATAGTTTCCAACGAAAGGCTTTACTGCCCCTCAGAACTTGACTTCCCAAAGATGGACATCTGAGCTCTCTGGGGAACCAAAACCAAAAGTGCCCACACCCCAAGTAATGCTGAACCAGCCCTGATTTCATGGAAGCCCTGGAGAGAGAACTGCAGTACAATTCAGCATCTCAGCTTCAGTGCATTTCATTTCAGCCTTATAGACTTTGAAACTTTTATTTCATAAATAAAGGGAAAGGAGGTAGGAGCAAAGGAGAGGAAACAGTTAAGTTGCTTTCATTGTGGCATTCTTCATGAAGACTATAGAAAAAAAAAACTCTCTAAACTACTAATCAAGGGAATCCTTTGTTTTATTCTCACTCTTCTTGCTCCTTTCCCCTATTCTGCATTTAAACATGTTATGCAATCTCTCTGTGAAGCACAGCAAAGGTTGAGAACCGGGGTCTGCCATTCAGCAACAGAAACTGTCAGTGAGGAGAACTGTCTCTGTGAGCCGCATATTTCTTTGCACCCGTGTTCATCCAAAGCACACCACCAAGTTTCCAGTGCACAAAGCTCCGTGATAACACGTTCATAAATAAAACTCAGGACAGGAATTGGGCAGGCAGTTGTCTTTTGCCAGTCCATAAATGATTTCTGTGACTAGTGTTTTAATTGCTGGTACGCAGTAAAACAGGCTGCCCTTATTATATTGTAAGACTTTTTATAGAAGATGGTAGTTTTTCCAGTGCTCCTGCTCTTTGTTTAAAGCTTTGAGCACAACCACTCACTTCCAAAAGCACAAATAACTGCAGAAGCTTCACTATTAACATGGATATTAACTGGTTACTGTCATTTGGCTATTACTGTTGTCTAAGAGTATACACAAAGTGTCCAAAATAGTCTCCAGCACTATCAGACTGGTGTTGGAGTACTCAAACATGAAGTTTCTTGGTTTGCTTTGTTATTAGCTACTTCCCTAGAAGATGCAAGTTATACCAGCATAAACGTGCAGGATCAGAAGAGCATAGATGGTTTGATTCCACCCCACTGAGGCACGCAGGAGTTGTGATTTCAGCAGTGAAAGAATATTACTCTTTCAGAGCTTGAGAAAAATACTGCACAAGTTCCAACCACTACAATTAGTGACAGAGTGAGCAACAAGCCATGCCTTGCTACAGCCCTCCTGCTAGTTTGAGAAATAGCTTTTGTGGTGTTATGTACAGTAAGGATTGTAGCTGGGTGACTGCATGGCATTCCTCTTTACTGAAGGCCGCAGAACAGTGGGAAGCAATCGGGGTTTTCTGGTCCCTCAGCAGCATGCAAGAATACACCCTCATTGCCTCCCTGACCTTACAAACAGGCTGATCCCAGGGGTCTAATGTAGGCACTGAAAAAAGCAGCCAAGTGCTATGTATCTAGTTTTCGGCTCTACGTGTACCAGATAGCGCTCTTCACTGCTTTAACTTTTGTTTCTCCCCCCTTTTCAGTAATCAAACTCCCATTGCAGTGTCTGTCCTGAAGCATGCCAAAGATGTCAACCCAGTACTTTCCCTTAAGATCTGCATCCCTTGAGGAAAAGTATGATGCTGATGTCAAATTGCAGTTTAGTTTGAAAAAAAAGAAAAAGAAAATTAATTAATTTTTTTTTTTTAAAAAAAAAAAGAGGAAAGGCTGGACTTTTTCTGACACACTGCTCTACATAGCAGAGTAACAGACAAACTTTTTCCAGACCACAAGATGGAGCAGTAGATCCTTATAGATCTTAGTAGATCCTAATCTGATAATCTAAAAGCTATCTAGTACATTTATAGGAGGAAAAATGACTGGAGGACCTAACAGAATGGCTCATGACTTTTGCATACAGAGCTGGCAGTATCAGCAATGACTGCTCCCAGGCAGATCCTTTTTGGATTTCCCAACCCCTTTCCTTTAGTAGGAAGCTAATGGGAGCAGCAGCTTTCAGTGACGCGTAATTTACACCAAGGGGTAACTTTGTCTGCCTCTAAAGGTCAAATGTGTGTGCCCCCTTCTAAGGAGGGTTTATATATGTGCATGGGCATTTTATGTTTAGATTTATCACAAAATTAAGGAGCAGCTCGTGTTGGGGTGTGTAGTGATCTCAGTGAGATCACGAGGCAGGTTCTGGCAAGACCGGTGATACTCTGGGATTTTGTTCTGGGGAAGAGTTTGATCATTTGCTCCTTTTCTGCAGTTTGTCCCTCCTTTTCTAATAGTTCTACAGCCTTAGTTAGAATCAATAGATTCATAAACCACAAGGGAGAAATCCTGACCCAGCTGAAGTCAATGGGTGTTTTTTTTCCATTGACGTCACCAGAGCCAGGATTTCAACCCAAATAACAGACGTCTCTCTCTTAAGGGCTCCTAAGTAGACAGAATTTCCAGACTAAGAATTACGCGAGAAGAAAAACAGAGGAAAGCAATAAAAAACTATTCAGACTAAACTGATATAGAAGACTTCCACTGACTAGTAACTGATCTCCACTCAGTGCAACAGTTCAGTACTTCAGCCAATAAACAAAATGCCAAGACCTACATAGATGATGTTCGTTATTACACAAAATGAATTTATTCTGTGAGAGTTGGATTATGACCTCAGCATTCTCCTATGTAGGGCTCAAGCTATAAAAATGTACTATTTTAAGAAGTGTGTTCTATTCTGTTTCATAGAGACAAATGATTAGGCAAGAATCTTTTTCTGGCTGTCAGGGCTGAGGAGAAGAGCTGGGAAAACACAAAGCGAGAAGACTTCAGAAGCCAGAAGGCAAATAGAAGGACTGAATTAGAAGACCTTACATTTTAAGGCACTTTCAATTATTCTGGGGCTTAATACATGGTTTGTAAACTTCTGAATTGCCAGGTTTGGAAATAGAGCTGCCACCCGTTTCTCTTTTCCTTCGCTCTTCCCTACTGTAAAGCAATAGAAAACAGTGATCAGACTATTCCTAAATTGCAGTGGTATCCTTTGCTAACTCATATGGAGGCTGCTGACAAAATTTAATCTTTAATCTTTAGTCTTTAAGTCTTTAATCCTAAATTAAGGAACTTGGACATCTTCAAGATCACCTACATTTTTCCTCCTAAATTTTATTTTACAATCGTGAGGTGTTATGCCCTCAAAAGCTGTTTAGCTAAGAAAAACTACAGCTGTGTGATCCATCAAGAGTCACCAAGTTTTGCCACACTAACTAACCTCCTGTACGTTCTGTCTTCATGGTGAACAAAACTGCCCCATTGCAAGCTGCAGTGGGCAAGGCTTACATTCTCTTCCAGCATTTCAGCTTGGAGGTCCCACACAGAATGGCAGTGATGGAGCGTATGCTGGACTGCTTAAATTAGGGGAAACATTTGCTTTGCTGCTTGTTGCAAATTAGGAAAATAGTCCATGGAGAATTACTTCATTCTTTATGGAACTGTGTTCACTTTCCACTTTCAAGCCTTGTATAAATATGCATTATAAATAGTTTACAGTAGGGTTATTCTGCTTCCTGCAGAGGCATGAGAAAGAACATCAATCCTGAAGGCTTCATTTATAATGGCTGAGAGTAATGCTCTGACTGACCAGATTTCTTACAGGTAGGAATGTACAACTGCCCCATACTTCTGTGACAGAACACAGCCCTTTATTGACAAGAAGAATTTAGAAGATTCTGCTGTGCAAAAGTTAGTAAAAGTTTAGATAGCACAGAAAATATTAAAGCATTACAAATAAATCTCTAATGAAGCCTGGAAGGAAAAGGAATGTTTTGCTTTGGTCATTATGTCCAAAAAATTGGACCTATAATTTAAGATTGGATTAATCGCTAAACAGTACTGCAAATTTTAAGAGTACTTCAGGATGTTTATACTTGGTTCTTCTGTAGCAGAATTTCAAGGCATTTACCTCCTATTGGTTTGTACATTAATCCTCTTGAAAGCTGCCTGGCACTTGTCTAGAGCTGATTTAAGATGTCATAAGCGCTTTGTTTCACCTTGGCACAGTTACGAATCTCATGATGCCTAAAATGGGTATTGTGTCCTCTCCACAGAGTGCTCAACTCAGGGGCTGTTTTTGACAACTAAAGACAACCTGCAATGACAAGCAGTCTGAGAGGAAACACCCTCCATTTGAGGTTGTGCTGGGAACTCCTAATTGTACTGTTACACTTGCAGAACAAAGTGCATTTCAGATTTCTTATCTTACTGTGCACCTGAGCTACTCCTGGAGCTCTCATGAGCTGTGCTGAAGCAGTCCTGTCCCTTCCCAATGAGCACCCAAGCACCAGTGCCCCAAGTGGGAGATGAGTTTCCCTGTGGATACCATGTGCAACATAAGAGTGAGCAGCTCCCACAAGGGCACGTGGTCTAGACTAGAAAGAGCAAAGTGAAGACTAAGGGTGCCTAAAATGAGGAGCTGAAAACCAGAGGAACCATCCCATGCTTTGCTGCAGGAAGGGGTGGCAAATCTCAGGCATGTAACTTATCTCACGTGCAGCTTAGACAGTGAGTAGATAATGTGGGTGCAAAAATTGCCCACATAAATCCTCCTCCTGTCATTGTATGAACCTGCTACACCAAGAAAAAACAAGGAGTGACAGAAAAGCAAAAGCTTCTATTTCACTAATTCATCCATATCATTTACTCTGTTCAGACTATAGAAAGAAGGATGAAACACTTGTATGCAGCATTTAGGCATCTTTGTATGATGAAAATCAATTATTGCAAGGGCATTTTAATTTATCAGGGAGAAACAGGTGGAATCAAATGCTATGTATTCAAAATAGAAATGTGTATGTTATGTATTACTTACTTAACTACCAAAGCTAATGAAATAAACTAGCATAGAAAGAAAAGAATGTACCAAGTCTCTTCAAGTCAGGAGTATGCGCTTTTCTGTGAAACCATCTTATGTTGCAGAGGAAGCTAAATCCAAGGTGAGGGTTGCTCTGAAAGTTATGCCTCCTATTTTATTAGATTGATCAGAAGGAGGTGGTAGTGGTACAGCAGTAGATGTTGAACCTTCCCATTAATATCCCATTACATTTTGTTGCCATGAGACAGATGGTAGCAGAGGGGCACTCTGACAGAATGGTGCCTGACATGGAAGCGCATAGGAAGCAAAGGTGTGTCACTGACTTTTTCTGTGCAGAAAAATAGCACCCACTGACATTCATCAGTGCTTGCTGAACACTGATGGAGATCAATCAGGAAGTGTGAGCACAGTGAGGTAGTGAGTGGTGCGTTTCAGCAGTGGTGACAGTGGTCACCTCCACTGGTGCAGATTTTTACGAGTGTGCATGCAGGCTCTTGTTCATCACTGGCAAAAATGCAGAGGTGACTGTGTTGAAAAATAGTGTTTTGCAGCTGAGAATGTGCTCTATCACACAGGGTTATAGTGCTCTTTGCATCTGTTGTAGTTTCTGCGGAAATAAATATGAGGCATTACTTTTGGAGCAACCTACGTATCTAACAACCTCTTCTGACGTCAAAATCAGACAGGTTCATGAATGCTGAAAATATTCAGTTCAGTTTACAACTGGCTGAAACAAATAAAAATGAACATACAAGTTCATTGAGAAGGGAGAGAAAACTATGACTAACAGTCTGTATCTGAACTGAAGTAAAAGATTAGTTGCCAAAATTTCACTGGCATGAAGCAAGGACTTCCCTATGCTTAAAAGAGAATCTGATGAAGTAATCTCTCCTTTCATGTACATGACTATATTCTGTACATTACAGAAAAACCATTTTTAAAATTTGCTGATCTTGATCAACAGTAAATAGCTTCTGATGTCTTTGCTGAAAAATATTCTCAGCCGGGGGTGCTCTACTACTGATAAATCAGAGTACATTTTGACAAACACTTTGATTTTGTACATCTCAAGTACAGCCTACACCTCACATGGGTAGGTTTTTTTATATGATTCAGTGGCAGGTGAATATATCCATGTGTCACATCCAGTGATTGCAAGGTGGGGGGGGGGGGGGAGGGAGGGAAAAAACAACTGCCGTCAGTCGAAAACTAATGAAATGATAGAAAGATATTTTCCCTCTTAAATTATCAACTCTTAAGCTTCCAAGTGTGTCTGTTACGAAGTAGCATCCTTTCCCAGATGAGCTTCTGCACCCTGACCCAGTGGCTCAGTACTGCTCACTTCTCCCACCAGCACCTCCGGAACAGCTTGCTAACTGCAAAGCTTGCAGGTTTGTTCTCAACAGGGTCAGCTGCTCTGTGAAGGACACCATCACATCTCACAAACCCTATCTTGTTGCACAAGTAATAGAGATTTCATAAATCTCATAACAAAACAGTCTACAAGCTGTCCCCACATTCCAGCTCACTTTTTCTCCCAGCAAGTTAAAAAAGAAAAAAGCCCAAAATGAACAAGATGGATTTGGGCAGGAATGTCAGCCACTAGACCTTCATGTTCATACAGCCTCCAGGTCATTTACTTACCAAACTGTCAAAACCCAAGTGGATGCCAGTTCATTTATTTATAAACAAAGGGGTCAGCTGCAATAGCAAACCTGCTACAAGGTTGGATAGTGGTGAAACAAGTGCTCTCACCACCACCTCACGTCAGCTTGTTGGACTTCATGCAGTCACAGTAATGGCAGAAGATGGCAATGGCTTAATTCATTTCCTAAGCTTGCAGTGATGAAGGTCAGCAGCAGAAATGCCAGCAGAGCTCCAGAACTCCGACTGCCATGCTGGGCATCTTAGACCAACCTTACCTGTATTGTCCAAAACCCATTATGTTTCTTTATTCTTTAGTCTGCTTCCAAAGAACGCAGGTCAGAGTCCTGTTCATATGTGGTTCTATGACTGTCTTTAAACTACACACTGCTGTAAGTATGATCATTTCATTAATTTATATAAAAGGGTTCTCAGCCAATGACTTGGGTGTAATTTATGAATGAATCATGCTGCTCTGAGTGGCTGGGTATATATTTAACTCTCGTTAATTTGTTCAAAGTAGCTACTGATGGGTTCCTTTAGTTCATTATTCTCATAGCAGAAAGCTGAAGAGATGATTGGGTTTGCAAGGAAGAGCTCAGGTAACCCATTCTTTTACATACCAGTAACCAGCTTGTAAACAGACTACACTTCAAGTCTCTTCCAGTGATTTCAAGGCAGCAGCAGGTCAACAGCTCAAGACAGTAAGTACATAAATAAATAAATAGGTAGAATAAATAAATAAATAAATAAATAAAGGCTTCAGTTTGACATCAGTCCATGAACAGCATTGAACCATTTCTGGAAACTATTTGTTTTCATTTTCTTTGAGCAAAAGGAACACTATTAACATTGGAATTCTGGACAAAAAAACTGAAGGCTCTTGCCCAGAATGAGAGTTGAAATATAAATAGGTTCAAATCTAGCAATTTGTTAGAGAGAGCAGCTAAATATGAGGGTTTCAAAAGAAGCATGTAAATCAAGATGGTATAGCTCCACTGCTCCACTGTTTCTATGGTTCAGAAATACTTTCCATAAAGAAGGTTGCCTACTTGGAAGATTTTATATAAGCAAAGTGCTGCTGAAGTTTTTATAGTATGCCGTTCAATCTGTTTTGCAGAAAAATGATATTTTTGACTACCACAATCTACCTCTGTTCAACATCATCATATAGCTGCTCTTAAGATCATCTTGGCTTTGGCACTGAGGCTATGTCATGCTCCTTTGCATCTCTGACTTCTCTTTGCTGTACCATGCAAACCTTTTTACTCCCTGGACAGTAAAGATTGGATCTACCCACCTGCCCCTTTCTACTTAGGCTCCAACAAACACAGCTTGCTGCAAGCTGACCTCCCCAGAGATGCTCTCTGTGGCCGTGCTGGCAAGCTGGTAACAAGGTTGAAGACCCAGAACTAGGATTTCTGTACTCAGAAATACCTCCCTTTCCAGCCACTGAGTTTTTCTGTCTGTGCTGTTCTCACACAACCTAGATTTCAGAATCTCTGCATTGGGGATTTCCTTTTTTATTCACAAGAGTCTTACACTACTAGAGTTTCCACCCATTTTCCTTGTTGTCTAGGCAAATTTACTGCATTGTCAACTGTTCGCTGATACAAGTACTCACAGTTTGATCAGGCGCAGATCAGGTACAGAGATTAGCTTGTATTTCAATTCATCTGTTGGAAGATCTTTGTTTTTAGACTCTATTCTTGAACAAATACTGGCAGTGCTCCTATCTGAAAATATACTGCTATACTTGCCCAAAGTTTGTTAGCAGACATCCCTGCCAGTTAAAGTTTTGACTAGAATATCCATGGTAACAAAGGCAGAAGGCTAATAATGGACCAGCAGGAGTACTTCAAAATCATTTCAGCTAACCCTGTCCTGGCCAGCTTCTTGTACATGCATCAGCAAATTCTTTTAGGACAACAGTTGTTGTTTAAATGATCATTTTCAATTATTAGTAATTCAGTGCTACATTCTTTCTGGTATTCAAGAGTGAAGTGAGTCCGTCTTGTAGGACTGAGAGAACTATCTGAGGCTGTTTTCCTCTGTGCTTCCCCACCAAGGATGCTGTGAATGTTGGAGAATGGAAGAGAAACTCAGAGTGGACTCTGTTAGACCAAAATGAAAAAGTTGTTTTGGCACTCAGCAGAGGAATTGAAAACCTGTCCTGTTAATCTGATATTGTAGTTCTTTAAAAACAAGAACGAAAACCTCTGTGTGACTTTCAACTTGAAGTTTCACATAGGTGGTTCATGTAGAAGTAGAGTTTGACCTCATCTTGTTTCACATAAACACATAAGGCTTCCTTAACTCTGTGTGTACTCTGGTACAACAAGGGAAGGAAGTATACAGACCTCATGAAATCCATTAACACTGAAAAGCAGCATGTGCAACAGCCCAAGGGTAACGTGTGGCCTTTGAGCTACACGTGACTCAGTAGCAAGTCAAGCCAAGGCTGGGTTACAAATGTTAATTACTCCAGATTTTTGGCTGGGAGGGGAAAGTAGGAGCCGTTAGGGATTGCTGAGACCAGTAATGCTTTCTGGGCTGCAGCTGTGTGCTGAGCCCCATGCCCTCACACAGTGGGGGAGCAGAATCCCTTGAGTGCTATCAGGATGTTGCTGCCAATGCAGCAATCCCACACTTACATTCCCTCAGCTCTGATGTAGGTAGATCTTGGCTAGCTGCTCATCCAGTCTGAAATGTTAGCCAAACTGTGTGCTCCCTGAGAGTTCAGCTGTCAGGGCAATGCTAATGTGCCGGCCTTTTGCATTCATGCAATTGGAGCACAGTAGTTTTTGTGGCGCAGGCAGGAGGAACGCAGTTGGCATTATGTCACCTTTCCTAATGTTTTGGCTTCAAAGACCAGGTAGGCATTTGCTACTCCTTCAGAGAAGCACGTTGCTGTGCCCAAGTTTACAGCAGCAGACCCACAGCAAGAGGCACAGCAGGGTGCAGTTTGCCCCTTGCCTCACCCATTGGGTGTTAGCAACAAGCTCACAGGATGCTATGAGGTCTCCTTCCCAAAATGGCCCTGCCTTTTACAAGGTACTGTGCACAAACCAGTCCCACTGTGGAGCCTCCTCTTCCTTGGGTAGGAACACCAGATATCAAAATATTGACAAAAAATATGTGACTTGGCATTCTTTTACCTAATCAGAAGATCCTAACAAGAAACGCCCAGAAGTCTCCAAAAACATTTGAGACAACTTAATGTGATTAAGCACCCTTACTTTGTGTGCTTGTTAAGCTCTAATTTATTTCAAAATACTTCACTCACCATCTTCATTACCTGAAAAGTAACCCCAGCTAGAAACTTTACTATGCCATGTAACTGCTTTTGGCAGAAAATGACATCACACTTCATTAATCCCTTGGGAAGGAGGGGTGGGAAGGAAAGGAATAAAAAGAAAAACTTCATTTATCTAGAGTGCAGAATGATTTGCAGCCAAATACATGATGCTTAAGCAAGTGTGCATAAGTATGGTACACTTCACAGTTCATCAAAGTATTAGTCATACTTAGAAAACACGTATTTTAAACTACCATTTAATGTTTATGTCCACTACACATCTCCAGGATAATTGTCTCACACGCAGATTCCCCTATTCAATTTGTGGCATAATTTTTTTCCATGCCTCCTGACATAGTTATTCATATCACACTCACGCAAACTCCAGTACCTGCTGAAGGCAGCATGCTAGGTTTGTGAGTCAGATCTGTATGCTACAGCAGTATTGAAGCAAGGTAAGTGTGGCACTTGAAAGATGTCACTTCCAAGACCTATGAAAGTAAATCCACCTAAAATTATTTTTGCAGATATTGCTACTAATGAAAACAATAGGAACTTTCCCAGATTGAATTAGTTCAGTGTGCTTCAACACTGAACATGACTCTGAACAGTAAGGTGTCAAGTACATTGAAACACAAATATTTTTCCTCTAGAATATTTAAACACGTTGTAGTTCAAGCAGTACAGCATTAGAAGGCTTATGAGTTACACTGGAATATTATTAAAATATGCATCATTTGTACTGAGTAGCTCCTGTGAATACAGGCTGCACCTCTTTAAAGACATGAAAGAGAGGAATCGTGCCTCCTCATATGAGAAAACCAGTGTATTTAGGTTGCTCCAAAAATAATGCCTCCTATTCATTTCCAGAGAAACTACAACAGATGCAAAGAGCACTGTAACACTGTGTGACAGAGCACATTCTCAGCTACAAAACGCTATTTGTCAACACAGTCACCACCATTACCTGTTCATTTTTGCCAGCAATGAACAAGAGCCTGCATGCTGCACCCATAAAAATGTGCACCAGTGGAGATGACTACTATCATCACTGCTGAAACGCACCACCCCCTGCCTCACTATGTTCACATCCACTGGTTGGTCTCTGTCAACATTCAGCAAGAGTCAGTGAATGTCAGTGGGTGCCATTTTTGGTGCATGGAGAATTCAACGGAGCGCCTTTCCTTCCCACACACTTCCATGTCAAGACTCCATTTGGTCAGACTGCCCCTCTGCTGCTGTCTGCCTCATGGCAACAAAGTGTAACAGCGTATTGATGAGAAGGTTCAACCTCTACTGCCATGCCACCATTATCCACCTCTGATGTTGTGAGCCATCGTAATAAAACCGGGGGCATTACTTTCAGAGCAGTTCTTGTACTTCAGCTCTTCGGATGCATTTGCAACGCTTTAAGCTACTCTTTATTTCTGTTGCTACATCTTGCTCCTGTTTCACTACCAAATTTAGAATCCCTAAATTTCAGAGTGAACTCTGAATACACTGCCCTTACCATTACATTACAGCACATTACTTCCTGGAGGTAGACTGTGGTAAGAGTAAGGGAACGGGGCTTCGCTTTGCAGTATTCTCCACTGTGTCCAATCATTTCTCTCTCTGAGCAGTTATGCTAGCCAGCTCACTCTAGGAAGAGCCATGAAAAGCAGACATGAAACATAAAGGAACGACAACTATTCAGATGGCAGGAGTTTTAAAGTACAAAATTCATGCTGCTAACTGGCCTGCTGTAGATAGCTTCAGTAGGACCTTCAGCTTTTATAGACTGCACATACCTTCTGAAAGGTTATGTATTTAGAAGCAGAGCACTTATTTTCTTTCACAAGGAAAGCCTTCAAGTGACTATGCCAGTACAACAGACCTTAAAGGTTTGCACAGACTCCTACTCCTTGCTGCTGGGAAAGACAGAAGTTGCTTCTTAACTTTTTCGCTTGCTGAACAATTTTAAGTGGGATTGTTGCAGTCTATTTTCTTTTAAATAGGTAACTTCTAAGGAGACCAGTCCATCATTCTGGATACTTAGTGATTCTCTCAGTTTCTTATTTATCACAACAATCCAATCATCTTTTCAATACAGATATTTTACATGAATTTCACTCTTCAGAACCAAGTAAGCTATGCAATGAAATGAAAACTGCATTTTAGAGGCACCATAAAGCAGAAAACTGACTGAGTATCCAATTATTAAGCACAACACCAACTATAACTGATAATTCATACCATCATATATAGCCATGCCTTTTGGGGGAGCCTTCTTTCTTTGACTTGGATCATATAAAACAGCTAAGAAATTTCCAGGCAGACAAGAGAGCAAACATTCTTCTATCTAGGAAGAATCTTTTTTCCTTTCTAGATCCCAAAAGCAGTAGCTTAGCCTTTAGCCAGTTAGAAGCTACCAATAAAGTAAAAATGTAATTAAAATATAGACTACAATGTCTAATTATTCTATTTTCAGGTGCTTTTCTTATTCCCTACATCCTCTTCCTAATCATTGCTGGAATGCCCCTGTTCTATATGGAATTAGCACTGGGACAGTACAACCGAGAAGGAGCTGCCACTGTGTGGAAGATCTGTCCAGTGTTCAAAGGTAAGCGTCCCCCTGCTCACTTGAAAAGCACAGTGAGGGTGCCAACACCTGCAACCACAAACAAAGGAAAGGTCTTGTCTTTCCACAGACAGCATGATATTTGCTGACCTTTCTCCAACCCTTGAAGTCAGAAGCCTTTTTGTTATCATGGGTGAAGGAGAAAATGAAAAAAGCCACACGCAGAAATAAGCTTCCAGGCTATTGCTGAGGAGTGCAGCAGAGAGCAATAAGCAGAAGGAGCAGCTCAGCCCTGCCCCCTTTCACCCATATGCTGGGGTTGGGGGGAGTTGGGTTTCTCTGCATGGAGGGAGGGGCTGGAGATGCAAAAGATTAGAAATATCAAATCTCATCCAGGTCAGTTCAGCCCTGTCCCCCACTGCGACACACAAGCAAGAAATAGCTGGGGTAAATCTTTTTGACACAGAGCTATCAGAAATCACTGAAATGAAACCACTCAAGCCTGGCTGATCCTAGAAGCTTAAAATTCAGATTGTGTTCATCCTGTGACAAAAGCTGAAGAGCTTAACAATGGCAATCCAAACTCAGCAGATCCGGTACTTGGATATAGGTTACACTGAGTAAATGTTAGACTTCTTTCTCAAAACAAAGCTCGCCCCTTCCAGGAGGTTAGAATCACAAAACAGGAGAACTGCAAAGGTTGGTTTTTTTTTTCGTATCAGTCAAACCCAAAACTCATATTAAAATTAGAGATGTAATAAAAGATATATAGATGAGCTAATAAAAAAAGATGTCCCTAAACTTAAAAATAAGTTCGCATAGGTTTGCCTAGGCCTTCCATAATGCTTTAATGGGAGGCAGAATTCAACCCAGCACCCAGGAACCCAGGGACTGAGCAAGCCCTTGCTCAGTCAAAATTCTGGCTGGTATCAGTTAATAACTTTGGATGACAATGAGGATTTTGAAAATTGGACCGTAAAAATTAGACCACAAGGATCTCAGTGTTTGAGCCAACCAGCACGGTGCTCTGTTGACTTCAGGACTGAAATACAAAGAGAAAGGAAGATAGAACTTATTTCATGTACAGGCTTGCTGAAATTCCAACAGCCTTTTTTTCTGCTGACATATTCAAGGTGGGCTAAAGATACACTACTGTGATTTTTGAATGTTCTTATTACTAGGATGTAGGTGAACCTGAGTTACGTGATTCTTGTAATAAATATGTGATTTTATTTGCATCTCAGCACTACTGTAAACTCGGTATTGTTAAAGTTTTGATCAGTCTGATAAAGCACTCACACA
This sequence comes from Alectoris magna, assembly GCA_030625065.1. Lineage (NCBI taxonomy): Eukaryota > Metazoa > Chordata > Aves > Galliformes > Phasianidae > Alectoris > Alectoris magna. Next base: position 16,370,268 of record CM060571.1, read on the forward strand.
TTTTACTGTTAAATTCATAATGCTTTTTATGTTTTAACTCAACTGAAAAGTACATAGTCAACCCAAATTTATAATGGCTTTCCTAAAATAAAAGCATTATAGTACTAATTTTAGCTATGAATATTATTGCTATGATCTCTAAGGGCTCTGCTTCTTGTGAGATGCTCCCATAATGCATGTGATTAAAAATATACCCTGTAACCTTTGCAGCACAACGTTTTCATCTCTGCATTTTCCAGCACCTATTTTAGAGTGTGGGTGGTGCAGCACTGCATTTAAAAAGTTAGACCTAGAAACAGGAGAGCACATTCATTCCTGAACAGCCTCATAATTTCAAAGAAGTGGCATTGAAGATACATTTGATAGAGGATTTTTGAATCTTGATATGAAATGCCTGTAATTGTCCCCCTGAACAGAGATCATCAAATTTCAGTGCAACTTATTAATCATATTTAGTATTTTACAATTTATATTAACAATTAAGAGTTAACCTCTTAGGTGATTTTTTTTTTTCCTATTGTGTTTATTGTAGTGCATCACTGGAGTTTGAGTGTTCATTTAAGCACTAAGGATTTCAGGATACTGTTTCATCTTTCTTTTCACTATCTGTCCCCAGTGTTAGGGATGAACAAACTGGCTTAGATACTAAAAACCTCCCAAGGAAGAGAAACTTTGGTATGCGGCAGTCTTTGAGCTGCCAGCTTCTTCAGAGTCTGCATCTGTTTCTTATGCAGATTTCAAACCAAGGAAAGTTGTGTGCTACTTCATTGCTTTATCAGGGAATACGATAGTTCAAAAATATCCAACTGTTAGGCCTCCAATGCAGTATTTTACTGGAGGAAATCAGAAATGAAAGTTTACACTTACGTGCTTGTGACACTGCTGTGATGGTAGTAATAAAGCAGATGAAGTCTCTACCGATAACACAAAATACAGAGAACCCTAGGGTAGGATTCGCAGATCAATCCTGCTCATAGATTAATGGAAGAAGGATATTAGCCAAGATAAAACAAGCTTCTTGAATAATTGTGACAATAAGCTTTTATTCTGCTCTGCCGTTAAGTAACAAAGCTTCCACCTAAACTGTTAAAAACCATATATTCTTTTAAGGAGAAAGCTCTCCCTCTTAAGAGACACTCCAAGCACACCTCAACGGTATGCAAAAATGCAAAAGAAATGTTTGAAGCATCAGAGGATGCTTAACACTGAGATTCACCAAATGCTCTGCCCAGACTTAGGTTTAAATTGTAATCTGTAATCCTGGGTATATAACGATATGATTTGAAGGTCCCAGCACAATTTAGCCCCAAGCTTGATATTCACTGAGATTTACTCATATGCTCCAGAACCACTTGCACCTCTCCGTGGAACGGCATAGGCTGTCATGTGCATGTTTTGGATGTAGTCAGAAGCTGACAGATGCAATCTGGAGAGGAACAATGGTAACGAAACAGGAGGGGAATGCTGTCTGATCCAAACAAGCTCAGCATGAGGCATAGGGAAACTTTAGCTTCACTTTTCCAAGAAAAGTTGCCAAGGATTCTGACATGAAGATGAAATGAATTTCAATCCTAACATGGGCTTGCAGTCCTCTGTATTGGAAGAAAAACACCAGTGGAGTTCTACAAGAGCAAATTTTGACATGAGCTGCTTAATTTCTTTCTCTGGCAAAGACAACTGGATTTCCTAAAGGCCAATCACTTTGCAACTTCATTAACGTAATTATTCGTTTTAAGGTCAATGGTGTGCATATAAACATAAAAAAAATTATCTGAGGATCTAAAAAAAAATTGCAATTATTTATGGCTGCGTACTAAGCTACAGTGTTTGCATATACTGTTGCATATAAAATGCAATGTATAATCTCATTTTCCTTTGTCTTTAGGTGTAGGCTATGCAGTGATACTCATAGCTCTTTACGTGGGTTTCTACTACAACGTTATCATAGCTTGGTCTCTATATTATCTATTTTCATCATTCACATTTGAGCTCCCCTGGACGAACTGTGACAACAGTTGGAATAGCCCAAACTGTACAGATCCCAAACTCTTCAACGCGTCAGTGCTTGGCAATGGCACCAAATACTCCAAGTACAAGCTCACTCCTGCTGCTGAATTTTATGAGTAAGTGTTGACTTAACTTTACTATTTATTCAAAATGGTATGTCTAAAAGTGTTTGCACTGGAAGATAAAATAGGTTAGCATCCAGCCTCTAAAATAAGCATCAGAAGACTAAGGTTAAAATGCGGTGGTAAAGTTTGATTTATATTCCTGTATGATTAAGACCCTTGCCTCTGCAAGCTTCAGTTTCTCCAGTACAAATGCAGTATTTGCCACAGAGCAACATGGAATTCAACAAAAGATACAGATCTTTCATATTATTCCATTTCTGCTCACACCAGCTTTGCCAGAGTGAGGAAACAGAGAAGTGTTATGAAAAAGACCACTGCAAGCCAAACCAAGCTGACTCTAAGGCTTCAAAGAAATCATCGGTTCTCCACTTGCAAAATGCCTCATAGCAGAGCTCAGCAGTTCAATGAAGTGAGATGAAGCACTGAGCAGGGAGGGGAGCACCACAGTTGTAAAAAGATGGACCTTTTCTAATTGCTGAGTGAAAGGGCGTTCTGCAATATGGGCCAAGACAGGCAAAGACACACTCAAATCAAACACTTGAAATCAAAAAGGTATACAGATAAGCATAAAACAATGATACAAATCTGTGTATAAATAATTACATTGTGGATCCCCCAGAAGAAAACATTATTTGATTGGGAGAAAGAAAAGAGGGTGAGCATCACTCTAATTGTTGAATCAGTTTTTGAATCAATCCCAATAATCAGTTAGTATTTCTGTGTTGGAAATGGATGAATCTCAGGGCACACATCTGCTGAGCTGTTGAAACAGAGGGACACCACTGTTAGCAAAAATAACCTGGTGTGTGTTACAGCACTTGGCTAACCGTAGGGATCTTGAGGTCTGTAAGTCTGAAACGTTTGTGGGTGCTTGTTCTTTATTGAAGACAGCACAATAATCAGTGGAGAAACACTGTGGGCAGGGGTATTCTATGCTTTGAAAACAGTAAGGGGATTTGACTGTAAAGGAACTCCCTACAATGACAAATAATGACAGCCAAGAAATCTACTGCTCTTACAAAGACAGTATGCATTGTGTTCAGAACTTTGTTATAAACTGGTCATTTTAGCAAAAGGCTATATGAATGCCAAGAACATGACTTTAAAGTGACCTGTAAGAAACAATATCAGCATCTTCAAGTAAGGAACTGTTTTATTACAGAACTTCATGTGACCAGAATTTAAAGAGAGGTTTTCTTTATAGTTGTCTTGGGCTTAAGCTTTTTTAAAGCAAAATGCAATCCTCGCATTCTTGCTTTGCTCATTTATGATTTAAAGTGCATCTCTGCATTTTCAGTTACCACATCATGCTTGGGGGTGATTTTGTCTTTGTACTGGGTGGTGGTGGAATCTGTGCACCATGCTTTAAGTTCTACCAATCCAGGAAACAGCTGATTGCAGTTCTGCATGCGTACTGAAACTTGACATATTAGGGTTCTTTCCTTGCCATGAAATAGACTCGAGTTACAGTTTTTAAAATGTAAGAATAAAAAGTGAATCTGACATTTCATTGCGATTTGGCTCCTGAATTTCAGGACAGTTCTTAATTCCTTAGGCCCTGTATTCTTTAGTAACTCGATTATGTTGCAAAAATGAAAAAACTCATGTAACACAATCTGTGACAGCTGCTTTCCCATCTGTAGGAACAGGGAATCACAAGGGGCATTATGTTAATTATCCAGTATTTGGATTAGCTCATCAAGTCCAGCTGTAAAGCTCAGGTGTGGACCCATGCTTGTGCAGCTTCAGTGTGTTCAGATCCAACCTAGCAAAGACAGCCTAATTCAGAAAACAGTGTTTCATCTTATATCCAGTAACTGCCCTCGCTCCCATGGTCCTTTTGCAGCAGCCAGATCTAGATCTTCTGACTGCAAAGTTTCATGCTAAATACAATGGATTTAGGAAAAATGTGCTACATTGAAGCAAATTTAATGTTTACAAAGTAATGTACTGTTGTTCAATGTAGTATATTGTGAACTGAGAGTTCAAGTAAAGGTCTGACTGGTTATATTCCCTTTGAAAACCCCTTTAAGTAAAGTCCGAATATGCCCTTAAAAATATGAATTGCCCTTACACCGTCTTGCACTACTGCTTGGACTGCTTCTGAACTTGACCCAAGTGTTTGCATAGGAATTACACCTGATTTTCCTTGCTAGATAACCATTAGACACTTCTTAATTCTCATTCTAGGTTTAGGTTATATCAGGAATATATGCAAACTTATGTAAACAGGGAGACCTGAGACACCAAATATCTCTTTTACGGTGTGGGAGAACAACTGAAAAGAGGTATTTCCAAAACAAGCCACAAGCATCCAGCTGATGTGGTTTCACTCAGAGACAAGCAGACACTTTCTCTGTTTGGGACATACGTCCTTCACAGCACAAAGCTGGCAGAAACTTCCTAAAACCACCCAGCTGCCAGAGCTGACTCTCCCATCTCTACCTCCACTGCACAGAAAAAACTGTAGGAAGAGGTGGGAGTGCTGTGATGTGTCATTACTGTGGTACTTCCAGAAAGGCACCACTAAGTTCCACAGAAATATGCTAATTCTCACTGCTTGTACCGAGACAGAGAAAGGAAAACTTGCTAAGGATCTAGGCCAGATCTTTCAGCTGTCCAGTGCTTGGCAGGGAGGGAGAGCAGGAAAAAATCACTAAGCCACAGACTTGGAAGAAATCACTTCAAATTGTAATTCCCACGTCAAGGCATGATGGAGGCACTCTGGCAAACTTATCTAGATTTTGTTTTCAAGCCTCAGGAGTTGGGCAATAATTTGGGCTGAAGTGGTCCTACCCTTACGCTTTCTAGAGAGTATTTCATTTTGCTATCTGGTTTCAGTTATTCAGGTTCAATTCAGGCCAAGTTATCATTGACGTCAATGGGTCGCTTGCTTAAACCAGGAATACAGGAGGGAACGGGACCTCTACAATACCTCATTAGAGATGGTTAAAATGAATTATAAGGCAACTTGCACACTGCAAAGTTAACTAAGCACACACTGCAAAAGTCTGATAAAAAATAGTGCCTTTCTGTTCATATTTAGTCATAAGGGAAGTCCAGGAATTAAAAGTTAGTTCCATGTTTCTTTGGAGGTATACTGATTACTTCCCTCTTTAGTGGCTTGGAATTAAACACACAATGCAGAGGACATCCTATCCATTCAACATATGTTAAAATGACTCACTAAAAACATTGATTTGGAAGAAGTCCATCTCTCAAAAAAGGAAAAAGCTCCTCTATCTATTCCATAGCATTCCTATTTAAATATTTTATCTGAATTTGGGCATACTTTATTTTTGTTCTCCTTGTGCCTGGAAAGAGTTGGTTTCGCTCTTGCTTTCATTTATGTTGACAATCAAAAAGTACCAGTTTGGAGGAACAAAAGCACTGCTCTTCTCATAAGGCCTTGTGCCTGTATTAAAAAAATAAATAAAAAAAAATAAAAAATAAAAATAAAAAATCTGTTCCTCCAGGAACAAATCTTGACAGTTTTTTAAACAAAGTAGTAAAATTATCAACAAATCCACTGAGCTACAGCCATTTCTTTCTGATACTGCTTTTCCCAGAGCTGTAACCCATTCTTTCTGAATTAGAAATAAAATACATTTTAATAGGGAAAATTTCCCACCAGATTCAATAAAGGAAATCAGCAGAACTCACAAGCATGCCCAGGAGAGATTAATTGCAAAAAGGTTTCCTGTGAACAAGGAATGAGGACAGCGTTGGCTTGCAACAGCCCATGTCTATCATATTTATACACATTAATTTAGAAGGAGGATGTGAACAAATAATACCCTGCAAAAACCCACACTGTATAAAGTAAAGGCCGCTTTTATGTAAGAGATTTGTGCTGTGGGGTACAAGCCTTCTTGGGAAATACCACCTCAGACTGACAGAAGGTCCACATAGTTCTGTGACATAGCAAATAGAGTGACCGATGCTATGGGCACCAACCTTCCCCATGTAAACCTCTGTGAAGCAACATGCCCAAAAGAGAGAAAACACCAGCTCAGCTGTAAGCATCAGGAATTGTGTTTGCAAATAAAAACTGAATCAGACAAGATGACATAATGAGAGGGGATACTTACAAAGTGTTTGAATGTCTTGTTTGCAAGTTTATAGTTTGAGATTTACATATGTGCATCCCTGCACATCATATATTATTGACTTTTTGACTGCAGAATGTTTTTGAACTCAACTAAGTATATTAATGATCTTTCTCTTTTTGGCTCAGTGTACAGAAATTTTTGGTTGAAAGTATTTATGCACAGGAAAAACAGCTATGCCAAAAATATTTACATGCGCAGCTTTGAAATTTGCTTTTCATGTATGCTCACACCTCCACATTTGTTGGCCATTCCCTTACACACAGAGAAAAGAAATGAAATGTGAGTACAGTGAAAATCAATCCACATGTGTACACATGTTCTTAGGTTTTGGACAGCTTTATGGAAATGATGCCTAACCCACAACAAGCCTTTTTGTAACAAGTTCAGAAGACTGGAGAAATAACAACTCTGCCAAGCTAATTTTTCCAGAGGGTTTTCATGAGCACACGTCAGGAGCAGCACGTTACGCTACAGGCATAACAGCCTGCTTTGTGCTAACTTGCAGGAAGAATTTAACTGCTTATCTTTACACAGAATTCTTTGTAGTTTGGTAGCAGTACCAGGCTCTGAGCAATCATTACAGTGGCTGGGGGCACTGCTGTAGCATCTCTCCTCGGCTACCTCACATTTGAAATCTTGGCAAGCCAAGGCAGAGGCTCTCAGCAGCATGTCCTTCCTCTTGTGTGTGTTGCTCAAGGCAGAGCCAGCAGAGGTGCCACACAGGCACCACCTCTTTGGACTCACCTGGTTCTCACAAGGTGCTCTCTGTGAGGTAGCACTGATGTAGTGTCTCCACTTGTGTTTGACATTTTGCTTTCTGTAGAGGAATGGGAATGCTGAATTTGATTAAGGGCTGTGGTAACTGGCGGAGCTCACGTGCTATAACTTCTTTGCCATATAAGCTCCAACAACAAACATTGTTTCAGTAGTTTGGTATTCATTAGAACTACTAAAGGATCAAATTCAGGCTTTCCCCTTCTATTTCCAAATCTCAGTATAATGGATTTAAAAGCAGGTTTTTAAACCTTTTTCTTCAGAGCACTATGCAGGCTTGAATGTGCTGACGTGGCACAAACAGCATGGGAGGTCAGCATTATGAAGTGAATGGGAGAATTAAACAGGGTAAGGACTTCAGTGAGTTGAGATAAACATTCTTGGTGAAAGAAGACTTTAGTCTGGTGGCCACTTACTATTTCAGAAAGATCATGATTCAAGAAGAAACACTATTTCATTCAGTTCAAATATCAATTTACTATTGGCCAACCAGGATGACAGTGGTAAATTATGTTTCTGAAAGTGATTCCCAACGTATAGCTTGAAACCCATCATACTATATAGCTCCATTCTCCAACACAAGAGGGAGCTGAAATAACTTGAGAAATGGAAAGACCCAGACAAGAAAGATAAGGTTGTTGGAGAGCGCTCTTCTAGAGCCAGGATACCGTCCTGCTCTGCAGTGATGCTGCTTATACCAGTGATATCAGACCTGTCCCAAGCTCCTTAGCAAGCACCACAGAGGCACCCAAAAGCTCATACAGCAGCTGCATGTACAGCAGAGCTGAGATTCCACAGAGTTTCTCAGCTCCTCGCACATCACACCCAGCCCCACAAGTACAGCACAGGGATCTGTGCCCGACCCACATGGAACCAGCTCCGGTCCCCTGAACTGCACAGCTGTGCACATACAGCTTGTGTACAACTGCTATAGAAACAGCATGGCAGTAAAAGCAGTGCTGCATTTGCACCAGGAGCATGGCAAACTGTGTAGAATACCTCCATCCAATGCTACTTAATTCAGAGAGCCTTCCCCAGGGGAAAGAAACAACTGTATTTTATACCCTGAAGGAAACTAGCAGCAAGGACAACTGAACCGTGGTTGCACAAATATATGAAGGCAAGAGATGCATCTAGGAGAGCCTTCTAAATGAGTACAATTATCATGCCTCAAATTGCTTTCTAAACTGAGTATGTAATTTAATTTCTATAGATTGCTCACTGTATACACTGTCAGTGCTCTTAGCCTCTTCAGTTTACAATTTGCATTAAATTTTAAATCATAAAAGCTGGTCTAACTGCCAGGATAGGGAACAGAGCTCAGAAGATCAGTTCTAGATCTATTTATATCTTCATTGACTTCCTCAATACTCATTCTAAGAGAACCAGTTGGGCTTGATCCCCCCAAAAGTGAATACTAACTCGAAAAACTACTTGGCCAACTCCCTGCCTTTTATCTTTGAAAGCTACAGCACATTTGTTTTGCATTCATTTGCCACCTCCTCCAAAACTGAGATTTAGCAGTCATTTCTCAGAGACAACTCTGCACTCAGAAGTAATGTTTACAAACACTAAAATCAAACAACTTTGTTTCTAATAAAATCTTTCTGTTGGAACAATTCCAATTTTTCAGACTGTAAATCTGTTAGTTAACTTGCAGATAAATTAATTGATTACATTTTTCCATCTCAAATCTGCCACAAACCATCTAGAAATTGTTTGGATGAAAGACACCTTTCTGAGTATCACATTAAATTTAGGTAAATTACATTAAATTTAAAAAAAAAAAAAAAATGTCTGAGCCCACAGAGTTGTGTGATCATATTTGTATTGAAAAAATAAAATCATAATTGATTTGGGATTGGAAAAACAAGGCTCACTCCAAGATCTTTAACTTCACCTTTTTGGATAAAAATGTGCTAAATTCCTAAAACAGCCATTGAAATCTCCCCAGGGAAGAGTTACAAAAATGTTCCCTTAGAAAATCCGTAGAAAGAACCAATCTAACAATATCTACAAGAATTCAACACCTGAAGCTCTTTCCTTCTCTTTTCTGGGTATGGATTAATGTTTTGAAGTGGAAAAAAAAAATGAAGAATTTTCAGACCAAGACCCTTGGTGTTTCTTTTTCTTTTGTGTTGTTCCTTCCCTAAAGAAGTTCTTCCCTAAAGAAGTTGTTCTCAGTGTGGAGACAAAGGGCTATAGTAAACTTCATTGCATGGATAACACTAAGACACAGGTTTGTGTCACAAGCTGTTACTAGAGTTGTGACTCCTTGAGTTACTGAGTCCCTATGAGCAGCAACCCCCTGCCTCCCCAGTAACCTATCTTTTGTAGGTTTTATATGTGAGCACCCAACAGATGGGCTTTCTGTTGGCTCTCTGATACCACATGAAAGAGGAACCAAGTGCTACAAAGACAAAACAAAAGACAGCGACCCAGCAAACAACTTGTCATTCGCTGATTTCACTAGAGGTGAACTTCTTCCCTTTGGCTGATTGTGGTGAGGAAGGAGGGGGAGAACTGGTGCCAGAGTTACAGACTGACTTGTGGAATCTTCCCAGCAGGGAGCACTGGGAAAGGAAGGACCAGAATAAATCTCCTGGAGAGAGAAATCAGAATCTCTGAATGCAACTTCAAGCTGAAATGACTTTATATTCCTACTCCTCTTGCAATTAGGCAGACAGACTCTTGGGACCTATATTTATGGTCTCAAAGTCATTGCAAATGTAATTTACAGTCCCTTACATGGAAAGCAGTCTTGGCATAAATCAGGCTCCTTTGCACAAACGGCCGATAAGTTAATTTCTTATTAGCTCCTCTTTTATTTAGCTCAGCACAGTATGTTCGTGTTCTACTTTCCATCAGCTCATCTGTTAGTGTCTGTTCTCCATCCCTCCTCATAATATTTTCTCATCCTTTTTGCATATATTTCTCATCTATTTTCACTTTTTTTATTCAATAATGAAGATCTCCAGGCAAAATACTAATTCTTTATATCTTATTGCCTCTAATTGTTGCTTTCTCTCTGACTCAGAGCTGTGACTTTTGAGTTTACTTTATTAGATGTGGACAAAATCTCTGTACTTAGGAAACAAGAATCATTCTCAGTAGTTTTGAGTACAATTTAAAGCAAATGACAGAAAAATTGATACCAAGTGCTGCATCTCACCTGGCTCCCTGATGTGGGGATTTAAGAGATCACTTTATGCTACTTTGCCTATGGCATGTACACATCTTCACAGCACTGGGAAATGGGATGATCCTGCAGTAAGACAACTTCATTATAGGAATGGATGTGGCATCTTGCATTATTCTGCTGTAATATCAACAGGTTGAACTTGAATGTTTCAAGCTCAAAGCTTTATGAATGGAGAATCTTGCAGTACCACTTATTTCCCATTTTCTTCTTTGTGGCCATTGCAAGGGAAGTGACTGAGTATAATCTAAAGTAGCCAGGCAGGGATCTATCACTCCACTGGCTTTAGGAGAAACAGAGGGAAAGCAGCCTCAGCTGCTCCTGAAATAAAGTACTACTTGATGGGAAACACGAGTAATTGTGGCATAATTGAGCTGCTAACTGGATTTTCTATAGCATCGCTGATGTATGGTAACTTTGATGAACATGATGAATGCTAAACTCTTTCCAGATTTGCCCTTGTTCAAAACATGACTGTTTTTCAAAGTACATTCTGAAGCTATCCTTCAAGCCAAGAAAGTCTAGTCTAATAGTTTGACTGCTGCTTCTCCTCTCCATCTTTTCAGATGTCAGCACATCTGAATCCAAACCACAGTCTAGCTACTAGATCTCTTGCTTTTTGCTGCACCTGGAACACAAACGTAGCCTCTGATTTGTAAACACTTGTCAATTGCTTCCCAGCAACCTTCGGAAAGGGCATTTTTCAGAAAGCTTCTAGGACTTAAGAGGTCAGAAAGGAAAAAAAAAAAAAAAATGGGAAGAGGAAGCAAAATCCACCAGGATTCAATCTCAGAAACAGCAGTGGTCTATGAAGATTTCCTTGCCTAGCTGCTCAGTTAGACAGCTGTTTTAACTGGCTACAGAATACTTTCTCTCTTCCTATTTTATGATCCCTTATCCTTATTAAGGGAGCAGAACTCCTGGTTTGGAGATACTCCTGAAAATCTTGGGGATGCCATACTTGAAGTGGCAGTTCTCTCAAGCGTTCTTAACATCAAGACATTGCTAGCTGCTCCTTGGAAAGTAAACAGAAGGAAGCAGGTTTCTTTTAAAATCCAGAAAAATGTTTAAGCAGGAAGAATAAAAGGTTAAAAGGACACAAAGAGTGCAAGCTCAGGTTCTGTTTTCCTAAAGGTTCCTCTGCACATTGTAATCCAAAGGACTTTCTGTATAGCATCCAACTATAATAATGGTAATAGTATAACTGAGATAGCACAGACTGCAAAATTTCTTCCAGTCTCTGGACAGATTTTCTTACCTGAATCTGTGATGCTTTTCCCAATTATACTTAGCACTGCTCGAACTGGTAGGTTTAGAACAGAATCAAGCATCTCTGCCCAGAATCCATTCACACCTCTGGATCCCCATGAAAACACACTCTACTAGTAGAAATGTGAATAGCTTCCATTCACTCTCTAGGGAAAAGCTGAATTAGATCCACCCACCAGTTTACATTTAATGATTTTTTTAAATGAGATATCAAAAAGTCTGCCTCTCACCATTTTGCTGTTTTTACAGATAACAGCTGAGGACTTAGCTATACAGTTTGTATAATAAGAGTTAAACTCATCTCATACATTCTAAACAGGAAGGTTCTTTGAATATATGCCATAGACACACTGTCGTTACCCTTTTAATGCCTCACATGTAATTATCCTTACAGTGCCACAGGAATCGCGCAGCTGCTTGTTTTAGGAGGATGCTTTCTAAAAGAATCTTTTATTCAATTGAGGATATATAATAGCAGCAGTCCAAGAATACAGTATTTCCTACTGAACATGAGAAGCTACAGAACTGTTAAGTTCTTGGCTGATCACATCTAGATATCCTTGGTATGAAAACGGAATTATTTGCTACACTTGTAGATTACTAAATGGGTTGTATCAGCGGGCCTTTATTTTCCCAGCATGTTTCTGTAGTTAAATTAGTATAGACACACATTCAGTTTTCCCCATTTAAGTTGACACATATTTGCTCTGTCTCAGAGTTCTGACTCATCTCTGGCCAGATAAGACAAGTGCTGAAGATAACTCTGAAGTAGCGGCTATCTAGTAAGAGAACGTATGCACAGTTAGTGGGGCAGGAATTGACTCCTCAGGCTTTACTGTCCACGTCTGCAGTCACACAGGGCAAATCACTCTGTACTTCAGTTGCTCCAAAATGTAGTTCTCTTGTATATAACAAGGTCCTCCACTGATAGGGGATTCATCAATTTCAGTTGGTTGTGTTACCACAGTGCTAAGCCTGTTATCACAGTGTTGATTGAGATCAACTGTCTGTTTACCCATGCAGCACATAGCAAATAAAGGCAATTGTTGCCGTGCACCTGGCAACCCATGTTCTTTTAGCTCTGTGCCTGTGCTGGACTATCGGGTAAAACCTACCCGGGCCAAAGAACTGCACATGAATACCAATATGGTGAGCAGAAAAATGGCGTTTATTGTGTCATGTGATATACCTGTATACCTATCCTACTTCGTCTACACCCCTTATGCATACATTAACCCTTCGACACTGAGCAAGGGGAGAGTCCTACCACGTCACATCCCAAATCCTCTCTGTTGCCTACTACAACAGGCAATAGAGGAAGGAGAGGAGAAAGAAAGAAAGATCACAATTACTTGTTCTGAATGGACAATAAAACACAAAGAAATTGCATCCCCAAGCCAACATCCCATAGAGCTGTTCCAGAACCAGGAGTTAGCTTTGCAGTTGCCCTCCAGCACCAAACACAATGGCATTCCTCTTTGCAAATATAGCTTTAAGTGAAATATTTCTATGTAGATCTAAACAAGCAGCATAACCCCTCAGCAGCACAGAACAGATGGGAGGAAGGGAGATCCATGGCAACATTCGCCCACATCCCTCTGTCATGTGCCCACAATGCATTTTGACAGTTCTAATGGTGGACATCACCGGTCCTTGGGAGAAATACTCTTTTCTACACTTCTTTTTGTTGATCTAAAAAGAATTACTCTACTCTGCTAAGCAACAGAATTTCTTCTGCTATTGTCCCACGAGCTCAATGAACAACAAAGTGTTCTATGTCCATTTTGAATTCACCAACTGTTGCTTTTCCTATCCAATCACTTTTCCCATTCGCAGCCTCACAGTAGCCTATTCAATCAGAAACTCATTGCCTGTGGTGCAGGAAGCCAGCTGCTTGCTTATCTAGAGTCACAGAACAATTTAAGTTGAAAGAGATCTCTGAGGGATATCTAATACAACTTCAAAAGTAAATCAGTCTGTTCAGGGTCTTTACTGGCCAAGTTTTAAAATTTCCAAGGACAGAGATTCTGTGACCTCTCTGGGCGTCTGCTCAGTGTGCAAAGAAACTAGAAGATAACAAATGACACTTCCAGAATGTGGGAAGCAGCACAGCATATGGCAGTAGGGCAGCTCCTAGCACAATGCAGCATCCAGTTGCACTGCCCACAGGATGGGATAGATACAAGCCCTTTTCCCCCAGTGACTTGGCTTTGTTTCTGTGTATCTGGTATGCAGGCGAGGAGTTCTGCACCTGCATGAAAGCCGTGGAATCCACGACCTTGGCTTGCCTCGCTGGCAACTTTCCCTCTGCCTCTTGGTGGTGGTAATCATTCTTTTCTTTAGTCTGTGGAAAGGCGTGAAGACTTCAGGAAAGGTAGAGATAATATTGTCCTTCTATCTCAACTACGTTCTTTGTCTCCTTTAAGAAGTGTCCTTATTTTGGGAACAAAAGACTAAATCACTGCATTTGAGGGATCTTCAGGGACTAAACCATGTGAGAGACCTCCGTATATGTGCAGTGGAAGGACACAATCCAGATTCAGCCTTTATTTTACCTACAAATTCTGCTTGCATGACGTTTCGACTGGAAATTTTACTAGCATATTTTCAATTCTGCACTGGTAGTCTCACCCAGAAAACGCTACGAAAGACACAGATGCTTTAAATTGTCTGATGTGCATCCCATTCTTAGCCAGACATGCTGATATTTTCATGCTTTGTTGTTACATGAAATGCCATGAGAAGGAAAATAAATGCCTAAGAAAAGGAATTTGAAGTATCCCTTTGATATCCCTCGGAAAACACCTCACCAGAAATTCTGGGGTTAGATTTCCATGAAAGTATCACTCAACATCAGGCAATGACAGCATACCCTTTGTTATGCTTTACAGTGTTTCCTCCAAGGCCTACTATAAAGAGCTTCTCCACAGAACTGTGTGGACAAAAGCAAGAAAGTACCAGCTGTATTTTTTTTTCACACATTCTTAAATCTTCTGTAACAACTTATTAACATTTAGGATCTCTGTTGTCTGCAGGTTGTATGGATAACAGCCACTTTGCCTTACGTTGTATTATTTGTCTTGTTAATACATGGAATAACCCTGCCTGGCGCATACAATGGAATAAATGCATATCTGCATATAGATTTCAGAAGATTAAAAGAAGCCACAGTAAGTGTCCTCTTCTGCTCTCATTCTGTATTATTAAACCTGTTACCGTAATGAATAAACTGAAATTATTAGATCTCAATTCTGAAAATCCTACAGCCACATTTCTGCTTTTGAATAAGCATTTCCACTATTGCTGGTAGTCTGAATTTCCAGCATCCTCCATCACCGGAGTACCTTAGCCTGAGTTCGAACTGTGCTGATCACTAAGAAACTGCACAAGGGCTGTTTCAGGTGCAGTTGTCCCTTGAAAAGTCCAATCTTTGTGCACCCTGGAAATAACACAAAAATGTATTGCACGTGAAAACTGAATTATAAAAAATTCAGCTCTTTAAAGGCTGAGAATCACTTCAAGAAGAAAATTTTTCTTTTTTAATCACTTGGCAAAACATTAATCTGGCAAACAAAAATCCAGGCCTATAAGCACTGTAATAATTATACTAAGTCAGGGTATTAACTCACCTATTCATTGTCATTCATATGAAGGACACATTCAGTAGCACGGTGTTCTCATCTTTCTATAGAAAGTAACATACATATCACTTAATGCTGTGACATCCTCATGAAATCCACCCAAACCAACTCAATTTGTGGAGTACCTTGAAAGTACAAATTATTTCATCCATTGTAAGGCAAGATGCACAAGTATAGTCATTAACTGATGAAATTGTTAGCATTTCAGACCAACAGAGAACAATGGTCTGGTGAGTACAAGTAGATCTTTCCACAGTCCTATTCTAAAAATAATGCTGTCTGAGAAGCAACTCACAGTATCTCTGTGGACGTAGTTCTACTAGTAGGAAATGAACTGTCTTGAAAATTGGAAAGATCTTAGAGATGTCTGTGTATTCTGTGCATAGTTTAACTGTATGTTTCCTATACATTCTGTCTTGATTTTTCATATTTTAAGTACTGCTGAGAAAAAACATCACACATTCTGGATGTCCATGGAGCTGTGTCAGCTTGCATCAGCTCCGAATCTAGGCCTCCATACTCACAGCTGTCTTCGGCGTTTGGAAGGATACTTCTGTGCACTGCTGTTTCTTGTCTTAATGTTTTTGCAGCTGCTGCTTGGCTGACCGTGAACGTATTTGTTGCTATGACTAAGTTTTTCAGATAACTTTTAAAAAAATTTGCTCTAGAATAAGAGACTGAAGATAAGGAGAAGATTCCCAAACTGCTTGTCATGTCAGCCTTCCCTGCTGACCCACAGAACCACCTGCTGCAGCACTGGGTTTGCATGTTTGATCTTTGTGCTCAGCCCCAAAGAATAGACACTTGCTTCAGTTCCATGTCAGTGCTTCCCTGATTCTCATTTGTGATTTCTTTCTCCTAAATGATGAACCCAACAAAAATAAGTCATAGTGATGACCTGCAGCAGTCTCTGCCAGTGCTCCTACACAAGGCACTAAAGCATCCTGCAAAGGATCCACATTAAGGTCCTCTCATTTTCTATGGCCATGTGCTGCACAGCAATGAGAAAGCCCTAAGACACCTCAGCTCTCAGTGATATTGAATCCACAGATGGCCTCTCTTTTTAAGAGGAAAAGATATTCCCCTGAGGACCTCTTTGTTAGACCAATGCCTAACAACGTTCCTTGCTGAAATTCCAAGAGTTATAAAAGTCACAGTAATCATCCTCAATGCACAAAAGGACACATTAAAAGTTTGTGTAGAAGGGCAACTACATTTCTATTCTGCTAAAGGAATCAGGGTTACGCATGGAATTAAATCAGACATTGAGAAGTAGGAACTCTTTCATTCACCCTAACAAGTCTTCTGAAGAGTATTTAGCATCTGGAGGTGCACACAGTGCTTCTTATCCACACAGCATAGTAATTCCTTAAATCCATATACGCAATAAAAGAATATGCATTTAAATAAATAATAGTATAACCAACCACAAAGAAAGCTGGGAACATTGATGACAGTCAACTGATTTGATATTTGATATAACTGATATTTGATTTTTTTTCATTTCCAGTGCATATAAGAGCAGTATCTTACCATAAAATATGTTTCAATATTAATCAATCAGAAGACATTGAGAACAAACTATGGGCATAAGCTGCAGAAGAACCAGTGCCAGTGGTCATCTTCTGTCTCATTTCATTATAACAAAGATAATGTTTTGCATTTAGTCTTAGTCCTACCAGAATTTCCAGTTTCTATTCTTTTTTCATTGAACTTCATCTTCCTGTGATTAGGAAACAGAAATTATGAGCGAAGACTTTTACTGAACAGACAACTAAACATATGGGAAACTCCTTTGGCAGGCAACTGCTGATGTCTTACTTGCATCAGCAGGACTTACACAGAGACTTAACAGTGCTTGAATAGTAAGAAAGGGTAGCACAGATAAAAATATAACTTAGGGAAAAGCATTTTAAAAAATTGAGGCATACAGTTTATGGAAAGCACTTTCTGGAAAAAAAAAAAAAAAGAAAAAAAAAAGAAGAAAAAAAATACAGGAATTTTTACATTTCTCCAATACTCTCACCCACAAAAATGCTCTTTGAAGAGTACAACCCTATTTGATCTTCACCTTTGTGTGGAGGCAGAAAGTTAAGGGTATGAGAGCAAGGAATTCATTTTACAGGATTATATTTCTATTTAGTAAGAAATCCATGATATTAATCCCTATATGAGATGCAGCTTGAGAAAACCATATCTACCTTTCCCCTGATTTACTGTAAACATCATGCATTGTTCTTCAAAGTAATTATCAACTCCCAATAGTTATCTCCAAACCCAGAGTTCAATGAGCAGTTTTTAGTCATCAGCAAGCAGTTGTTGAAAGCGTCTACAGTGAGAAAACAGATCACTAGCATAAATGCTCCCATGCATCATGTTAACATCGGATAAAGCTCTCTTTCTTTGGCTTGGGTCAAATATGAAGGCTTAGCATTAACATCCAGATGGATTGGATGGAGTTCATAAGCATCCTAGATTCATTACAGTGTCCCAACTAAATAGATGAATTGGGTCTGATCTTGTAAGAGAGGGATGAAAATAAAATCCAGTACTTTTCGTAGTCTTGAGTACTTGGCAGATTTAGCCAAAGATGAAGATCTCATTTTTAGAAACACTGAGAATTATTCGCTCCATTGACTCTGTTGCCCTTGATGAATTTAGCTGGAAGGTGTTTGTTTAAATAAACATCTCTGTTCAACAACCGTATAAATGAAACCCCCATTAATCAGTGGAGACTACTTTCAAGTTTCTGATCCAGCACTGCAGCGTTGTTCCTGACAGCTGTCTGCACATCATGAGTGGATAATATGCTGGAGAGTCATTTCAGAAAATGTTACAGCATTTTAAAAAGTTTTCCCTAGCGGACAGTTCTTAAAATGTCTGAGCTGTGTCTAACCTGACATTTAATGACTATCGCAGGAGGAACTCCTTCTCCAAACAAATGAGAAAGAAAGCGGGGGAAAAAAACTTGGATGGTTCTGTTCACAGCATTTCAGTCACACTTCAGCATCTGAAGAAAGCAAGCATCGTCTAAAGCATAATTACAGTCCCATGAATAAAGCTCTCTTATGGGAAAAAAAATGTCCTGTAACTCTTGACCCAGAAACTATTTTAGGTGTTTGGTTGTACATTCCAAACTAACTTGGAACAAGAACTAGTGGAAATGCATTCCTGCCAGCCAGGAGAAAAATTCATGTAATCAGTTCAGTACTCATCAAAAGCTCAGAAGTACAGAACCAAGCGGACTCCCCACAGAGTCCATGCTCTGCAGGCTTGTCCACTGCATTAGCCTTTACCATTTCCTGTTAAGGGATTTCAAGACCTTGCCTGTGCGACATGCTGGGGCTGAGTTTATGGGTGCTGAGCAGCGCTTAACATTCCTGTGTGCATGAGAACTGATCATTTATGTTCAATACCAGTTGCTTTGTACCATACTCTCATTTGCCTGATGTAACTTTTAAACTGAACTGACATTCTGACAACGTTGGTGTCATTATGCAGGTATGGATTGATGCAGCTACTCAGATATTTTACTCCTTAGGAGCTGGGTTTGGTGTTTTAATTGCATTTGCCAGTTACAATAAGTTTGACAACAACTGTTACAGGTAAGACAAGCTATTCTATCATTACTGCTTCAGAATAATACTCTTTTACTTGTTAAATGCAGCAGGAATAAATGCTAAGATACCTTTTTATCTTCAGTCATTTATTAATGATGGTCAGACTTGTGTGGACATAGCAACCAACCCAAAACTTGAAACAGTCTAACTGAAATTTTAGTAACAGGAACTTGCCAAGATATCTGCTGCACTGCAAAACAGAACAGGATTAGGGTTAAGACTTTAGACAGCTGTGTAAACTGTGCTTGTGTTTGCCTTTCAAACGTACCATTAAGAGCAACAGCAAACAGAGGATTAAAGCTTACTGGTCCAGGAACTAAAAGCAGAAGGATTCCAGTTTCTAGAACTGTTTTAGTGTTGTGTGATTGTTTCTATATTTTATGTCGAGCTCCAGTTTAGGAATGTACTTTAAATCAAGTCAGCTTTTAAGTGTTTTGCTGAATCACCGCCATGGAAATCCAACCAAAGCTGCTCTGCACCTCCTGAGAACTTCCAACATTTAGAAGTTTTGTTAACATTCCACCTTGGAATGAAAACAAGCATCTTTTTTAAAAAAATTCCCTTGCAATATAAATTCAGAAAGAACGTTGATTATAAATACGTTGTGAACTGATGGATAGCAAAAATGTTCCAGTGAAAGGATCATAGAATCACAGAATGGTCTGGGTTGAAAAGCACCTTCAAGATCATCTATTTTCACCGCCTCCCCACCCCCACCCCGCTGTGGGTAGGGTTGCCAACTACTAGACCAAGGATGCAAGAAAACATAAAGATTTGAACAAATATAAATGGACTGAAACCTAAAAGCATGGAATATTTTCACTGACTTCAGAGAACTTCATACTTAACCTGAAGTGAATTTAGATCCCCTTGTTGTTTACAGTAGGTGATACTAGCAGGTTTGAGAATCCTTCACCTGGAAGGCTAGCCACAACTAGCCCAACGTCCAAATATCGCTTATAATCTTCTGCAATTGATTTTGCATTAACCTCACAAGTAGCTTCCTGTATAATAGTTTTTTTTCTTCTATATTCTGAAGAATTTTGCTCTGAAATGGAAGAAATACACTTGAAGCTACGAAAATACCAAAGACTATATGTGAAATCATATTATTTAATTCTTAGCTTGCTATATTTGTCCAGTGTTACTTGATAAGACCTGCTTTCACTGTAAGACAAATTCTTTAGTGTTGTCAAAGTGTAGTAATATCCAGAGGAGAACGAAGTTTGGTATTTGCCATGTATGTTTCCAGGTAGCATAACTGATGAAAGGAAATATTTACTTTCTGCTTATTGAAGCATCATTTGGCATCAGTAATGTTCACAGAGATACTCCCTCTATTCTAAAGGTCATGTCCAGCAGAAGGCTACTTATCAGCCATTCCGTAGGTTAGGGAGGCATCTACATTAGACACATGGCCTGACTGTCCTTGAGCTATATTTGGTGATAGGGGCTGTTAATACAAAGGAAAACATGTATGTCTATCATATACTGTGGCAGATTGAAAAAATGACAGCTTTGCTACAACAGCCAATTTGGTTTAAAGGTTAGATATTGTAGAAATTGATTTTAAAAGCCTAGTCAGCTTCATGGATGAAGGGACCTCATTATGGCAGATAACTATCATTAATCTGAACGGGAGCACAGCCTGCTAAAACTGCACAGGAGTTATCTGAAAATGTTCCTGCATATCTGCTCACATGAATTGCGTCTGACTATTTTAAGCATTCCCTAGTGAGGCTCTCTCTTCTCAGGCCACTCCTTTCCTATGTTATTGCTACCAGGATGATGAATTTACTCCTTGATACCATGATATAGCTTTACTGATTTTCTTTTTGAGCAGAACTCAGCATTAAATCAAATTAGGAAACAGAAGTAGGTCATTTCCTAGCGTAGTATGCTGATACAAGCTTTTGATGTTCGTGACAATTGCATAATTGGAAAGTCTTGTGAAACTGCTATCTTTTTCTCTCCATCATTAGGGATGCTTTGCTGACTAGCACCATTAACTGTGTCACAAGCTTCATCTCAGGATTTGCAATTTTCTCCATACTGGGCTACATGGCTCATGAGCACAAAGTTAAAATTGAGGATGTAGCCACTGAAGGTAAGAAGTGAATTGTACACTACTTTTAATCCTCCTTTTCATCCACCATTTCCTTGCAAATATGCTTATACTTGTTTCAATCAAGTGTTAAATCTCATGGAAGTGACCTCAGTGAAATTACTTGGAACTAAAACTATGTGTAGGTGCCTTGATGAAATGCAAACTGTAAATTGTATTGATTCATCTCAGCTCTGCTGCATTGAGGTTCCCTAGCATCTTGCCCCTCACAAGTTCAGCAAACAGATTTACCACTGTGTAGAATCTTGGAGGAATGTTGCTCTTTAATGCCATAGGCAAATGTTTTGAGTAGTTCTGGTAAGGTTAGCTGCAGTCCTTTCACTTGTAACAGGTCACCCATGGTTTCATTTCCTACATCTCACTTAGCACATCCAAGAATTCTCTTGTCAAGCAGAATAGGCTGTATCCACGAGGGTCTTTTTCTAATACATGACCAAAAAATATCCAATAAGACTGTGAATCCCATAGAAGATTATTAAAAATGCAAAAAGAATGGAATGGATTTTATCTACAAAACTGTGACGAGTAAAATATTAAAGTATTTTGGGTATATTTCTTGTATAATGCAAGTTTTTGTTTTAATGTGATGCGGACTGATGTAGGAGTCAACTTACTCATACCTTATCTCATTAAAATGTACACTATTATGAAGTTAAGAGGCATATTTCTGTATTACTTCTCTTTTTCCTTTCTATTTCAGGAGCTGGTTTGGTTTTCATCCTCTATCCAGAGGCAATTTCAACTCTCTCGGGATCTACATTTTGGGCTGTGGTATTCTTCATCATGCTCCTTACTCTTGGCATCGATAGTTCTGTGAGTATTTTTTCCTTCCAGCCTTGACCATTCTCCTTTACAGTTACAGAATACTAACAGGAACAGTATCTACCTTAAACAGTGGTTTTGTTGCTTTTCAAATAAACATTGTGTACCCTCCCTGAATCTGCTTTCAGCCACAGCCAACATACCAATGGTGTTACTCCTTGCAGTGTATTTAATTAAAGACTCACAATGTTGAAAAGGTTTAGGAAGAGGTAAAAGTAACTTACAAACCAGAAAATTCATCACTTCTTTTTTATGACCTTTGAGAAGGGCTGTTCATCAACAATTACTATTCCGAGGTATGACCCAACATCACTGCTATGAGCAATTACTACTATGAACCTGCAATGAGATTTTGGACTCTGCTTGTAAAATACAAGCTGCAGTATGGCACCGAGGAGTTTCTAGAAGAGATTTTCACATGTGCTGAATTGCACTCATCTGCTAAAAACGATGTCTGATGCTGGCCTGTTTTATTTATTTTTCCTAGAAGCAGTAATACAGAATTTCCTGTAAACTTAATCAGAATAATTGTATCAGAATATTTCCGTGGCAGTTTGATTTTATTCTCTTACTATATAAATTCTAACTAATATAAAAGGAAGACTGAGAAATACTGAAACTCCTGTTATCGCAGTGAGGAAACAACAATCAATAACTAAGAATGACAAAATATGCTTCACTTTGCAGATAAATTCAGTATTGAGTTCAACTTCCCAGCTGTTGCTCAACACTGAAGGAATGTATTTGACCTTTCTACTGTGTGATGGCTCATACTGTACCATGATACTCACAATCACAGAAACTTCAGCCTTACAGAAATTACCCCCAAGGCCTGAAATCTACATTCTTACTCAGAAGTTTCAGCCCAGGTTATATCTGGCTGTGTAGCTTAGTCATCTTTCATCTACAATCAAACATGAAGGATGGAAAGACATGAATGACCAGTGCAGAACTGGAAGAAGAAAAAGATCTATGTTTAGATCTAAAATAGTTAAATGTGCAACAGTGATACATTTAAGACAGTATCTAGAAACATTTGAGTGACAAAGACAAGACTGTAGATTGTAGAACACACTTTCCCTGCAATCACATGAAGCTCTTCCTTGTGAAATTAAATAAAACACTATGTGCTGATAAACTGTGGTCAGATTTTGCTCTTTCTTTCTAATATATAACTGGAGGAGGAAATAAGGAGCAAGGATGTGCTTGTTAGTGATTTGCTCAGGAGTTTTTTTTAATTGCCATTACTGAAGAAAACTCAGATTGTGCAGTATCTTTTATAATGGTCTTTTCAACTCCCTCCTTGATCAAGTACCTTGAAGGGAAGATTAAAAATTTTGATGATAAAAATTGAAGAATCCAAAAGCTGATGTTGAATTCTATACAAACACTTTTATTCAGGCATATAAACCTGCACTGGCACAGAAATACAGCCATCTGTACAAAAACAGAACTGTCAAAATGTTTAAGCAAAGAGAAATCTGATCATGCAGGTTTTAGCAAGCGACAATGAAAAGGACAAGAAATGGAACAAATGTTTGCAAACACTTTTTTGGAGTATGTATCTAGCTTGACATGGAGGATTAACAAATGGAATAAACAGTGACACATTAAGAATTGGTCCTTGGCCAAAATAATACAGACCATCTTTTTCCACTTCAACTTTTCCACTGTCATTAAAGCGTCAACACAGTAACAACTTCTAAGCACGTCAAATAATGTCTCCTCTTAACTGCACAACACTCACTGATGCCCCCAGAGATTGGGAAGCATAAACCCACACTAGGTTTTGCAACAATGTTTGTGAACATTAATTATTTTTGAAAAAAAGCTTCACTGCCCCCAGCAACTTGGCTGACTGAAATCATCCATATGCTTGCGAGACAACTCTGCTATTATTTGAACCAGAGATGCTGATTTCACCAGACTATTGCCAAAAGAATCTTAAGGCAAGCAACGGATTGTGTCAATACATCTTAACTCCGATAGTGCACAAAGCACTCCAGGTTTTGCCATGATCTTTTGACATCAGAAAACACATAGCATCCAGCCTCCTCAAAAGATGATAAAGTATTTAATAAATGTATTGTGACGGGAAACGGGAATTAATTTCCCCATAGCTTCTTTGTGGAGAATGGGCAGAATTCTTTTCTTAGTGGAAAGAAAATTCACAGCAACGTAAATAACTCAGCAATTGCAATGAAAGCTAATGTTCAGAATTGACTTCTAGGAAACAAAATAATTTCATATTGTCAACAGAAGAAGAACATCAAGCTTCTTATATAGTGAGCCTTCCAGCCCTGTAAACATTTCTGTCTAACTGGATTTGATTAATCAGTGGCTAAACTCAGACTGTGCTCAGTGCCTTTTTCCTGGGTGCCCGTGAACTGTTATCTTTATAAAAAAAAAAATAAATCTCTTAAGTAATTTAACTTCTTAAGATAAAACTTCTTCTTGAATATTATTCAAGTAGATACTATTTTTTTTCTAAAATACCATCTTGCTACCTTATTATCCTGGTGGAGAGAGCAAATGGTCAGCAGAGGATATGGGAAATCAAGCCAGCAAGCATGGCACTAGATGTTCAATTCCCTCACTCAGTTCTCTACCAAGAGACAATAAATTCTACCTCAGAACACCACTGATGTACATCTGACATGTCAGAAATCATACAGTGGTTGGGAATTCATCACACAAGCTATTTACAGTCTTTGATCTGTATATAGAATATGTCGGTACTGTTTAACTGGAGCTTCTGCCTTCCCTTCCTAGATGGGTGGAATGGAGGCTGTCATCACTGGCCTGGCGGATGATTTTCATATTCTGAAGCAGCATAGAAAGCTCTTCACCTTTGGTGTTTCGTTTGGCACTTTCCTTCTTGCCCTTTTTTGTATCACCAATGTAAGTACAACAAAAGTTTCCATCACAAGCTACCTCAAAAATGCAGTTAACCTCACCAGATGGAAATAGAGGGGTTCAGGTGACTGTAATCTGGTTATAGACAAATTTTAATTCTTAAACAACCCCATGGCCAGAGTATTATTATTAGTCTTACCTACATTATACTTCTCTTTTTAGATAAGATTATTAGCTATCAACTAAACCTACAAGCTTCTGTTCCCAGGAAACATTTGTGTTCCTGGTGTTACATGGGGTTTTAAGTGGAATTGTGTTGAGCAATTAGTTCCTCTCTGAGGAGCTAAGGATTTCAAGTGACCAGTCCATCATATATTTGGTTATTGGATTTTGGGGGATTATTTATTTATTTATTTATTAAGCAGATAAGAAGCATTTACTTCACAGGAGAGGAGTTTGGAGCAATGATCTCCTTAGCCTCATGTGTTTCTTAATATTTCTCAGTCTAATCTCTCACTCTTAACACCATACAAATCATACAGATAGTTTACTGGATGTTCAGGATAAGCTATAGTTTTCACCACCGTTACTCTGAGGTTTTTTCCTCTTGAATGCTTTGCTTCACCAGGCTTTTGACAATTTACTAGGTTGGATGTCCATCAGTGAGAGAACCATCTGATTTTTGCCAAAACAGAAAAACGTTTTGTAAGTGAGATGTCAAGTCTACCAGAAAACAAGTGAGATGTTTGAGATGTTAGCCACAACAAAAACAGATGTGCTGAACCTCCATTCCTGGAAACAGTCTCCAGATCCATTGTTAGAACTATTGAAATGACATTAATGTATAACGAACAAAGACTTGCTTACAGTAAAAAATATCCCAACATTTCCAACCTTAGTACATCTGTCCTTTTACTAACATGCTACCTCTATTGTTACCTAAAGACTTGACTGCATTCTTCTTCATCCTAAATTGCAACTGAGAAGAAACAACTTCTCAGTATAAACTCAGTGGCTGAAATCACAGACAGGTGCCAACAGGTGCAATCCCACTGCCTTCAAGCAGACTAAAGCAGCTCAAAATGACAATCTGGCTCTAGCTGTCAAATTATGACACCTGCCTGGAATTCAGATCTCTCCACCAGATGGAATGCACTAAGCTGCCCAGGCTTGTCCAAATGCAATAGCGTGCATAACTGAAGACTATTTCTAATGTGTACAAGCTACTGAGAAAAACCTTTGTGATAACATCACATTGTTTGATTTCATCCTCTGAAAATCTGAGGCTGTATTTTCAAAACATGTTTCAAACAAAACCATTATTCACTTTGCTAAGTTTTGATAGCAAAGGCATTCATTTAGAGCAAGTGTAGAACAAAAACAAGAGGTCAAACTGAAATGCCATTGAATAAACATTTTCTAACACAACAATCAAAGTTCATTCAGTTTCCTGATATCCCCACAGAATGAAAAACCTAGACGAGGCCTAAGGACTGTTTTCTCTATTCTTGCAAATATGCACAGCTGTTCTAGAAAACCATGAAAAAATAAAACTGATTGACTGCACAGATTAAAACTACTTGGAGAACTCCATAGAACAAAATTTATACCACTGGGAAAAACAGAGAATAATGCTTTTGTTCCCCTCAATTCTGAACAGGTGTCGGCAAGTTAAATTTGATGGTGAAAAAAAGATTAATGAAAATATATTGTGAAATGAAAATTTTTACTAGCTTACATTTGACAAAGTATATTCAGCTTCCTGTTGAAACAAGTAAACATGCCGTGCTTCTCCACTCCTCTTTAGCTCAACTTCCATAAAATGATCTGTAATTTGCACAAATTTGTACCAGTTTGTAGATAAAGAAAGAAATGCTGTCAAATTGCAGCTTCAAAAAAAAAAAAAAGAAAAAACAAATCAGTGGAATAAGAGTTTAGTAACTGCAATTGCAGTTCTCAGCCACAAGCCACTGAAGAACCAAAACATTCTGCAGTACAGGCAGATGGGCTAGGCTGCTCTCCACATTGAACAGGAGCTTGCCAGTGGCACTGCAAGGAAACCACAGGGCACAAAGCTTTTCCCACAGACTTAGCATGCAACTGCTCCCTTCACAGGAGTGCTGGAAAAGAGATATCAATCTAACACAGTAGATTCACTGGACTACAGCCCTTGGGAACAAACTTGCAATAATAGTTTGTGGAAAATCTCATAGCACTCTATTCCTGCCCATAATTTCGGAAGATTTTCATTAGGGGCCTAGACAGGCCCTGTCCTACAAACTACTGAGCATTCCCCCAAACTCCACTCAAATGCCACAAAAAAAGCAGTGTTGTGCACACTCTTTAATCATGCCGTATGAGGCTTCTCTTTCAGCCAGAACACAGGTGAAAGGGCACTTCATTAAGAAGGTTCCAAGTCTGATTTCACTATGCTGTATGTACATACGCACCCATGTCTGCAGTACCAGTTCCATACTAAAATGCTTGGGTTAAGAGATTTTAAGTAGAGCAGATTTCTGTTAACTTGTTACTAAACTATTGAAATGATTTCACTTGTAACTTTGGTTTATTATGTCTTTTAACCCCCCCATGCTAGGGTGGAATTTATGTGCTCACACTTCTGGACACATTTGCAGCTGGGACTTCAATATTGTTTGCTGTCTTAATGGAGGCGATTGGAGTTTCCTGGTTTTATGGTAAGAAATTAATTTTACTGTCAGCAGCACTGTAAATATTTTGGAAATGTGATGCAGAGGAACCCCTCCTCCTTTGGATGGGTAAGAGAAATACATTCAGTAATGCTATATTAATCACAAACTTGTCATGAGCTCAGTAACCCATCTAAGACTGAAAATCTTGTATCAGACCTATGTCAACTTATTTCAACAGTCTAAACTATCAGCTATAGATAAAATTTCTTGCTGCCAGAATGAGTTTCTTAAACTGTTACTTTTCCTCCTTTTTTCACTCAGTGAAGTCTCTATTGAACTAGATGCCCTGATTCCTAATAAGGTTGTTCTAGACCTGAAAGTCATATTTATTTCTATTCAGAGACAATATTTATAGTGAATTTGACTCAGATCTCAGCATGATCATCCTTACTGCCATTTACCTCCCTCAGTTACTGATTTATCCCACCTATACTACGCCACCATATTCTTCTAGTCATTCTCTTACAATTAAAAGCTGTTGATGTGTGCATGAAGCATTCATGTCTAAAGCTGTTCAACTAAACTAAAGCTTAAAAGCTTTTTCTTCAGTAAAATACTGACTTTGTCACCCAGTATCACTGTCGAGCTAGCAATTCTTACACTGTTCTCTCAAAATATGTGAGGACACAAGCAACTGTTTTTAATCCCTGTAAAAAGAGCTGAATGCAGAAGAGTTAACTTAGCTTGGAAGCAGACACATAAAAGTACTGTTAGATTAGTAAAAGCAAGTTATTATCTGCCACTCTTAAAATAGGATTTATTGTGTTTTACAATGGCTAGGCTATGATTCCCAGGCTAAACCAAGCTTAGCCAGGCTTTGTGTAAACATTGCAACTTCTGCCCTTCTCTTTCCTTTCTCTTCTTCCTCCTGCCTCCCCCATAATCAAGAAAGCACCTATTCCTTTGTCAGTAAAAGTATCTGTCAGCTGCTTAAAACACAGTATGACCTGTTGCTTTATAACAAAGACCTTATTGCAGCCCCAGGTCCTATTTAAAAGATTTTTACTGATTAAATCTGGCATGGCCTCATCTACCTCTTTTTCCTGATAGACCCCAGTTGCCTTGATGACCCAGCAGAACATTAAGCCAGCCTGAAGGCAAGCACTGACATTTTGGCAGAGATAAAAATGTGGAAAATCTTATGTTGAGTTCAAATTATTACTACGCGCACTTACTGTGAAATTTCTTGCAAAATACACCTGAATTCATAAGGGAGAAGGAAAAGCAAGTTCATTTTAGTATGAGATGTGTTAGTTGTAACTGTTACCATTTTTCCTCTTGTGCAGCCTTGATATCATGGCTTCTAAACTAATTCAAAATTCCTTTTTTCTTACTGCTTTCTTACTTCAGTGTAGTTCAATTGATTGTTTTAATTCATTTAAATCAAATACATGACATTCGAGGCATTATTACTACTTTTTGCCTTCCAAATGAAAAATAATAATCCAAGGCTCATGAAAGAAAACTACGTAGGAGTACAGAGTTAATCAGGACAGAAGTGGTAAATGCAACATAGAAAAAGTGCTTGTAAGGCTCCAATCAGCTGTTGAAATTATTTCACCACTTTCTGGAAACATGTCAATAAAATATCCCAGCTATGGCCACTGACAAATTTCACCTCAGAGCCAAGGACCTGCTCAAGGGCTTCAATGCAATTCACATTCCTTTGCCTGTGCAGCAAAAAGACTTACAGAGGTCTATCGTGTGGCTACTGCAGAAGGCATTGGCAGTGTGCCGACTTTCATTCTCTCTGAACTCTGCATCATCAACAAGAAAAAAAGAACGCTGTCCCATTATTAAAAGGATAATTTCCATTTATAGCCAAATCTGTTTCCCACTCTCTTGCTCATCCATTCTTTTTCCATGTTGATTCCATTGGCAGTACAATATTACATACATAGAGAGCAGGTCAAATTTTCTGTACTGTTTAACAGAAGGTTGCAGTAGAGACATTCCCTGGCAACTGCAAAGTTTTTTAGTTCACAAATAATGCTTACATTCCCTTTGGATTTAGTGTATTTAGTCATGGAACTGGTCTTAGACTGTATGTATATCTTTCTTGTTTTTCACTGGAAAATCCAGGAGATTATTTTCATACCTCACACCAGTTCTCTGGCAGCTAATCTTGTGTTTTGTTTGCAGTATCAGTTTCCTCCTGTGGCTGAAGGAGTCACTCATAGGTTAGGTATATCCTTCTGAGTTATCCTACAGAATCACAAAACAGCTGGAAATGAGCAGGCCCCACAGGTACTGTAGATAAAGCTATTTTCTACCTCACAGGCTTGTTCTTAGAATCATCTGAAGACCTGTGATACTGAAAAAGCATGCTGTTGGAAAAGCAGCCTGAGAATAGGGCCTACTTATCCCCCACTTTCAGTAAACATTGGACAGAAAATACTGTTTGAACTGTGAGTACATCTGTCTGGAATCTAAAAAAACTTATTTGTAGGTTATCTAGTCCTAGTACTTGACCCTCTATTCAACAATAAATTTCAACTCTTAGTATCTGGAGCAGTTGAAATTCAGTCACTTTAAAGTTCACAGAAGGCACTGCAAATAGAATCAAATTGAGTTCAAAGAGCATTTGCAGATCCTTTCTTAAAATTGACTACTTTGCTTCACCTGTATGTAACACTGGGAGGCAGCGGAGGAGGAAGTTCACAATAAGACACAAGTTCAAGAGCCCAGACCTTGCATACGTACATACATATCCCTGGCTCCAAGTGAAGGGAATTCTTGAGCCGCCCTCATTATTTAAGAAACACTACTAAACTGGTCCACATGAATAGAAACTATTATTACAGCAAACAGTACCCCATCTCTACCAAATGAAATTCATCAGAAAGAGCTGTACTTTTGCTGTTTACCTACTGACTTCAGGATTAAAATCAAACTTCCTGAGAATATCAAGTACAACAGCAGTTACAAACTAGCAGTCTGACAGGACAGACTGCACTAGAAAGGCTTTTCTCTGAGACAGTATTCTTAAGGCATGCAGATAGAGATTTTCTTCTTAAAGACAACTCTGAAAGGATGTTTGGATGCTTATTTTTTTCCCACATTTTGATACCAGCAGAAGTCACCCCGTTCTAAAATACAGCGGGAAAATATTGTGAGCTTAAAGTTTTGCAAGATATCTCATACTGGGAAATCCAACAAAAATAGAACCAGTAAGAAAAATTAGGAAGATGCTACCATTGAAATAGACATTTTACAGTCACTATAGGAGATGCTTCACATTACCATAAAATGTGTATTTGCTTTGTGTGGTAAATTTTAGCCAATTATCAGTTAATGGAAAAAATGCTTTCCAATACACACTCATGCTGAAAATGGTCCACTGAAGACTAGAACATTTCCTGGAAGACCAAAACATGCCAGTTAACATTAATTAATGTTACTAAAGTAAAAAATGCCACCAGCTTATTGCTGCGAAGTATGGAAATGCCTTTGTCAATTATACAAAATTTGTAATTAGACCAGGCTAGTGCCACTCACAGAAAGCCTGTTCTACAGTGCTAAAGTGTTTACACATATAATTCATAACGCTTAATGTAAATCTATAAAATTCTTAAGGAATTAGGAGGCTCTGAGTGAAATGTCTTTACTTCCTTCCTGAGGACACCTCAATTCCATAACAGTAAGTAACTTGGGGTAGCAAACTTCTGTTTTTCCCTTTGTCTTAAGTAGAATGAACTATTTCAATGTGAATTGCCTGTCTAGCTGGTGTCTCTGAATGAGTCTGCAGGGTCAAGTGGTCTTCCTTTCTGTGTTGGCTGCAGGAGATTTTCTACTGCAGTTGTTTACATTGTAGTCATGTTTGTTCAAATTAGGGCTTCCCTTTACCATTGTTACAGCTGTTAGTACTCAGACTGTCAGAAGTACTAAGTACACACATATGCACCAGCAGACATCAGAAATCTCAGACTATATGGATTCAAGGAACACTAAAGACTGAAAAGCTGGCACTTGGCAGCTCTTTTCCCCTTTGGCCAGTATGTCAGGGTTGCTGAAAATGTTATTTTAGTGACCCCGTTTCTCCACATTTGTGATGCAGCAAATCCCGTTATGAATCATGCCAATCTACTTCAACATCAAAAAGTAGTTTGTGTAATATATGTGCTCACAATACTGCTGACTATTTAGGTTACAGTAGTCCACAACTATTACAAAAACTATATGAAGTCCATAAATTAAGTGCCAGATGTTTGCTAAGCTTATCTTTCCAAAGGTAATGCTATTTGTAATAGACTGAGTGCTCACAGGTTCTTAATTCTTGGATAAAAGTAGGCCACTCTGAAAGTAATGCCTCCTATTTATTTCCATGGAAACTACAGCAGATACAAAGAGCACAATAATATTACTTGATAGAGCAAGTTCTCAGCTACAAAACTCTATTTTTCTGCATAGTCACCACTGTAGCCAATTTGCATGGATGAGCTGATCACAACACTCTTCGTTTTGTGGTGGGAAAGCTGTATCTGGACACCCAGAAAATGGCTTATCCTTTATGTTGCTGTCACCACTGCTGAAATGCACCACCCGCTGCCTCACTGTGCTCACACCCACTGGTTGGCCTCCATAAGCCTTCAGTAAGTGTTGATGAATGTCAGTGGGGGCCATTTTTTCTGCACAGAGGAATTCAGTGACACACTTTCACTTCCCTCACACTTCCATGTCAGACACCATTCTGTCAGACTGCCCCTCTGCTGCCATCTGTCACACAGCAACAAGAAGTAACAGAATACTGGTGGGAAGGTTCAACGTCTTCTGCCATACCACCAACACCTGCCCCAGTGTTATGGGCCAACATAATAAACTAGGGGGCATTACTTTCAGAGCAATCCTCGTAATAATGTCAAAGATGCATCTATTCATTGAAAATAAATCAATTTAGTTTTGTACTTTGTTCTCGTTTGGAAGTCTTTCTAAAATAAGATCAGTAATTTGGGATAGGCCACCATCTCATCAGTTTAGATTTATGCCAGTCTGATGTCCACATCCCTTCTAGGTGTAGACAGATTCAGTGAAGATATCCAACAAATGATGGGCTTCAAGCCAGGCCTCTACTGGAGATTGTGCTGGAAATTTGTTAGCCCTGCTTTTTTGTTGGTAAGTGTTGATCCTTATTTCATTATCAATTAAATGCTAGCATGCCTTTCTTAGAACATCCAATAGTTATGAGGATCAAGGTGGTTCTCTTATGCCTGACATTATCAGGATGAATACAAGTTCCAATATAATTACTTCTTCCCCTCAATGGGCATAGGTTGTATTTCATACAACAAAATAGGTTGTACTTTGTTAAGGAGAAGCTAATTGTGGCTATGGTCATATTCTGCACCCTCACAGCTTCAGGATGTAAATTAAGAGCTTTTCTTAGAGAATACTAAAAGCACAGATAGAGGCAGTGTGCTCCCAACATCTATGGACAATAAACAAAGTTATCCTGTTGCAAAAATAAACTAGCCAAGGATAAGAGATTTCACTAGGGCAAAAGGCCAAGCATCTGCAATGTAGCTGAAGTCAGCAATGTTGAACTTCCCTTACTACTAAAGCTTTGCATAATTTTATTTCCTAATGATAGCAAGGTGCATCAGAATGTTCAGGTTTGTCACCCCTCCCCATTCTCACTTCAGCTTAAAACTGCAACCTCCTGTAGCTGGCCTCGTCTTTGAAGCAGGAATAATAGGGTAATCCCCAAGAGAGTTCAATGCAGAAGACCTCAAAACTGTATAAAATGTTTAGTGAGATTGAAAAATAAATCCTTACTGAAGTAAAAGTCACTGTTTTATACCAAGTAAAATCAGATTGTTTTTTGGAAGGCACAAATTTAAAAATTTTAAGGAAAACATTAAAATAAATTCACACTTAATTAAAGCAACCATTGTCAGCCTTTCCTAATTTCAGTAATAAGATGTTTTGCAGACTCTCCCTGGAGTTCTGTGCTTACTGAAACTATGTCCAATCTGCTTTTCTGTAATCTCTCTCTGTTGCTTATTACTGTGCATTTGATCTTCAGCTCCAAGGCTTACTCATTCTGATTTTATTAGATGTCAGTATATGTCAAATCTAACTTTTAATTTAAACTCTCTGCCTAGTAGCAAGTGTGTTTCCAGACGCTCAGGTTGACCAGGATTGCAGATCTTTTTCTTAAAGACAATTAGGCCTTTGCCTTCATACATTGAATCACCATAGACACGACTGTATATACTCATTTTCCCATCTTGACACCTGGCTACTGCAAATCTTTCACTCGTCCAGAAGTGAAGTGTCCTACCAACAGCTTAAAACCATCTACTAATGATAAGATATAGCAGTTCAGGAAGATGAAAACATCAGAACTTTTTACTTACTACTAGATTTCACTTCTTCCTTTTTCTCTAGTGTGTATTACATATACCACCTCTTAAGACATAGAGATCAGAGCAACATGCTCAGAAGCATTGATTAAAAATCTCTGCATTGTAATACATGTGTTAGAGCACATCTTCCATTGGTAATTTGTTTTATTGGAGGGCACCAAGATTCCCATGTGATGGGATAAGACCTTAGAATAAGTTGCATGCAACTATACCCATTGATTACGTTGAGCAGATGTATTAATTGTACCTTCTAAGCTGCTTGATCTGTAATGAAACAGTTGTGCTTTCCATTCAGGAAAAAGAATATACTAAAGTGTCAATATATCACTTCTTTGCTTTGTGTAAAGTTTAGATTCAGAACATAACTGGTATTGTATTAGGATCACCTGCCATGTGTATTTGTAAATCAAAACGTCTGGGTGAGCAGTATGGGAATTTGATCTTGCTATATGTTAGGAGACTATTAATTGCATAAAAGCTGTGTGTTCTTAGAGCACCGTTATACAAATTTACAAACAAAACCAAAAACAATATACGTCGTTTATTATAAAGTGGAGAAGACTAGAAAACTGTAAGACTGCAGCATAATTATTCCTTTAATAACCCCGTATTTGCCTACCGCAACTTGTCCTTGTTTGTGACCAGTAACGTATTACAACAGTTTCTAACAATTAATACAGTTCTCCCTAAGAAAGGCAAGTTGGGGTCATCCAGATAACTTGTGTGTGGAAACATCTCCTTGAAGCATTTTCTCCATACAAACTGCTGCCGTGTACATCATAGCAAGGAAATCTCACAAGTAAATGAGCATTTGTCTAAGAATTTCATACTGTTGGTTTCCTTTAACTCACGCGTTCCTTGCATAGCCTTTGAAATCCGAGATTCAAAATGCTACAGTTTGAAACAGGACATGGAACAGAACACGCAGGCCCAAGAAACCAAATATAGGAACTTCGTATGTTACACAATCCATTTGGATTTAACAAGAAAATAAAACGAAGGAAATAGGGTGGTATCTTACTCTTTCCTTCCCAGCTCTGGTATTGAGTAGGGTAGCAGCAGGAGGGGATAAAAAACAAACAAGAACAAATCTAAAAAAAAAAAAACAACAACAGGCAAACAAACAAACAAAAACATTAAAAACAAAAAAATCAAACACCTTTGTCTTCCAGGCCTTAAGGCTGTATGACATTTCCCTCACTAAATGAATCATGCTGGAGTTTACATCATGATTCTCACTGGAAAATGGGTATAAAACTCCTAAGAAAGTAAAGCCTCTGGGAAACAGGAAAAACAAGAGATCCTGAAAAGGTTTTTCTTAATTACAGATTTTCGTTTTCATTCCTTTAACACTAGTTCAAGTGAGGCCATTGCAGACAACAACCTGATCCTCCCCCTAAAAGATCCAATAGTCAGTTTCCAGAGTGGCTAAAATGAACTGTTAATCCCAGTAAACACATCAGTACTTCAACAGCGTAGGCAGTAAGAGGCACAAAATAAATAGGATGAAGGTAAACGATGAAATTAGGTTTAAATACTCCTCAGGGCACTCGCCTAATCAAACACACCAAATCTGTTTTCCACCAAGTTTCTTCATGTCTCAAAGCAATGGTTCATTTTATTTTTTCTCCCCTAGTTTGTTGTAATAGTCAGCATAATAAACTTCAAACCTCTGACCTATGATGACTACACCTTCCCTCTCTGGGCAAATCGCATTGGCTGGGGAATAGCATTATCTTCAATGATACTTGTGCCTGCCTATATTATCTATAAATTTATGAATGTGCGTGGGACCTTTAAAGAAGTAAGTGAAATGCTAATAAAATGTCATGAAATGCTGCTCTGAAATGAAATGGCTGGATCTAAGTTGACAGTTTGTTTCTCTTGCTCCCCAAACTTATTAGTTATGAGTGACCTTTTGGATTCAGCTTCTGATGGGTTGGGGGTTTTGAGGATTACTGCATCCTTTCCCTGTTTCTAGATAGAAATTTTCTTTACAGAAAGCATCATAATTCTTAAAACCGAACTGATTTTTGATACATGTCATTAGCCTGACTGATGAGAGAAAAATATTCCTCATTAACAAAAAATGGACAGACTACTATCTTCATATTCAGCTGTAAGTTATAGTCTTCACACAGTCACAACCTAAACCACGTCCAAGGTATGCTTTATCACTCTATGCTGTGGAATTATATGCACAAAGTTAAGTCGGACCTCTCCTATCATAGACTCTACATCAGTCTTTAAACACAAATCCATGTGTTGGGAAGACAAGATGCATCCTCAAAATAGCTCTGCATTCAGGATTGCCATTGATCATGTAATAAGCATCCAGCAAGAACAGTAATAATGCTTTACTGGATCAGAGCAATGGATTCCACTTTGCCCAGTATTCTGACTTTAAACAGCAGTCACATAGTATTTTAATTTCTGTCAGATACGTGTACTTATCCTCTCTTTTTTGGAATTCTTCTATCTTTTGTCAGGGATTGAATTTATGCAGATCTTTTTATTGTTTTCAACATTGATACCAGAATGCTTGGAAAAAAAACACCTTTATATCCAGACCAAGGTGCTGAAACAGATCCAGAAATGAAGAAGTACTTCTAAACTCTATACTAAAAGGCATTGCTTGTTGTATCTCTTGCTTCAGTAAATGAGCCAGGGTACTCAACAGCAGGATCTTCCACTGTGTAAAGCCATAACATATATGCTACATGAACAGAATAGAGCAAAACCTGAAGGCGTAACAATTTGTGACCATCTTATTAACAGCAGCAGTATAATAGGATTTCTTTAATTCAGTGTCTTTCTAATTCTAATGATTTTCCTAACAATACAAAGTTTGACAAAATGCAGCCTTCATAGTGTGAGTGCAGGGGACATAAAGCCTGTGGTACCGGCTTGTTCCTGGTGTTCTTTTCCATATGCACTTGCTAAATATTTGGACTCAGTATTTGCATAAACTTTCTACTCTGTCTTCTTATATTAAATGCTAATATCAGGGGGCTTACAGGAAGCTTGATCTCTCCGTGACTAATTTAGAGATGCATGATGCAGTGATATTAAACATTTAAGTTATGGCTTTAAATAAAGTTCACACTTCCCCATTATAGGTTGGGGTTTACAGACATAATCCCACTTCATATGGCTGACTTTTTTCTCTTCTTCCCTTCTGCTTCAGAGACTAGCTTACTGCATCACACCTGAAAATGAACACCAGCTTGTGGCCCAAGGAAATGTCAGGCAGTTTAAGGTTTGTACTCCTTTCACTGTGCTTTGCCTACTGATACCAACTCCTTCCTGCCTTAGGCAGCAACTACAGGTTTGCACCAGCCTCCTCGTGGCAGATGTCCACAGGTCTGTGGTCATTTATTTCTGCCAGCATGATGCGATGCAGAAGGCTCAGTTGTCTATGCACCATTGCTGTTTGGAGGCTTTTAGCTATTTCCTTACGAAACGGAAGGAGAGTGACAAGCAGAATTGATAACATTACAGATGCTCAATCCAGTATTCTAGGTCTTATCTGAATACAGTAAAATCTTACCACAAGATGAACATATTACCGGTATATAACATGCATTTGAATAGGTCACATCCTCTCTCCCAGTTATTACACAGCAGTCTGAAATCAGATTTTCTAATCTCCAAGTATGTATCTGAGAATAGGGTAAAAAGCAACCAAACATCCATTGTCAGAACACAGACCTAACAGCCACAACAAAATAATGTTCTGAACTATATGGAATGGACTGCCCACAGGCCTACATTTGATTGAAAACACTGCTGGATGCTTCTTAAGCAGCCATGAAATATATCCTACGTGTTTCCAAATACTGCTTTCCTTTTAGTAAATAAAATGACCTCATTGAAGTAAAGTTCTTTTCATAGAAGATAAAAAGGATGCAAATATGAAACTTGTTACTGTTATCAGCATTCATGTTGGACCACTTTCTGGCTTCAAAGTTGAAAGCAACTACAGTTATGCGCACTACCTCAAACTGTGACCCAGATATTATAGCAGTGGCTTGTACACTGATATTGAAAAAAGGAATGTGCCTTTTGCCTGCTATGAAAAAATACTGAGAAAAATACTGAAGTATATTTTTTAATTTCAGAAAAAATGAATCCAAGTGTGGATTCATAGAGTGCAGAAAAAGCAAAAAAAATAACGAACAAAATTTCCTGTTTTGTGAATACAGTTTATGTGATGTGGCCAAGATTGTGCAGTAACACAGCACCTCTTCATTCCTTCTCATTCCTCATTGCTCCATTTCCGCCCTCAGTTATTCAAAGATTTTTCATGCTCCAGCTGTAATAATCTCATTTTTATAGTCAAATGTTCCTATATGAATAGGGATATACGCAGTGATTGCTACACAATACTTCTGACTCCAAATCTGTAACAGCAAAAAGGAAGCAAACAGATTTTGCTTAAATTAGAAAAGTATACTTTGAAGCAAATCCCTAGTGATCCATCAAAGTATGTCAAAGACCAGGGCAAGTTATATTAACTTGTTGGTGCCTTCACTGTACAGCTAGGAATACGTTTTATTGCTAATGTGTAGTTAGTGCTTTCTTACTCCTGTTCAGGGTTGTGTGCATAACACTGACCAACCAAAAAGTACAAAAATTGTCTTCACATCAGCATTCAGCAGCTCTGAATTTTCAAACTAAGCTGGAAGCTTAGCTCATAATAGCTCCTAAATTCAGTACATTTCTTAGTGCTGACTGGAATCCACAGAAACCTATCAGCAGATTTAAGACTTCTTTATGATTCTATATTTGTCAACAATGTACTTAAAATATCTTTAACTAGCATCACTTGAATCAATGTTATTAAACAATTACTTATGTTCCCTTGCAGCTTCAACACTGGCTAACAATATGACAACCAACAGGTTGAGGGGAAAAAAAACACAATACGTGTTAAAGCTAAACTGGGAATACGGAAAAGTCAAGTTCAAAGCTCCCTCAATGATGCTTGGACCAGGCTGGCTCAGAGCTTACCTACTGACTCTTTGAGGGAAGACGTCTGCTCTCTGTTCTCAATGCCTCCCTTCTATTACTTGGCTTCAAATGATCTTTAAAGACTCCGTTTATTTTTTCTTATATCTTTTGGTGCCATGAGATCCCTACGTGACCAAAACTTGTGAGTTTTGCTATTAGCAGAAGTGGAGAAGGGGGGAGTAGAGGAAAAAAAAAAAGCAATCAACGTACATTAAATGCTCTTTTATCATGAAGAAGCGAATTCAGCTTTTCTGACAGTAATAATTACTTCAGATACTTGTGCCACGACCTGATTTAAACCAAGATCTGAACGTTCTTAGATCTAAAGAAAGGGTACATCTCAATTGTGAGAAAAGAGCAGCTTTACCTACATATTAATGTCATTAGCTTTCTTGCCTTGCGATCCGTTGGGATATGAGTTTGCATCCTTCTGAAATGAAGACTCAGTGCTTCATTTTCAGTGGTTTGTTATTAGTTTCTTCTCTTGGTGAAGAAGGTTGTCTTTACTGTATATATCTGTGCCATTTTCTGTCCATTTAATCCTACAGGCTGAGAAGTAACAGGAACAGAACCCTTGCTGAAGCTACTAAGTACAGAATCCAGTTTAATATCACATTGTACTTAGTGAAAATATATTATGACAACAATTGAAATAGCTTTATCATATGATCCATACTTTACTGACTTTTTCAGTTAATTGTAAAACATTTCATATAAATAGTGACACAATCAACTTTTTGTTTTACTTTGTATCAAATAAAATACTATATATAAAATACATAGAAAGAGATAATGATTTTTAGAATTATTTAAATCTACCCAGAAGCACCAAAGCAATAAGCTTTGGTTTTATTCTTCTATTGTAAGCAAGATATTATTATCATACTCTTACTGGATTCATGTGCTAAAACATAGCAAGATTGTACTGAACAACTTAACAGGAGAAGTCTATTCCTGCTCTTCTCTGGTAGCATTATGCAAGCTAGAAGATACAGAACAAACTCTGCATTTGGGTGCTGATCTCATTCTCTGTGGCACATATTACTGTAGCATTTTCTCAGTGATCAGTAGACGTGGTAGCCAAGTTACTTCTTGTAGTTATTTATTACTAGATAAGCTTTTTCAGAAGCTGTTGCTTCTCAGCTGAATCCAGCCTGGAGCTTACCTCTGGACCTTACCTCTGATATTATTATTCTTTTTTTTTTTTTTTTTTTTGCCTCTGTATATTCAATTCAGTTCCTTTTTTTTTAATGTATGTAGTGCTTCTTCTTAAAGAGATTGCTTTAAAGGATGGAGCTTTCTTTTTTATTTATAAAGCAGTTGTTGGGGGTTTCTGTGTTTTTTTCCTCTCCTACTTTTAAAATAGTCTAATTTAAAAGCCCCAAGCGATTTTTTCATTTAGCATTGATTTCTCTTCAAGATAACAGTAAGGAAATTTCTCTCCTTATTCATCCTTTTCCTCCAACAGAATCAATACTTTGGAAAGAATAGAGCATTATCTCTTCTTAAAGAGATTGTGTGACAAAGCAGTGGTTTTATTTAAATGTGGCTTTAAATCCAAAGGACACTGTCTACTACTTATAAAGGTAGACATTTTCTGGCCCAGCTGATGGCCAGTAGAGGCTTAAACCATGTTATTAAATATATTTCAATAATAAAGGAGTTTCAAAAGGTTGCTGTTCTAGTTCTGTAATTACCGGAAAGTCCATACAATGAAAGTGTTGATTGCTTCAAAGAACAGGGGAAAAGGAAAAAAAAATACAATCCCACCACCATTCCACCAGCTTTATAGGTAATCCCTTCTTTATTGTTTGCTAAACTACAGGGAGATCTTTTTATTGTTATAAAGCTTACTTTCCAATACAACTGCTTCAGTTACTGAATCTGCAGGGTTCAGAAATCTTTTAACAAGGTTACCAAGTTTTGAAACTCTTGGAGAGCTCTTTAATGTGGAGCTTTAACAGCTAGTCACATTATTTATGGTTTTGCTCCTGTCTGTAAATGCTAACAACCTGCACCAATGCTCACTTGTAAGACACCCCACTATCACTCACACAGGAAATGTTGTTTCATCACCACTCTGCTCTGAAATAGGTCAAGTTTATTTAAGAGGGGAGTGAAATCAGCTGCATCCAGCATTTCAGGGTTTGACTGTATTTTAAATACCAACTCCCAAGGCAATGACCCACTTAATTATTTTTATTGCTGTTATTGTTTAACTTCCTAAGTTTAGCATAATACTTATAGCACAGAACTCCATTGCACCGTTGCCATCTTGTTCTGAAGTTTGACAGACAAAGCTTACCATCGAAACACAAAACAACAGGGAAATCAGAGAGAGTGGGAAAGCTATTACTGGGAATAGTGCTAATGAAAAATATGGTTCATGGTGCGTGATTGCACAGCTAGGCTTTAAGTTCAAATTTTGTCCTGAGGAAATCTCTCCAAAATGACAACTTACTTCTATCCTAGAGATAAAGAACAACGTTCTCAATTCCCATCAGAATAAGATGCTCAACTACCTCATGCCTCCTTGATGATAAACGATGCCACTAGAAACAAACTAATACCCTTTGAAGTAACAAAAAAGCTTTGTGAAGACTAGGTATATAAAAACAGGCACAACTCTGGTATTCAGCTTCTTTCAAACTCCTCCTTTGAGCTCCCTAATACATTTTCAATACTGAAAATACCAAACGCCACTAACGTACTCATTCCCATTCAGTTCAACCACTGTCAATAAGAAGAACCCCCAGTCAGGTTCTTATTGCCCAGGTAATTACTCACTTGCAAGTCTTCCTCCAAGGCTGTCTTGAATTTTCAGCCAAGCAGTAGCTCACCATTTCCCCATCTACTGTGGGAGCAGACCCACTCTGGGGACTGGCGCTCTCCCAAACATCCCCATGCAATGACAAGTTATGATGATGAAGTAAGCAGCCCACTTGCAAAAAATAAAGTTTTGGTTGCAAGCTCATTCAAGATGCAATGTCATCAGCTTGCTAATTAAGTTGGCAAGTAATTGTTGGCTACTAATTAAGTAGCAAGTCTCCGGAGAGAATTGGGTGAAGAATATGAATAGATAGTTTAACAGTTCTAGACAAACATGGTCTTGAAAGCTTTGTTTTACTCCAATAAAGGCAGCAGCTGTCATACATTGACATCTCTTTTCTGAGCAACCCTCCCTTCTTCCCTGTCACTGAAAAAGACCTGCCTGAAATCCACATTATTTTACCGAGTCTTAAAGTTAACTAACACCAAAGAAAGATCCTCCATTTTACTTTGTACTTCCGCTGTCATCCAGCAGGATAATCTTTCATACAGTTATTACTTTTCTGTAGTTAAAATACTAAAACTCCAGGGTTTTAGAATCTAGTAGAATGACAATGCGTCCTTCATGAGCAACAGCCCATAAAACACTACTTGTATTTTGTGTTTGGTCTCTGAACCAAAGCTTTTTTTGTCAGTCCTCCCTGTGTTCTCTCATGTGCTGATGCATACACCCTGGCAACACTTGAAAGATATCTTACCATAGTGAGGGATTTTGCAGGAAATCCAGATCAAACATAATATTTTAAATATAGAATGTAGGAGTAGAAATACTTGGCTGTTACTACCGTACATGTTCCCTAACCGCACGTGCAACGTATGTTGTATGTAATTTCCCCAGAGGAAGTTCCCTTTAACTGGCTATTTCTTCCTAGCAAAATAACTTTTAAATGCTATTATTAAAAAAGTCAAGCTCAAACATCTTGTGTATATACACCCTCTCCTAGTCTATTGTTTTGACATGAATTAAGTTTACTTTGTACTGTTAGGTTGTAGGAGGAGGGCACGTAGAAAGTCATTTTTCTTTTAATGCCTATTTTACAGTTCTTATGATTAATACAATAGTCATTAAGATAGTTGCTTTTTTTGGAGCCGGTAGCTTTTATTCTTGTCCTGGACTGATTCTGTTAAGTTTCATGAGGCATTGGCAAACAGTGTCTTTCCTAACATCCAAATTTAAACAATATATCAGGGATTTCAAAAGAGATGAGACTTATAAATGTCTTATTTGCTTCGCCCAGTTAAAACACTTTAAATGGGCCTGAGGTGCCCAGTCATAAACAGCTATCACAGCTCCAATGACAGCATGCAGTCTACCTGAAGGAATTATGTCTGCATTTTGAATTGTCTGCATCACTCAGAGCAGTGAAATATTCTAATACATTTTATTTTCTCAGGGCTAAGAATATTCAAGGTCTGCAGGTTAGCTGATGTGCCAGAATTTGATCTCCCTGTATTAAAGGCCACCATGATGTTTCAGGTTGGTATAATGAAAAACATGTTTGGCTACAGTATCAGTTATTTTAGAAACACTTTCAGATGCTTTCCTTTGAAAGGAAAGATGTCACTGAATTTCAGAGAGGATCAGAGAAGGAAAAGGTTGCATCTTAAAGATCCATTCCAAATGTTTCTGTTCTATGGAAAAGGGTTCCTTTTGTTCAGCCATTTCAGTCCTTGTGACAGACTGAAATGGGAAAAAAAAACTCCAAGCACTTGCTTCATCTACTCCACATTCTCTTGATTTTTGCCAGCCATCAGACAAGGGTGCTCAAAATGACCAAGTAAGCATGCACACATTCTTTATCTGTGATTAAAAATACAGTTGCCTGGTTTTGCCTACTGAAGTTTACTTGGGGAACGACAAGACCCGTACGACATGCCACATGTAGAGAAGCTTCTACCAAGATAAAAAGTTCACATATTTTGTACATTGTTCATAACAAAAATTACATAAATCCAAGACTCTCAGCTGGTAATTTGTACAGCAGTACCATTCACTGCCTGAGAACAAAATTAGACACATCTACATGCATCAGATATTGACCGCTATCAAGACAGACATGTCAACCAGCAGAAAAATATCACCAGCTGCTTTTAACGGCAAAATTTGACCACTTTTCCTTTGCCATCCAGAAGCTGCATATTACTCAGACAACTTCCAACCACTGTATGGCTGGCCTAGTAAAAGCACACAGAAATTGAAGATAAGTAACAGAAATCACAACTATTCAGCAGAACTGTTCTCCTTTGAGGGATGTCTAGACACCTAGATGCAAGTGCTGAGCAAGTGGTTGGAGACAGATGGAGTTGGGGAACAAGCAGGAAGGCTAAAGTCAGAGCCTAGCCTTCATTCAGAAGAACCATTCCTGTACTGCCAGGAGTTGTGTGCTGAGGGCTGTGGGTGTTTTTGTGCCTAAGCACTGACAGGAAGATTGGGCCACCTGTGTTATGCTTTACTCCTTTCTAAAAGTGTTCTCTTTTTTTTTTTGTTAGTTTGGGGTGTTTTTTTTCAGTTGCCATGTTAGACAACAGTTCCTTAGTTTCTTTAATGAGGGTACCAAAATAATTTCAGCAAGTTAAGAAAATCACTAAGCATTAAGTTGGCTCTCTTAAAGGTGTCATGTTGTTTCTCAGTTACTGTCAGAGTGACCTGTATTTGTAGTTAGTGACATTGCGCTCTCTGAACCTATCCGCAGGACTTGTGTGTGCTATGGGTAATATCAGTCATTAAGGGAGAATCTCCAAGTAGTATATTTTGAAAATAACTTCTAATAGGCCGAATGAAGACTTGCCTT
Source organism: Alectoris magna (assembly GCA_030625065.1). Classification (NCBI taxonomy): domain Eukaryota; kingdom Metazoa; phylum Chordata; class Aves; order Galliformes; family Phasianidae; genus Alectoris; species Alectoris magna. The sequence continues at coordinate 16,414,528 of CM060571.1, forward strand.
ACAGATAAAAGCTTTACAGTGAGCATTTACTTGGTTTACACCAGTGTTCTGCTTAATTTTTAATGCCTTTTTTATAGCAGCAACTAGACTTTACCTTAGATAAGAGTACTTCTGTATAAGAAATATTTAAATATTTTTACAAGTTGTTTTTTTTTATTATTTTAATAGGATATAAGCATATATTGTAAGGCGAGAAATTCAACATTAGTATAACAAGGTTATCACACAAGACCTATTTCTCCATTATAAGTTTATGTAGTTAAGCAGTCTAGTTCAACAGCACCTTGGCCTTTGGGTATAAATGTTAACATGTGATAAAAGAGAATAAAAAACAGTATCTACAGCTAATGCACATTGTAGCACAATATTCTCCACTGTTGCCTTAATTTCATAAAATAAATTTATATAGTTTTTAATTTATATTCTTAAAACAAAAAAAAAAAAAAAAAAAAAAAAGAGGCAACCTTTAGCTTCAGTTTTGTTTTGTTAGAAGACATAACATTAAACTAAATGAGTATCAAACAGGTCTACTTCCAAAGCAAGAGATTTCACTGCAGTTTTTAGGAAAAAATTCTCATAGGAGTTCAGAACTTGCCACTAGTAAAAATACTCTCCGAAGTGCCCCAGTGACCAGAAGTGTCCTAACAGCCATATTGTTTCCATGTCTGATTCAGTGTAATCCGCAGGTCCATTTGCCCCCCTCCCCTCTCTCCTCTTTGTTGTTTCTTGTGTTTTGTTTGTTGTTGTTTTTTCTTAAATCTTTGATTGTCTGGGGGAAATGGCATTCTACTTTATTTTTTTATTTTTAAGGGAGACACATGCCATGTGTGTAATTAGAAATACCTACATTTCTTATAAATATGGATATGGATGTGCGTGGTGTGTGCTGGTTAACTGTACTTATGCTGATAAAGATGGTGAACGTTAAGTATTTGTCCTCATTCTTCTGTCTTTCTGTGGTCGGTGTAAATAAGACCTGTTTTAAGCTGTGCATTAATGTAACAAATTATTCCAATATTGTGTATAAAATTATTTAAGTAAATAATATCTGACAAATATGCACATAAAGAATATAAAGAAAAGTCTTATGTACCAAGAATTTACTTATGGCAGTCAATTAAAAGCTGAAATGAAAACTGTGCTTGTTGTCACTACTATTCCCAGCATTATACCTGGCAGGCCCTGCTGTGCTGCTCCAGCCAAAGCTCCCTGCTGGCAGCTGGACCTCAGTTTTGCAGTGACCACCTTGGCTGTGGGAGGCTGCCCTCCCAGTAGAGCCCAGTATCCCTGTGCCAAGGGCCTCCACAAGCCAGCCCTGAGCTCTCACTACAGACTAGCAGTTCTCAGCCTCTGTGAGGTAGTTCACATCCTTTTAGTGCCTGGCAGACCTAAATAACAGGAAACATTCCACACGTGAACTCCTTTCAGGAACATAATTACAGCAGGGCAAATGAAAGCCATACAGACAGGACAGATGCTGAAAGAAAGAAGTGTTCTTAAGGTACAGCCTTCAAATTATTATAGACCTCTGCTGCCTTCAAGCAAGAAAAACATTGTGGGTCACTGCCCACTGTGTTCCTTCAGAGTATGAGTATCAGCATACTGTAAATACATACTGTAAGAATATTTAAATACATAAAAGTTAGCATGTATATTCAAATATTGATTACAGAAAGTAATTCTAGCTATATCAGACTGACTGTGTTTATAATATGAGCATTCTAAAGGACAGTTCTCACAGTTCGTGGTGACAAGACAAGGAACCAAAAGAGCTCACTGGATATAAGTAGCCAGCTCAGCCAGCAATTGAAGCAGCACAGACCCAGTTAAGGGATCAGCGTTATGTAGAAAAACATGCACAAAAACCTGCTGAAGGGAACAGCCATCACATCTTTCACTTGCAGGTTCAAAACAAGTTGACACATTCTAGAGCTGCATGAAGTTGATGCCTACCCCAGAAAAAACCTTTACGCTAAATCCAAGCAGGATGTGTGTGGCTGCTTTTCACTGGAAAATATCAGCTGTGGGAAGACATATAGACAGAATGTTATGATTTGGGACAGAAACATACACAGCTTGTGTCACGAGTAAATAAACTGTGCTGGATTATTTTCAAATTACTTTCACTGGTCAATACTGTGAGTGAATTTCTTCTGACTGAAACATTATGTTTTAAGTGTCTTTAAAATGCAGAGAAAACAGGAAGAATTAAGTAAAGACAGCTTCTTGTCAAGTATTTCAGCACATCAGAAGCTTGATGCAGCTTGTAAATTGAACACTAGTAGCAGGTATGTTTTCAAGCATCTAGAGAATTACAAGAGCAAGAGACAGCAGAAGAATATAAGGAGTCAAAAGTAATAAATCCTTGTGAGTATATGCTTGACTGATCCGTATTTGAACAGAATGGCCAAAGAGGGTATGTCAATCTTATGAAGTATCTCAAAAATCAGTAGAAAAAAAATGCTCTTAAATTCAGTATCATCCTTACTGCATGCATTCAGATTTTCAAAAGACTGGTTGATCTTAATCAGATAACTATTCTTGCACAATACCAATTCACTGTGATTTGGGCAGGAGCTCGGGCATCTAGATCCAAAGCACACTTGGCATTCAAAACTCAGTCAACAGGAAAGAAGACGACTGCACTGCGGAAGATCAGAAAATTACATAACCTTAGCCTTCAAAAATTCCTGCTTTTTTTTTTCCTTACAGATTAACTGCTTTTTTTTCCCCTTTACTTTTTGTTGTTTTCATAGAAGATAATTTTTTTTAAACAACAGGTTTCTTAACATATTTGAAAAGTTAAAATGATCCTTTCAGATTTCTGATTGCATTTCACATTTGAGAGTAGAAGAGCTCAGTGCTTCAAATTTCAGTCATTTTCCTGACAGATGGCAACATTCACGCATTTTAATGTAGAATGTCTGTTCAAATTCAGAAAAATGAATTACACGCACAGATCCTTGGGAAAATGAAAACTTTGCATGCATTCTTCAGGGAATGTCTAGTTTGGAAAGTATTTGCATATATCTTTTTTCAAATGGCAGAAGTCTGGACTGTTTCCACACGTCTGTTGATAGAAGACCTGAATCTTGGTTGCAAGCATAAACCAAATCTGGAAGAACCCTACACTTTGAATTATTTCATTTATATAGCATTTTCTGTAGTCCTCAATTCAAAGAGGAATTAAGGTCAAGGACAAACTAATCCCTGCTCATCTTTCTCACATTAGAACTTACACGTAATTCATTTGCTATAAGCATGCAAGCCTTTGATGCAAATACTAGCTATACACTGATGTTGCTCATGTACAAAATACTAGTTTTCTTTCCCAATTTTGCTTCAGAATAAATCAAATTGTAAAGTCCTTCTTTTCAGGCAAAAATGTATGGTTAAGCCATTGATTCCTTTTCAGAAATGATTTAGTTCTTAGACTACATAGAGATAATATCAGTTTTAAAAAAAATATAACCCTGCATACATTTTCAGAAGCTAACAGTGTTGGTGTTTTATTATTTGTGATCACTGAGACTTTAGAGGAAAAAAAAAAAAGCAAAACAATTTTAGTTACAGATATAAATAGCGAAGCATTTTAAGATTGAAAATCCATCTTATGTGATTTTCCTCCTTTTTGCTACAGTCAGAAAATCAAGTCAGGAATTACTGTTGGCCAGCACTTCTTTTTCCATCCTACATTCCTGATCAAACTGCCCACAGATTGGCTTATAATACACTTGGTTTTCCAGTTCTCAGCTAATTGTCACAGAATTCCAGTTCTTATAAATTCATGAGATTAATGCTCAGAACAGAACAGCATTTTCAGCTATTTGAGGTGAAGCATTTGCTTTCTACAAACACTAACGTGAAATATATTGCTTCTACAGATATTTCTGCAAGCATTGCTTGCTATAATATTAACAAATATGAAATAACAGTTTGCAAACAGAGCAAAGCTAAAATTGACATTGTGATCCAAGCAGTTACTCATGAACAGTTTGGAGAAATGTTTGCCCAGCTGTGCCCCTGTAATTCATATAGGTTGGGATATGGCACTAGACTACTCTGTTTCCAAGTTTGATTTTTGGTCCTAATACTGCATGTACTCTTAGTGCTGCATTTGCCAGTGCTGCAAGTGTTGTTTTACAGTCCCTCAAGAGCTTTTACATTTCATACATTAGCACATGAAAATACTCCTAAAATCAAGTTCACGATGTTCTTCTTTATTCTAACATATGTAATACCTTTTATTATTAAGGTATAATATATTATTAAGGTATAATTATAATAATAACTTAGTTATTACTTGGTGTCTTACTCCTGCCAAACCAAATATGCAGAGCTAGACCACTTCGGCTGTTAAAGCCGCTTCTGAAATTCTGATTCCAGGGAACTGAGCAACATGGAAGAATTCAGTCTACCTTCAAATGGAGTCTTAGTTTCATGAATTCCAACAAGGACTAAGATTTTCCCAGTGATACTACTAGTGGCACCTCATTATTCTTCATGGATTCTTCAGGCTTGTTATAGCGAGGATGGTGAAGCCTAATTCCTGTGAGAATTCCAATACGTCACTCGTTAGAGTCTTTAGAGACTGCTTACACCTCCTTTGTTTCTACTGTGTTCAGCTTCAGTGAACATAAAGTGGATAGAATTAAGGCCCCATTTGACCTACTAGCTTCCAATTTTTCAACCCGAAAGCCTAAGAACAGTGATAACCTGTTTAAATTGTTGTGTTCTTAGCGTAATTATTTCACTAGAGAGAAGAAAATCTATGGCTGAGTTTAAGTTAAAAGGAAGAAACAGTCATAAGACAAATACTTCTACTCAGCAATTCCAGACAAGTTCATGCAAGTATTTGTTTTGATAATATTTGTACTTTAAAAAGATGGATTTGCATAGAAAAATAAGGTTGCAAAAGAACCTGGCTTGCTACTTGACTCCAGAGAATAAATCTAATTAATGTTACTGCTTTGTATATTGTATGAACTGCAGAAATTAAGAAAGAGCATGTCTAAAAAGAAGTTTGTAACTGCTTGCCTCTCCTTTCAAAAGATGATTATTCAGATATTCAGTAAGGGGATGAGTTGTGCAGATCATGAAAGACGTATGACATCGGCATATTCACTACTGTGCCATCATTAAACATAAGAAAATCATACAGTTTCTCAGCCAGTACTAACAGCTCATCATACAGATGCCAGCACTGAGTAGCTTTTCATCAAGCAATTCTCTGAAGCTGCAATAACCAAATTTGAGATCCCAGTGGATATAAACCATGTGCAATAATCTGATGGCAACAGATTGCTTACAAAGCTAATAGCTGTATTATGCTGCAGCAGATGTTCAGGAAAAGCACCAGAATCAAAAGAGCTGCAATCGTTCCTGCCAAATGATCAATTAGGATTTAGACCAGTGGTTTCATTTCTCCATTAATATATAAAAATAACTATCACTAATATTTTGGTGTTTTTATCCAAAAACTATTTCCTGTAAAGTAGACAAATCTCTTGAAAAGCAGAATTTTGAGATGCAGAGGGGCAAGAACTCAAGCCTTATATCCCAGGTAACTGCTTGAATCATTACATACTGTTGGTACAAGCAGTATCTCTCAGTTATTTCTGATACTTGAGTCTTGTTCACTTCTCTATTGGAAAGAGACTATGGCTTTGAACAATGAACCACAAGATGTGTTTGGATTTCCATGTTTAAAGAGTTACCATTTGGACACAGGTCTACACCAAGCATTTCCACCTGGATAGCAGCTCTTTTGGACCTTGCAAGTTCTCTTCTCTTCCTCTTGCACTAAATATGGAATCTTGAATTCTTACCAGTGAAAATAAACAAGCATCTCATATCGACACTTTTCAGAGTCTGACTTGTAGGTCCCTCATTACACCTTGTCCTTCACAGTAAAGTGCAGATACTTTGTGCAATAACAGGAAAGGCCATGAAATATCAAATAAATTTTAGAGGAAAACAGTTTACTTCCAATCTTCAAGATTTTGTTTTCCAAATTCATTTGAAGACAAAAAGTACAGTCTAAAGGCAGAGCTAAGCTATTTAGTGACCACTCTATTAAAATAGGTGACTACTTATCTTACTGATACCTCATCCTGGCCCAAAGGAGACAGGACAGGGGAAATCAGTTTCTGTTGTTTCTGAGTCAATAAGACGGAAAAATTCTGAACTCTGCAATCAGAATTCGATGATGTTACTGTGTTAGAAGCTCAACAGTAACTTTATATTTCTAGGAGCCAGATATTTGATCCAAGAGGACTGGGATCCTTACTGTTCTGCAAATTTGATTTCCAAAGGAATAGCTTGCTCAAGGTAGGTTTGACAAGCAGAGACAGTTATAAACGCATGTCCTGGAACTGCTCACATTTTATTTACTGGAGAGCATCTGGTGATTTGCTGAAAGACCTGCCACATACACAAGACGTGACCATAATGCAATCTATGGAATAAGGTTAGCATCTAAGTGGAAGAACGTACTTTTGTATAGTCTAAACAATAACAGTAGTATTCAATGTGGAAAAGAAATGATAACTAAAAAATTTAAGTAAAGTGCACAGGATAATATCAAGAGATAATGAAAAATAGGGAAATGGGAAGCATTTACTCGTGTGTCTACAATTAGAGTAGCATTCATTCATGTATCCGCAGTTAGGCAACTATAAAAGCAATCCGTTTATGGAAGTGAGAAGTTAGATGCTGACACAAATTACAGTTCATATTCAGGTATACACATTGATTTAATAAAAAAATAAAAGCATTTCTCAAAACCACAATCTGTCAATCTGTCCACAGTGGTTAGTTGACTGGAACGATATTGTTTTGATCCTTGAACAACAGGTTAGGAGATAACAGCATTACTTTTGCCTCTGAACTACAACAACCTTGCAGCAGCTACTTAAAAACATTAAGGCAGCGCTGTAAGAAACATTTTGAGAGCAGATCTGCTACATACGAAAGTTAATGAGCTGCTTCCCACTGACGTTTCTAAATACAATAAAACAAAGTTTAGGAGGTCAGGGACATGAAAACAACATATTTAAATGAACACTGAGATAAGACAGTGAAATTAGTGTTAGTCATTACCGTTTTTAGAAAATGTTTTTCATTCATGTCCACACTTAGAGCACCCTTCCTCCCTGTATCCAATTGCTAGATAGATACTCACACAGAATGAACTAGATCTAGGCTCATATTCTGTTCTAATTTAAGCAGACATGTTATTATCTGTCTTGACAAAGTTGTTTGTCCATCTAGCTACAGCACATCACTGTGTTTTAGCACCACAGGTTGGCTTTCTACCCAAATATTACCAGGATCTTCTCCTGATACTATTACGAAGCTGGAAGAATGGCTATACAGTTTAGGTTATCAATAAATTGCCTGTAACTTAGAGTGGAAATTCCGTTCCTTTGGAAGCTTCACCTACATCACTTCCACTAAATTGCATGGGTTTTTTTTTCCTGTTTTTTTTTTTCTTGTTGTTGGTTTGGTTTTTATCTGTACTCATCTTTTACCCAAATCTTTCTAGATATCTACAGTAGACATAAAACCTCTACAGATGGTAAAAATCACAGAAATATATCATGTAGTTATCTGCAAATTAAACCCCTGCAAGAGGAGCTGAGGCTCCTAATTTGCAGATATCACAATGTGTCAACAGTTTTTTTGCCATTGACAAACACCTTTTTACCATTAGTGCTTGCAGCTGAGTAACTGCTTATGAACAAAAGGCCGCCCTAGAAACACGAACACATCCGTCTCCAAACCAGTAAAACTTAACAACTAAGGAAGCTATCCCACTCACTATTTTAAGCCTGACAATAACTCCCTAGCTATTTTATTTCTAATCTTTTGCAACGGAAATTCAAACAGAAGATGTCTAGGTATAAAAGTACTAGAGTTTAAGGATATTTTTTCCTTTCTAAAATCCAATACTTTTTGCCATAATGGTGGCATTTTTCTGTAATAGAAAGATGGAAAAAAAGACAGGAAAGCATGTTTCGCAAAGTATGTTTCAAGTCATTAACATACAGTGAAAGATATTGAAAAAGCCTTTCCAGACAATTGCATCCATTGCCCATCATATAGAAACACAGAGAGAAAGAGATGTACAGAAAAATGAGTTGCAAGGAAAACTTGACAAGGCCAAAAGGTTCTGGAATAACCTTAATCACTTAAATCAACTTTTAACTAAGGAGCTCAACAGAAACATTCATTTTGTCATCTCACCGCAAGAGCAGGCAACTGACATGGAAAGAAAACCACAGTATTGGCAAAGCTGCTACACACGGGTAAGCATTGAAGCCTATAAATTGGAATACAGCAGTCAGAAAGAATAGTAGCTTCTTTCTAAAGTGGGCATGTGACAAACTCAGCCCACAGCAGAGCAAGTTTTAGTCTCCAATGCTGCTGTTACCTCAAAGGCAGGCAGTAAGGGTCACAAAACTCTGGCACCGCAGCAGGTTTATCTAGTGGCAAAGGCAAAATCCAGATTTCCAAATATTGCTTCAAAAAAGCAATGCTTCATTTTTTTATTTATCTTAAAATGATAGCGATGAATTTATCTTAAACTGATGAAAGATCTCATTACGACTATTAAACATTGTGCATGTATCAGTCCCAGCACAGAATCCTCTTCTTTTTACAGGGTCAGGAAAGAGAGCAAGTCAAGAGGTAGATCTCAAGGAACGCCCAGATCAAAGGTGATTCTGAGTACATATGGCTGAACTATAAAGAAAGCTCATTCTTTCTTCAAGTGCACTATAAGCAATGAAATAAGGATCTCTCTTCAGCGTACACTTAACTACGACTAATTCTCACCTTCCCAATAAAGTAAGTTTGCTTTAAATCAGAGCTTAAAGTAAGTATAGGCAATTTGCTAGCAACCAAATACACACGTATCCAAACCAATTCCTGACTTCTTTCAAGAACGCATATTAAAGAACCATAGACAAGAATTTTTGAGCCCGAGGTGAAACAGACACTACAGGATAATGGATCTTGTCCTGTTCTCAGTTCCTAGAACCAATTGATTTTTCTGCTACCTACTGTCTTCATTATAACTTGGGTCCTCAGACATGAAAAATATTAAGCCTCCCATGTTCTGCTAAGAGGTCACTCATAGCTTCCCTTAAGCTTCTGCTTCCCAACCTTAAAGTTAATTAAACCGGATAGTAAAGAGTACATTGATTTAACTTTACAGCCTGTTCCTAACCCTGCTGCCACTATGCTTCCACCATTAGTAATGAAGATTCTGAAGTAAACGAAGGCAGAGAGGGCTGCATGGTGAGATGTGTCACTGAGTAGTTCAGTAGAGAAAGGAGAGCCCTCTGCATGAACATGAAGTACTAATGAAGGCCACGGCACATCTTGACCAGCATCAGCTGCTACATGACATTAATACTGTCCCCTAGCCGCACTTCCCCATGCTACAGGTTGCTGCCTTCCCTTTCCTGGCATATCAGATTTGACAGCTGTGCAACCTGCATTTGGGTTTCCTAATCATCTCTACTCAGAATGGTTCAAGCAGTCAAAGAATGTGACACTTAAAAAGGCAGTCAAATTGTTCTAGACTATGAAGCTTTTTGCAGCTATTTCAGAAGCAGAATGTAAAACATTCCATCATCTGTGAAAATGCAGGCAGGGGTCTGCATTTGCCAACTACAAAGTTCGTGTGTTAGAAAAAGCTGTTCTGATTTATGATGTAAATACTAAATTTCACTTCCGGTTTCAGTGGGCTTAGGTCCATTCCTAATGGCTGACCAATAAGGTTGAGAACTGACTGTATTTTAACTTCAGTTTCCCAATTTTTTAAAAAACAAAACAAAACAACAACAACAAACAGCTTTTCAACTGTTTTGTCATTAAAAATATGACCAAAAAAGAAGAGGAGCTTGGGTGCTGGCAGGGTGTCAGCACACCTCCCCAGAAAGGCCAACAGCCCACATCAGTTTTGCTGTGCTTTGAAACATTTACATGAAACCTAGGAACTTCTAACCCTATCTTCAAGTTGCCATCCTTTTCCTTTGCTTTTTATTAAGTATGCGGCAGAGTAAATAACTGAATGTACCTACTGAACTGACCTCAAATCCCTTCAAGTATTTTGTTCTTTGTTTTTAAATCTATTTATTTAAAAATTAAACCTGAAATATTAGTGTCCCTCCCAGGCATGTAGAATATTCTATTATCTGAGAACAAAGAGCTGTTTCCCACTCATCTGATTTGTTGTTTTGGTCCTAGCAGTATGCCAGTGCACTAGTTCACATTTACCATTGTCTTCTTGATGCTTTCTGAAGCTCAAAAGACATTACCCTTTAAGTACACAAGGCTATTGTCATTCAGAAAGACGCAGCACAAAAAGTCACTGCATAAAAAGCTAAGGTACAATTAAGCAGTTAAGAAGAAAAAAATTGTGATCAACCAATTTTGTTCCCATTCACCCCTTCTGTGCAGAGCCCTGCCAGAGATACACTGGCTCTGACACTCCTCACAACACAAATCAGGGTAGCAAGCAAGTTCAGGTCAGAAAGAATTCCGTTCAGGCTCTATTCTTCTCTTTCATACAGGAGTCCTAGGCATCACAAAAATTCATTTATACTGCATTACCTCTTACAGACGTTTTGCTTTAAGTGACATCCCTCAAAACATCTTCTCAGGCATCACACACACCCTGTCCCTCCAAACGGTGATGCATTTGTTCCATGTGTTAAAGCAACATGCATAATTGTTTTTAATCTCCATTTGAGTTGCGGTCTGTTGCAACTGAGATGTCTTTGCTTTGCATTAGCTATTATTACCTTTATTGGCACCAATCAGTCACAAATAGCAGCTCCATTCCCAGGAATATTTTCAATCCAGATACGTGTATTGTAGGTACACCAAAATAGATTTGTTTAGAATTTTTGTTTGTGAAACTGGAATTTAACAACTGAGGGTCTCTGTCTAAGAAAAACAGCTTAAGAAATAATTATTCTGAAAAAATAGACTATTTTTAGGAACAAGTTAAAGCTTTTGTCAAGAAGACTAAGCCAACTCTCCTTAAACTGATTCGCTTTTGTTTTTAAATATACAAAGTAATGTACAGTTTACTGCTTTGCTTTACAGAAAATTTATGTTTTACGTGTATTTAGCAGCTAACTTGTGCTCGCATCCTTAATAAGGCTGACAGATGCTGTACAGAGTAAATGCAGGTTATAGTGAAAATATTATTGATCTGACTTCTAAGCTCATGCTACATTCCCATTTCTGGGCCAGAAATGAAACTATGACTGACCAAGACTTATTAATTTGCAAATACAAAAGAACCGTTCTGTACAGATTCTGATCCTGTACAAGATCAGCAGGAGTTAATTGCTATTACACTCCGGCAACTTTTCCACTGCTTTTATAATGTTTGAAACAAATCTGTAGTGTCTCTATACATGCCTTATTTCCATTGCTAGTCAAGTGATATCAAAGAGCTCCTGAGAAGTTGTAAAACATTCCCATGGATATCCTTCCTTTCTGTTTCTGGAAGATGATAGAAGTCTTACTAGGCAAGCAGGATCTGTAGTTATTAGTTAGAACTAAAGCATCGGGGAATCAAAGTATGTAGAAGAGCAATTACCACCTGGTATTTCTTAATTTACAGGGATTCACTTAGAATACAACTGAAACATAGAAGCAATGTGTACTAAACATTAAAAATTTAAAAAAAAAAAAAAAAAGATTTGGGAAGTTTCAAAGATCTTCTGCAGCTTTCATATAATCCATTTTCAATACTGATTATATGCTTGAGAAAATCTGACATTTCAACATGTCTTTAGTCAGTTAGTTTACTTCCAATCTCCTGCTGCTCTCTGATGTTAGAAAAGGTCAAACTTAAAAATTCCTTAAAATTTATTTAAATAATAAGAGTCAGTAAACTGGCCACAAACCACCACATAATTGCTCTGATTACAGCAGTTTAATCCAATTCAATGGGAAAAAGTTTTGCTTAGCTGTCTGCTACCAAACACATTCAGACAATTTCAACTCTAATCTAATTGACGAAACATTAAGCCGTCTGGTTCCTGATAGAAAAGCTACCGTACTCAAAAACTTGCACCTGATTTTATTTGAATATTTTTGAACTGTCTGCAATGTTGCCAAACATCTTCCAGCAGGAAAGAGTGCACAAGCATATTAATATTTTGACCTGTTCACAAGCTGTCAGAAAAATCTGTGATTTTATATATTAATCATTAAGTACCATCCAGAACTTAAGGTAGTCAAGAAATCTCTCAAAAGGCAAAGTAAACCCTGAAGCTGAAGTTCCTGCAATGTTTCTTCTGTATATAGTTACCATTGGTATTATATATTTTGCAGATACTCATAACACACCGAACAACAGAATAATCTGATAATCAATGCAACATGTCAAGTTAGAGGAGGTTTCTTCACCAGAGAACTTCCACAGAACGAGATCTTCATTAAAAACACTCCGTTACTGATCCAGCTTCCCCCATACTGCAGAGAACAGACTATTCCAATCCTGTCCTATTACAACCCAAATACTCTGAGTTAGATTCCTTATTTCTTGTTTACGTACTTCATGTGCCTACTCAGCGGCAACTAGATTGATGCATGTTTACCCCAAGAGCAAACTCCTATATTAGATCTGGCTATAATAAACCATAAGCTCAAATCCACTGACCATAGTTAGAGTAATCCCTAGAGAAGGGGCTTTAATTATTTCCTAAAATTTCCACAGCAGCAATATTTTCATGGATTCCAACCCAGAAATATACCCAGACTAAACTGTATGAACAAGCCCATATCTGTCTCTTGAAAAGCCCAAAGATACCTGCAGAAAACACTCGAGTTTAGCTGTTTGGTGGGTACCCAATCTGTTTTGAAACATTGAGACAGAATGTAGGACAGAGGAAATACAGGCAACATCTTCCAAGTTCATACATCCTAACATAACATGAAACGTTGAACTCTGCAAACACAAAAGGGTTTTGCTCAGAAAGTACAGTTACAAGCTCAGGCAACTGCCTTGCTTTATTATTTTTTTTTGGTCGGGTGATATTTCAAAGTCATAGGAAAAGATAAATAACTAACCCCCACCACTGAAAGCAGCATAATCATGGCCTTCTGCAGATACCACCACAGAAGGTAACACGCACTGGAGACCACTCCAAGGCTGTTCAACACAAGCCAAAACATGAGGAGGCAGATAGGAAGCATGTGTTAAAAGTACAATCCCAACCTGAATTTAAATACTTATATACACACACGTTTAGACTTCCTCTGCAGTCATGGCCAAGCTGCTTTGGATTCAGATCTTTAAGGGGCTGAATTACTTTCTAGAACATCTCTTTGATCTTCTTCAGGAAAAATCTTGAGAGGCTTGATGCTTCAGTTATGAGTCTCAGCTACAGTATGATGCATTGACAATTTCTATGCTGTAGCATCCCAACCAGCCCACCAAGTTTTCCTTTCTCAACTAACATCAATGTACAATCTCTCGTAAAGAAGCTGCACATATGTGCAGTCAAGCAGTTTCCAGATGTTATCACCGACGTGGACATGAGCCTGAGAACACAAGCACTCAGTGATACAGTTAAATAAGTGCACAACAATCAAGAAAAATTGCTGAGAGACAGTGAGAAAGAGCTCCAAGCAATAGATGCATTCAAGAATTTCATCCGTTCAACGGAAGTTTCACGACAGAAATAGCAGCAGGGGTGAAGGGGCTGTCTTGTGAGCCACTAACAGCTTGATAGCTGTCTTTTGAAATCCAATATACAACACAAACGAGCAGAGCTTCCAGCAGTCCATGATGATTATGCTTTTCTATTAATCATGATGAATTTTAGACTAAGTTCTAAAACATTTACACAAATACGTAGAAGAGGAACCAATTCGAGAACATACCAACTTAATTACCGTGCATACAATCTGGATCCATAGTTACTCCTACAATTTCAGGCTAAATGTGCCTGTATTTTGCATTTTGCAGTATTCTAAGACAGTAAAGAAGCTTGTATTTTTAGCTTGTCATTTGAGGTAGTGGAACATCTGTAGTTTATTCCATGTTTCAATCAACTTCAGTACAGGCCTCAAAAAACATGAAAACATTTTCTAAGCATTTTTTTTTTTAAAGAATGATGCACCCTGCCTTACTTTTTCTGAAATATAACAATGCCCTTTCTATGAGAGAAAACAACCGGACTTCTCCCTTATGGGTCAACTAAAGAAAAAGCACATGTAAACTCCCAGAGAAAAGGTCCTGGCGCTGCACAGGCATCACAATGATGAAATGAAATGGTGGCACCAAGTGAATTTAAAGAAGTTTTTAATTAGTTGCTATCAGAATTATTAATTTGGAACAAAGCTACTAGCATTCTAAAAGGGAGCTTTCCATTCTCCATCTGAGTAACTGCATTCTCTACTAAAAAAAAAAAAATCCTCAGCCATTTATAAATAATGTTTACTACAGCCTCTGCAATACAATCCCTATAAATAGCACCTTCCTTGTCAAAAATCTATCAAAGTACATTACCAAAACATTATTAATTGTTCCCAAGTCACCAGATTAAAATGCAGAAACACAGAAAGAAACTGAACCCCTGCTATAGATGGGCAAGGAATTTCAAGCCTCTGACCTAGTAGACAAATATCTAAGCCACAAGAAAAACCCTATAACCTGTAAAACAGAATGACCACTGCCTCTTGAATAAGGAAACTTGTATGCAGATGTAAAGGAAAATGAGCTACCAGAGGCCATGCTGAACTGCACACGCCTGTTCTGTAGCAAGAAAGGTTTTACTGCCCCAAAAAGGAGCACTACCAATAACGCTGCATTCAGAATCTATCATCACCACGAGCTGCTGTGGGGCATGACAGAAACTTCAGAACTGCTCTGGTACTACAGCCTGCACCACATACACACGTACTGCTTTATGCTGATGTGCACGATCCACAACCATCATGACTTCTGTCTCCTACCACAGAGCCACAGATACCTTAATGCACACACAAGGCAAAAATAGCACGTGTTGAACAATTCACTTCAGCTCCCACATCCCTGTCCCCAGGCCCTACCAACTATAAGCAAGCCATATCATTGCTTTTTTCCTGTGCAGAAACATTTTCGGAAGTTGCTATTACACCACAGACTAGGGTTCCCAACTGAAAAAAAAAGTGTGGGAGAAGTTGGTATTTTTCCTAGAGAGAAGTGATACAACATGTATTTGGAGCATAAAATGGCAATAAATCTTGCTCTATATATTTTCTGACTCCCAGACCAGTACCACGCAATTCAATACTACCAAATTAACTTGCGTAGCAACTGCTAATCATTTTTAAGTATTTTGAAAGCAGAACAATTGCTATCTGTTACTAATTATTTAAGGCTGACTCATTTTCAGAGTTTCCTAGCACCTCAGGACTCCCCAGCCATTTTTTGTGTCACTGTTCAGCTTTCACACAAAAAAACACCAAAGAAAGTTTAGGAGTAATGCTAATAAACAAGCCTGATGTGACTGACTTTTATTGCAAAACTTGTACATACAACAATACCGAGAAGTAATGGAGAACACTTGAGTAATAAAGAATTGCTTTTCATCCTCAGGAAGCACAGTATTTAACTTCACTAATTTATCCCATTCATACTTAAATTTGGGATTGAAGAAATGTTATGCAATTTTGAATGCTCATCTTATGTTGATTCTCTACATTTCAAGCTCCACAATGTCACACTACATTCAGACCCATGGCACAGATGGGGATGACCCTGCCATGCCTTGTTCTTTCCCTAGAAATTCAGTGTGGCATTTAATTCCCTCACAGAAGCCTACGTGCACAGGTTCTGTGTACCCTCTAAATAAAGAGCAGGGAATTTAATACAACTGCTTGGCTTCTCTTGTTAATATACTATATGCAGCTACTATCGATGATTCATTCCCATTGAAGCATTCTACTCAAATAACATTGCTCTTCATACTATCATTTCTGCGCATCTACTCACTACCAGGGCAAATTGTGCTAAGACAAATAGCAGACAAGTACCAACATACTGTGTTGAAAACAGCTCTGTAACAGGATATCAAGCAAGGAATGTTTTTCAGAGTTCAGACATTGCTGCAGGAATCCACGTGCTGCCCCCAACATCTGAAGTCCTTCTGTAGACTGATGACTTCTCAAGTAAAGAAGTAGTTTATGTATCAGACAATTAATCACAGTTCACTGCTACCAGAAAAAGCTGCCATAACCCCAGTCATGCAAATATAATTTTTAAGATTTGTATCCATAAAGCATGACAAAATATGATCAAGCGATGTCATAAGATTTGCAAAGATATGACATTTATATGTCATATATGGATGGACAACAATCCACATCCTTCCCATCTTTTGTAATATATTTTGAACAAAGAAAGCCTTATTTGACCTTATATGCTGATTTTAATACAAAATTAAGTACTATTTCCACCAAAGATCTATGGCTATAAAAATACACAAAGCTAAGCAAAAACCTTGCTACTTCAGGCCAATTTTGTTCAAATTTTAGTCAGAAGAATTAATAGTGCAAAAAAAAAAAAAAAAAAAAAAAACAAATGAAACAGAATTGCCCTGAAATCAGAAGTTTTTCCAATGTTCAGTCCCATCATGTTCGAACTGCTTCAGTTTTATGAGTCTGCATGAAGAGAACCTGCCATATAACATGTACCAGCCAGAGCTATAACTGGTATAACTCTCATCTTAATAAAAAAATATCTTATGGTCATGTGTTAAACCACAGACTGTAAATAGTTCTGCTAGGAAAAGTCATTCTAGGACAGCTTAAAACATGGTAAGATTTGTGACCAGTATTTTCAGTTGCTAGTAGATCATGTAGGTGTTAACATCATCAGGATCTTTGCTTCAGGGTTTTGTTTGCTGCTCTTCCAGATGCTGTAATCAAAGACATAGTGATCCACTGTAGCTTCAACAATAATCTTTCAACATTAACTCCTTACTGAAAGCCGCATCACATCTAAGAGATTACCATAAAAGGACATCTTTTTAGCCCCTATGCATTACTGAGAAACCATGCCACTATTTGCAGGATCCTGCAGGAAGATAATAGCTCATTAAAAACAAAACCATAAAGCTGGAGGGCAACCTTATCTACCAGTTCCAAAAGTCATCACAGAGACACACGAGGTCAGTTTATAGCCTTATGTTACAGCATTAATCTTTCCATGACACACACAGACGAAAGCAGCTGGGAAAACCTGCAGGCACCACAACGTCTCCAGCAGCATTACAAGGCCACTGACACAGCTCAATTAATCAGTGTGTGCGAAAGTGTGTTCCCTGTAAGAATTCTTCTCTATCTACTACCTTATTTGTTCCCTTTTTAACTGTAGGACACTCTCATTTGAAGCGTAGCACTGCTGTGTTGGTTTCCAAACAATTTGGAAAGGTGAAGGAAGGTAGTGTAAAGGGAGAAACAGCACAGCACAGATTCACAGCTACAGCTCTTCCTCTTTGAGAGATGGGCCTGAATGTTCTCCTTCTCATGACGTTGCAGAGTGCCCCTCACTCATACACTAACCTCTCTGCAGTCTGCACAGATGGCAACCTATAGGATGTTTTTTTCTTATGGTCTTTTTTTTTTTTCCCCTCTTTCAGTAAACACAGACTAGCTGGGTACGCCAGAAAGATGAAGATACAACTTTCATTTCAAAGATCCTATGGCAATTTACTTACATCTTCTAGCAGAACTACAAGGACCACGACATGGTTCCAGAACACTGAGAATCTCTACCAATTTTTAAGAATATTTCCGATGTTGAGGCAGAGGCTGTAGTGTTTACCATGGGAGTGTAAAATGGGAGGAAGAATGCAAACTCAGCTCCCCTTCTCTTCCATGGGAATTAGAGGACTGAATTAAGGATCTGCTTCCGATCCCTCCCACTGATTCCACACAGACAGATGGCTCAGCTGCATATCTGCATGGCCATATCAGGCATCTTCTATACTGACTGCTGATGTAAATCCCTCCAACTGTCTTCTGAAGAACCCAGGGTGCTAGTCTTGTTTCAGCTCACGCCTCATTTCTTATAGACCTTTTAATACAACTATCTGGTAGGACACATGACATGCCAGAGAATATAAAGCATTATAAACTCTTTAGCTCATTGGAGAGTTGTAGATAGCTCATATAAACCCTTTATTAAATAGAGGTCAGCTCAAATGAAAAAAAGTCTCAGCTTTAGTTTCATGTGAGATTTCCCCCTAAAGACTGAAATGTTATAGGATCCAATATAAATCCATCAACTGAGTACTGTTAAAGAACTTTAGACTCATCCCAGCAGGCATAGGTCACAAAGCATTTGTATAGTTAGCCGTAATAGCTTATGCTGTATCTTATAAAAGCCACTTACTACAATACAGTATGCATTCACTGGAATCCCTTGTCCTACAGACAAAGCTGCAACAAAGTACATTTCACACACAATAGGTATACTTTGGCAAGCTACAACTGCAGTGCTCTTCAGCCAAAAGGCATTCTCTAGAACTTTGTTTCAATTGTCCATATGGAACTGGGAATTTTGTTTCCTTTTGCTGTGCATATGATGCAGAGTAGATAAAAACTGATGGATCCATACTCCAGACACTTTACTTTGGACTTGAGTGGACACTCAAGTGCCCATGAGACGTAATACACTGCAGAAACTGGATTAGAAGCATAGAGAAGTCAAGTATATGTGCAGGAAATAAGAATGGCACTAAATGAAATATTTGTTTCACTGTGCTGCTTTTTCCAGGACCTTTCTGGCAAGAGTTTGCTGAATGTCATTTATGGTCAACATTCAAATAATAGAAAAAAAAGGTTCCAATATAAACCCTTCTTTAGTGGTCATAAAACACCAAATAATCAAGTGTAGATGTAAGAATAGATGTAGTTCTCTACAGGGAAACCACAGGAATCATCCTCTAAAACAGTTTAAGAAGTAGTCTGTCCAAGAAGGAAAGGCACAGAGGGACTGGATTTGCAAAAGCCACCTAATCATCCAAATCCAGGGAGGAACAAGGTCTCCCAAGGCCCTGCCTACTGCTTTTGGTCCTTAAAGAGATTCTAATAAAAATTTCCAGGAAATGAGTATTATACCTTACCTTAATTCCTTTTCCTGCCACAAATACGAATGTCAACACTAGGAAATAAGTGCTTATTTTTATATAGCTGACCGTATTTCAATGACTTCCACCATCAAAATTATGGGTTCTGTTTCCCTGATAGCTGTAGTCCCAGAAGAAGCTACCACCTTTCAAAGATGACCAGACTGCCAATAATTTGCTAAAAGAATTTAAGCATTTAAAACAAACAAAAGCTCCAATGGTTACTATTAAAATGTCAGAACTCTATGGTAAATGCTGAAACTATTGACATTTTAAATGTCAACTATTTCATACTTGCAACGCTATAGAGAAGCCCTTTATTATTTAAATGGTACTGCTTTTTTTTTTAAACTTCATATTTGTGGAATTTTATTTTAATTTTCATCACTTCTTGCAAGGCAGTATTATGTCCAATTTAACTCAACCACATATATCCAAACCTAGAGTATTTTATTTAACTTCCCCACCCATGGCAGCCAGACAGAATTAAGGCAAAACCCATCAGGTATCGCTTTCCTGTGTTCTCTCTTACCTTCCCTCTGTCTAGAGAACAACATTTCTACAGTGCAGAATGACAACTGAGCATGGCCACTGCCAGCCTGGTAGTAGTCTCACCAACAACAACACAGTAGTGCAGGGGTATTTCTAAATGGATTCATTCCAAAAATCAACCTCTGTTTTCCTTCAGAGAATTTCAAAGGAATAAACAGTGCAATATTGATTTGGGAAATATTATAAGTTAATATAGGCTCCATGGCTGAGATGCGCTCTGCGCAAGCTGCTTTCCTTGCATGTGTTACATGTAATGGATGTTCACAGGCCTCCAAGGAGACTGGTCAAGCTACCCATATATTTGCCAAAATTAAGGATATTTGCTTATCCAAAAAAACAAAAACAAACAAACCCCACTTTCATATGCAAAGGAATTTAGCCAGAAAAAAATAAACAAAAACACGTCTTCATCAAAGCATTCTCAGGAGAGATCATCAGCCCATGAGTTTCAAAAGGCAGCTCAGTAACATGCACTGCAGCAGTTCAAAAATGCCCTTATCGCAGATGCATGGTCCCACAACCCCCTCAGTAACAGCTAACTGCATAAACCCTTCCCACGATCCCAAAATGACTATAAAGGCAAGATTTCCAGAAGACAAGTGTCCATTTAGACACCATCATAAGAGGGCAAATTTTAAAGTTGTGTTAAACACAATTGGATACCGGTTCCAAATCTTTGATTGTTGATACGCTTGCATAAAATCAAGTATTTTCTCCCCCTGCCTGGTCTGGTCTAACGCTTCGTGCTGTAACATTGAGAGGCTCTTGTTACACATTTTACACATTTGTAGCTCTGCACAGCACAATGGAACCAAGATTTATTAGGCCTCTAGCCATAATACACAGAAAACTAAGAAACACTTTAAATAAATTCCCTTTTCCCCCACTCAAGTGGCTGTTTTACTTCACTTACTGACAACTGAGCCCCAGGAGAGAGGTAACAGACAAAGGAGAACACACAAAAATATTTGCCTTCCTCTTTCAAAGCAGTAACCAACATCCCACTGTTTTCATAATCTTTCCTATGTCAAAGGCCACTTATGTTTAACTAATTAAAAATAAAGCCAAGAAAGAACAAACCAGCAGGGTAAAAGAAAATGAGAAAAATAGAATAGATTCAGGAAGTACGAACAAAATGGAGTAAATGTGAAAAAGAAAAGGGCTAACATAACTCAACCTCACAACTCCCAGATGATCTAGGGAGACATTTTTAGGTATAAATGTGTGAATGAAATCACATTTAACAAATATTACCCTTGACATTTTTCACTCATCGTTTTACAGTTTTTCCTGGAATTTTCCATAGCTGCTACACTCCAGTGTTCAGCCAGTGTTCATCAACAACTTAAAATGAATATTTGCATCGTTTTAGTAGTAAAGTATATCCCTGCTGAAAGTAAATAATTGCCCAATTTATTGCTTTTCTAATGTCGTTTCTCTAAGTCCAAACATGAGCTTGAAATAAATATTTTAAATCTTAAGAACAGTTGAAGTTTGAGAGATGTTTAAAGAACTACCAACTCCTTAGTCAGACCCTGATCAGTATTAGATCATCTACTGCTGCCAGTTGAAATCATGGATACTACATATGAAGAAAAAGCAGAAGTGAGAGATGCATTCATTTCAGTTTAAAGCAAATTGATTCAAGATACCTCAGCAATCTAATCAATAGCAACAACTACAAGAAGCCTCACATAAACTGCTACAGGATTTCTTTCTTCCTAATAATCTTTACAGCCTACCAGTTTCATCTTGCTGCAGGAAGATTTGTATCATATATCCACCTAAAGCAGCATCCCTGAGCATACCGCAACTCAGATGAACAGTTAACTCTAAACCAAACAAACTTCCCCACCTCACTGCACTAAGTTCCACACAGAGATAATCTAACCCTTTGCAGCCTGTAGCTGAACCTTCTTACTATCACAGCAGCCAAAATGAGGATAACCCTACTTGGTACTTTAGAACAAATGAAAAAAACAAACCACTAAGTGCCTCCTTCAGCACACAGTGTGGAATCTAGACAACATTCCAGGGTTTGCTATTTCTGTCATTGTCTCATGCATCCTCCACAGACTGCAACCCTCCAAAAGATTTTGTTCAACTCTGATCTCATTAGTAATATCGCTTCAGGGGTTTTCCCAGAAAACTATCCTCAATGGAAAATTAAGGCAGTGGTGAAATAGAAGAATGGGAACATGCAGCTTGGTAGCATTTTGTAAGCTGGTTTACTAAACTATTCAAGTTACAACATCAACAGAACAGGAATTTATGGTAAAAGATCATTTCAAGCTGACAAAAGATGCTCCTGTTATACTTCTGATCAATCTAGTCACTCTGCAAATAACTTTATGAAGCAATGAGAGCACAGCGTAACACAGACCAACTGCTTAAATTTCTGTGCTAATACAGCTCATTTTTGATACCGCATAACTGTGTTTGAAGTGAGTTCATCAGGAATTGTTCCTCCAAATGAAGGTTGATTCTGAGCTTAACTTTTAAAAAAGTGTTTTTTGTATGCATTGTTTTTTAAATTGATACCATTGAACACCTCAGTAGTAAAAATTAAAAGATACCACCACAAAAATTAGCTAAGTAGAAGGCACTCTGATGGTTCGAGGCCTACTAGCCTGTCCCATCAGACAGGATGCAATGTGGGGACACCAAATGGAACTGCATCCAATCTAACACCTGGAGAAGATGCTTTTCTCAAAAGAGGATCGATCAGGAACTTAATGGTTCTACAGCATGCTTACATCTCATGCTCTCTGGGGCTTTTTATTTCATTAAAATCAACTCACCACTGCCTTACTTGAAGAGTGTGAAGTTTGGGAGAAACTCTTGATTAGCCCCAAAAGGTGAGAATGAAGTAGAGAGGCGGGTTGTTTTGTGTCTATGTATATATATATATATATATATATATATGTATTTTTTTTTAAGGCAGTTTTTGAATAGAAATAATCGCATTTTTAGTATATGTGTTTTTCCCCTCTGAGGCAGAAAAGGCATGAATCTAGCAAAGCTGGTAAATAGCATGTAATACAGCAGAGAAGAAGATTTGATGACCTCCAATATTCTCTAAAGACTGTTAAAATATAAAGAAAATATAACTCCTATGGCAAGCCAGTTCAGTTTTCAATTTGTGAAGGTGAGCTTCAAAGATCTGAATCCAACTTCAGCTTGAATTTTTGGCTGCTTATCTGAACAACCAAAAATCTCAGGAGAGCAGGCATTTTCATGAACTGAAATCTCACAAGTTGGGGCAGGGGTGGGAGAAGAGAAGAAATAGAAGAAAAAACAACTTATACAATGCCAGAGCTACAGATCTCCAAGCCCAGATACAGCCTGGAAGAGAAGCTGAACACCAGAATGAAAAACAGTTTAGAAGGATAATGACAGAACACTTTAAAACTTTTGAGATCTATTTAACGAGCCCTGGCCAGAAAACAAGAATCCTACAAACCAGTAAGTGTTTTGTTCTGCATCCAAACAAAAAGTTTTCAAAGTAAATTTTCTAAGACAGCAGAATTAAAGAAACCAAAACTAACTCAGCAGCCGCAGCCCAGCAGTAGGTCACTCATTTTACAGATTCTCTTTTCATATTCCAGATCCAGAAAAGTAGAAATTTGGACTCATGTACATAGTAAAAATCCTAATGCTGGGAATTTTGGAATCACATATTGAAAACCTTTGTCTCCCTTTAATCTTTGGAAAGGGTGCCCAAAACATTTCTGTTTAATTTCTGCCTATCTGTATCATTCATGTGTAACACAAGCTCTCATAGAGATTCAAAACACTCCCACCTACAAAAAGATAATAATCCTGGTCTACTTTTACTTGCTTATTTACTTACTTTGAAGGTCTGCATGTTTGAAGGATGATAAATAATTTTCTGATACAGCTGGTGGAAAACCGCATTGTCATTTAAGTTAAGTTTTGAGCTATTTGGGGTAAAGCTCTTTCTTGAACATTAAAAAGAAGCAAACATCAGAAGTGTTAAAAAGTTTACATTAAAAAGCAAACATCAGAAGTGTTTGCTTTTGTTTTTTAATTAGTCAATCTGCTGTTGCTGTTCTTCCTGATTTAAATTTGGTTGGAAATGCTATAGCTTGCCTTGCTAGAGTTTGTTCTCCTAGAGAAAGCCTCTCCAGATGTATTATTTAGGGGAAGAATAGAAGCCTAAACATAGATCTTCAAGATACACAGCACAACTATAGCAGAAAAGGGAAAGGGCCAGAAAACCCCAGCCTAGAATTTGTTATGGGCTTTCCTCCACTAGACTGGTTAGCCCAACTACTCATTCACATGTTGATACTGTGTTCTGCAGTTAGTGAAACAGCACAAGTCTACAACCAAAGTCTGTTTTATCTCCTAATCACTTTCATACATTTCTTTCACATTCTTCTTTCCAAGTCCCTAGTTGAATGGCCAAAAATACTTGGCCTTTAAGTTTCCTTGGTAAATAAGAGCATATACTTCTGTGAGGCATGTGCATGAAAATCGAATGCTAAATATTCCAAGTCTGAATTAAGCAGCAAAAAAACCTTGGATTGTATAACAGGACAAAGGAGTAGTGACACACAAAGCTTGTAAGGTAATATTTTAGTTAGGAGGGGATCAGGAGCCAAGGTTATGTGCACGCTGTTAGTGGGGGAAAAAAGTGTTTCTGGAGGCATAAGCTGAAGACTACATAACAAAGCGTCAAAGCTTTGAAGTTGAAGTCCTAATCACAGTCAATACTTTCTAATAAATTAATCCCTATGTGAGGCAGGATGCAACACTATGTTTGGCCAACACATTGGCATTCTCAAAAAGAAGGTCAAGGACAGAATACCTCCTTCCTGTCCATTCAGGTAAATGCAGCACATCATCTTCAACTACAAGCACAGCAAAGGTCTGCTGATGGCCTCTCAACAAAATGGGTGAGCAGAGTTGCCCATTATCACAAACTTAGTACGCTTACTACTCATATCAAAGGACAAACGCTTACACAAAACAATTATCTGTTGTGTTTGGCACAGCTCTGACATTCTCTTAATGATAAACATTTAATCCATCTAAAAGCAAGAAAGGACATTGTTTTGTAGCATCTTGTACTTTTGTCCACCATTAGATTTTCTTGCTAAGCAAAGCCTTTACAAGGGGCTTCTCTATAAAGAGTAGTATTGGCAGTGTCATACATACAAGTTTCTTTTACATCCAGACTTAAAAAAAAAAAAAAAAAAAAAGTCAAGAAAATAGGAGCTGAGACTGTCAACAGCACAAATGCCCTATATAATTTTCTCAGAGTAATAAATTAAATGCTTCAAACCAAAGTCACACAGACATGTTGGCAGGAGACTTCACTGAGAGCCAGCCACTACAGTATGCCAGAACATGCTAATATGCCAGAAAACCTCAGAGACAACAGTCTTAGAAAATCCACCTTTTTGTAATAAGTAGCATAACCAACAATTTAGTGTTTTTTACATTAGCAAAATAAAACACACTGCCCCAGCAGGGCTCACAAGCACAAGCAGCATTTCAACAAAGGACACATTAAATGCACGCCATCATTAACACCTGGTTTTCTCAGTCTCTGCTGCAGATACTCTTTCACAAATATATTTTTCACTTACCTTGATGACTTCATTTCAGGAAGCTCCATTTCTGTCAGGTCATAGGCTTGACGAGTCTGAATTTTTTTCTTGGAGTAATTTCACCATAGTCTCAGCAATAAAACTAAAAGAAACATTTTAAAAGCTGCTTAGAAGTCTCATTTTTAGGGCACAATACCTCATAGAAAAAGACAATTTAAAATACAACTCTTCCCAAGGAATCACAACTAAAGAAAAATACACACAACTCTGCAATCTTAACTTTTGACTATCATTATATATAATGTTAATACATGGTCGTCTTATATGAACTCCAGAGCATGGAGGGAAAGTAATACCAGCCTGCTAGGAGTGTTATCTAACCACCATATCCTATCCTTCTGAGTTTTCTTGTTCCATCTTCAAACAGATGGATTTCTAAGTTCAGGAGACAGTACAGCAGTGATTCACATTATTTTTGTCAAAGTCTATTACATTTGCTACCAATTAGAACTTGTGAAAAGTGGGTTAAAAAAACCTCCATACACCCACATGAGTGAGGCTGAATAGTTGACAGCATGCTTATCATTGAATATTTGAGTTGGAAAGGACCTTTAAAGGTCATCTAATTCAACTCTCCTGCAATGAACAGGAACATCTGCAGCTCAGTCAGGTGCTCAGAGCCTGGTCCAGCCTGACATTGAATGTCTCCGGGGTAAGGACATCCACCAGACCTCAGGACAGCCTGTTGCAGTTGCCTCACCCCCACCATTGTAAAAAAAAGTTCTTCCTTACATCCAGTGTAGATCTCCCTTCTCTAGTTTGAAACCATTTTGCCTTGTTCTACTTCAACAGATCCTACTAAATAGTTTGTCCCCTTCTTTCTTACAGCTCCTTTTAGATATTGAAAGGACATTATCAGATCTCTCCAGAGCTTTCTCTTCTCCAGGCTGAACAGCTCCAGCTCTCAGACTGCCCTTGTAGGGCTTTCTGAGCTGCAAGAACACATTACTGGCTCATGTTCAACTTACCATCCACCACTACCCTCAGGTCCTTTCCAGCACAGCTACGCTCTATCCTTCCACCCCCAGTTTATACTAGTAGCAGAGATTGCCACAACCCAGGAGCAAGCCATTGCACTTGGATTTTTTGAATCTCATGAAGTTCACCTGGGCCTACTGCTCCAACCTGTCTAGGTATGGCTGGGTGGCATCTTTTGGGTGTGTCAACCACACCACACAGCTTGGTGTCATCTACAAACTGCTGATGGTCCACTTGTTGAAGACATTAAAGAACAC
Source organism: Alectoris magna (assembly GCA_030625065.1). Taxonomy (NCBI): domain Eukaryota; kingdom Metazoa; phylum Chordata; class Aves; order Galliformes; family Phasianidae; genus Alectoris; species Alectoris magna. The sequence goes on from CM060571.1 coordinate 16,441,105, forward strand.
GGGTCCCAGTACTGACCCCTGAGGGACCCTACTCATCGCTGATCTCTGTCCACACATTGAGCCATTGACCACCGCTCACTGGGTACAATCTTGCAACCAGATCCTCATCCATTGAGCAGTCTACCATCAAATCCATATGATATTTGCAGAGAAGGATATTTTTCTTCACACCGATACCACCAGCAAAAAGAGTAGCTCAGATGCCAACATGCTGGCAACGAAGGCCAATATATTATATACACATTAAATGTTTTGGACAGTGCCTCAGTAAGTATATGGCATTGCCAGAAGGTGCATTATACATTGCACAAAACTACAAAGGCTACTACTCTTATAAAGAAGTGCTGAGGATTATATAAGTCCAAACAGGATAAAGATCCTACTTCCTTTTAATCCCAAACATGCAAGGAGAGAACAGCAGATTAGGTCATTTCTTAAGTATAGACATCTCCAAGCAAAGGGAGTAATCAGCTGCAAAGGAGTCCCGTGACTACACTCATGCTGTGTTTTGAGAAAAGATTACTAAAAAGGAATATAACATTACCGTGACTTTTGTCAGTCAATATGCTGATTTGTGGAGTAGAACACTATCACAAAACCCAGATTATGTAACTTTTATGATGATTCTCAACCCCAACGTCACATGAGTTCACCAGAAAATATCTATTTTCTATGAACTTTTATAAATTTACATCTAGAGCTAAGAAATATAATATTGTCATTTTGACACTGTGTGCATCCTCAGAGAGGATTGGGCTTGGGACAAAACCATCAGGGAGATTTGATCCTGCATAAGGTTTACTTGGCCAAGATAGCTGTTTTAGTAATCTTCACCCATTAACAAGATCAGTCCAAAGCTCTTTTCCTTTTTCTCATTCTCCAAAAGCAACAAGAGGATAAATTCCTACTTCAGATTTCACAATCCAGAAGAGAAGCATCTTGGTTCCTGCCTTTTGGAGAAACTTCAAAGAGACAAGGACTGCACAAACAGCCCTGCAATATTGGGCCAGAGCCATTGGTAAACAACAGTAGTTGAAATCCAAGCAAAACTGACCAGTTTGTTATCCCAGTTCCCAATCCCTCATCTCTTAATGCTAACATAAACCATCTGTTATTTGATAATTAGAAAGAAACAAAGAGCTCTTTCTACAGGTAGAAGTGGGATAAGGGGGAAAAAAAAAAAAAAAGCTGTTTGGTCCCTCAAAAATAAAAGCCTCTTGGTTCATCGCAACAGAAAATTTGTGAAATAGTCATATATAAAAATAAAAATATAAGAGAAGTTTAATACAGTCACGGAATTCTCTGGCTAAATTTGCTGAGTGATTATGCCAGGGCTGGTTTATAACCAAATATATTAGAAAATCCTTGCCACGGTATGCATTTTGGAGTCTGGGTTTCAGCAACAAGCCACCTCCACTTCCATGCATCCCCAAGTATCCGAGGCTCCGCTTTGGATAAAATACCTGCACCTTACATTTTGATTCAGAGTTCAAGCTGTCACCTCAGGTCCTTCCACAGACTTGGCCACCACACTAGCAGGCCCCCTGGCTTTTCCTCAGCACTTACAGAAAGCACTCAGACACAGAAGCACTGTGTCAGCAGCCTCACCAGATGGCTACTGAGGTACAAATCAAAGTTGCACCCAGAGCAGCTGAAGCTTTACCTACTAAAGCAAGGTGGGATGTCCATGTGGCATTGCAGTCACATGGACTCACTTTCCTTCCTCCTTTGAGGACAAAGGGAAAAACACATTACGACCTGTAGCTGAAATTTATCTACCATATTTTAAGCCTCGCTGAACACTTTCCTGTCTCTCCAGGGCAGCCCTCTTGGGACTGCACTTTGAGAAGGAGACAGTGAGAATTAAGGAGATCGAGGGGCCATAATTAGACAGAAGTCCTTGTAAGTAGTAACCATGGTTAATTTTAAATAAAATCGGCCCTCGAGAATATGCCTTCCCCCTCTACCCACTGCTCTAGCACAGCTGCACATCACAGGAAGGGCAGGCCAGCATAGCCCCCCTAACTCCAACAGCGTGACTCGCTAAAGCTCTTGATTCCTGGAGCACTGGCTTGATGGGATGCCAGCCCATGCAGCCAGTCTGAGGTAAGAGGTGACGAGATGGAAGGGTAAATGCTCACTGTAATCTCAGACTTGATAGACAAGTCACCATCCAGAAACACAGGTCTGCCACAGTCTCTAAAACAAAACACAGTGTTCGAGACTACAGCGTTGATTTTTATTTTTTTTTTTAACTATAAGCAATATCCAATTTGTATACACTTTTATCCAGTTCAGGAACTGCTACCATTAGTGGCATTTCAAATCATATGCTTTCCCTCATCCTCTGTAACTGTCTTCTTAAGAAGGTCCCACAGGTGCTACAATTACAGTTCTTCAATTCTGAGTATCCTAATGGATCTTTACACAGCCAACACCTGGGCCTTCCACCAGCCACAAAGAGCAAGAAGACAGGGGATGACAGAGGAGGATGTGGAATGCAAAACTCAGGTCCTAGTAGCCAATGCATCTTAAAGTATTCCTACCCAACCAGAGCACAAGTGACTAGAGGTCAATGACTGCCATCCATTCAAATGTCTGGAATTAAAGTGACTGAAGATGACACTAGTAAGTACACTAGTAAGTCACCTCTCCAATCTCTTCAACGTCTACAGGCCTGCCTTGGGTTTCAGCTGTAACAGTAACCACTCGGTAACGTTTAGGGTTGAGGGCAAGGTGATGAACTGCCACTTAGTATGGCAAGTTACCAGGAATGGCAGTCCAAATGCCTCATTTGATAAGCTTCTTCACCAGTTTCAGCAAATACAAATACTATTTTCCCCCTACTAATCAGACTTCTGAAATGGTTTCGTGCTAGACAACACTATTACTATCATTATTCAAAAAATGTTTACTAGTTGGGAGTCATAAGCAAGCTGTCAGTAAAACACTCCAATATGCAGAAAATTGGGAAGTTACCTATTATGTCTTTGCATGCAAAGAATTGGAATTGTGACCTTTATACTTTCTGTCTGCTTTGCATCAAGCTTCAAAGTATGCTTCATGCTATAATATCTTAAGTCTCGGCCGCAAAGAACAAGCACTATGCAAGAGAAATTAAGGTTAGATTCATTCTCATACAAGTGCCTTCTAGTACGGTTGCTCTGTAGGCAAAGCCTGTTAGGAAAGCCTGCAGCCACCAGAGCTGTACCTGCATACAAGCTATGAGAACAGAAGACAGCACAGGGCTCAGAAACCACTGTTTAACATCTGCTCAGGGATTATCCTTTTAACAGTGTTGCAATGAAGTACCGCTTGCTTAAGCAAGCTATACCCAAACTCAGCTAAACAAAATAAAGCTTGGCTTGCTGAGCTCACCGAGGGAGGCTTCTACTCTGATAACCTGATCTGCCCTCTAACTATGAAAGAGTCTTGCTTTTCCTGTCCTAACATGAAACAACAAGGCTAAAGAGTAAGGACCAGAAACTCTCATCTTGGTCTGCTGTACTCATACAACCCCATTCAAAAGGACGTGGCTTACCAGTTTTGTCAATCTTTATATTTTGAGGCTTTCTGGTTGCTGGAAGGTTTTATACACGAAACGTAATTAAGCTGTTCTGGAGTCCCACAGAATTTACATTCTTCTTACTTGTGACTACTGTGTATCAGTAATAGAAGAAGAAATAAATCCCCATAGCTTCTGAAGCATGATAGAATAAGAGAGTGTGTCATGGCAGATACTTGCCATAGTTCCTCCTTTCCTTATAGGTTATGCAGCATATTAAAATCTTGAATATTCCTCTGAAGTAGATGCCTCCCACTTTTGTCTAGACTTCCAGCTGAATAGTTTGTTACAGCAGTTACTCTTCCTGTAATCACATGCACAAGACCCCGCAGTTCGCTCACCACTGGAAGAGTAATTGAGGCATGTTTGATGTTGTAGCATTGTTACCAAAAACATAAGGACCCTGCACTTCTGAAACAACCTGTGTTTACAGAGGAAACCTGGTTTATTTTCGGGGCAGGGTGCCAGGTGAAATATTTCCACAAATCAAGCACAACCTCCTGCTCATTCAGTTTGTTTTGTGTTGGTTTCTTTTATACATACCTTGTTAATAAGGAAGAAACATCTACTACCTATATATTCGTTGGGTTAAGCAAGCATTGTACTCTGTCCCCTGCTTTCCCTGGCCATCTGCACTTGAGCAGGGTTGTATGGGAGTCTTACACGACCCTCAGTGGTTGTTTGGGAGTGCTCTCCTTACTCATTTTGCATAGTCCTCACTGCTTTTCCAGCTGAAGTGTTAGGTCAGGCAGCACTGCCAAAAGCCAGATACATCTCATAAATTGTTGCTAGGATCTCAGTCAAGTTAGTATTACCACTTTTATTGTTCGTTTTCTTCTCCTTAATCTGATACAGACCATAAACTCTCCTCTACAGAGCCAGTCTTTGCCAGCCTAGCAAAAAAACCAGTTGCTTTAAAACAAAACAATAGAACTCTTGTCATCTATAAATATTAACCAGAACAGAAACGCTAGTGAGGGTGAAGAGTTACTTAAGATAAAGGGCAATTTTGTTATGAGGTCAAGCAGCAATAAACCAAGAACAAATCTAGCCTTGAAATCAGAAGGCTTCAGAAGAGTTCTTGAATTAGACTTTATATCTCAATAGGTTAAAAAAAAAACCCAAACCCTGGGTATTTGCAAGGTAGAACTGTAGAACTCAAGCTTGAAGGAAACACATCCTAGTTTTCCTCATTCACAAAACAGATTAGATCAGTTCAATCCTGTTATTGGCTGTAGTTTACTCACTCTTGGCCAGGCCAATAGGATGCCCTAATTTAAACGTATAAATCACTTAATTTAAATCTCTACTGTTTTAAGAACTGGGACTATTCCCTTGCTAAATAACAGTCACTCACAGCAAATCTAAAGTTTCAGAAATCGCATCTCTGGTCATTTCAGTGGCTGAGCTCAGAGGCCTTCCGGGTAAAACATGAAGGCTTCTGTGAGGACAGGAAACAAGGTATTTCACTAACAGTAAAAACACAGAAAAGCACAGGTTAATAATGAAAATATACACACGTACTGGACATGAAGCCTCATTTCATGAGGTTCTTCAGACTTCAGTGATTGCTCTGGATTTTGACCTGCCAGTATTGCTCCTGGAACTCTCCGCTGTTCTTTGTGGCAGAAAGTTCTTAGCAGCAGCGTAACAAGGTGGAAAGCACTGCTGTGACAGCGAAGCAACAAGGTCTTAGGCTGCTGCAAGTGATGATTTGCTCAAATGCAACAACTGTGGGTACAGAAATAAAAGAAAGAAACTGCTTACCTGCAGAAGGCCCAGGCATACAGGGGTCTCCAACAAGATGCCAAACCTTATATGAGGTCTGGGAAGGGGCAGATCCTGGCTCCATCCCTTCTGCTCACACAGGTGCACTGCACCCACCTGAACTCCCCTGGGTTGGCCCTGCCTTCCACCAAGTGCTCAATCACTGCTTCAAGCCATGACTTAGCATTTCCACTTCAGGGTGCCAAGAGGGACAGAGCTTTATCTTACCTTCTTCAGTAATCACATTGGCATTGAAGTTAGTATAACAGAATTATTACCCCAGACAGATAATAGTACTATTAACCAAACATCACAGATGGGCTAAGCCTGAACAAAAGTCACTGTGGTACTCTGGAAAATATTCTGATATTTCAGGAAGAGGATGAAGCCAGTATACTCTGAGAATAGGTTCTTTTCTGCATGGCAGAATTCACCCTTTTGTTGTTTATCATAACATATTCCTTCTTCCCTCACATTTGCTTCTTCTCTTTGCCACAGAGCACTATTAGCCGTATAAAAGTTACTCATACTTTTCACAACTTCTCCATATATTCTTCCCTCCTGAAGCTGAAAAAAGCTTACAATATCACAAGACTGCCAAATGAGCTGTAACTCTTTATCATTTACAGCTGGGGACAAACTTTGCTACACATAAAATGATGGGTTATGAAACAGCAGAGGCAGGAATCCTCTATGACAGCAGAATTGAATCTAATTGATCTCCCCATGGACATCATTAGAGGTGCTTCATCACGTGCAGCACTACGTCTCCAGAATGACATCTGTGGTGCCTAACAACTCACAGGTCTGTTAGGTCCTGTTTTGTTTAGGTAGTCACATTACTTCGTGGTCTACCTTGGTTTCATTGCTGGTAGGAGCCTGGAGATCCAACCCTCCAGAATCACTGAAGGCCCCAGAATTTCACCCAAACCAGGATTTCGGGAATAATCGGGAAACTCTGAGCAGCCACTCATTAACCCACGCCTTCCTGGAGGCAACTCAGTGAGTGATCAGATAAAAGCAAAGTTTGTTTAACGCTGCCTCCTGCTCTGTCAAAAGCCTGGCTAATTGTAGAATACCTGACTTAAATGTCCCTTTCTCAGGGCAGCCAGAAGCATGCTCAATAAATGAAAAGATCTGTGAATCCAATTTCACTGCAAACTTGCAGTTAAGGTGAAATCTTCATCCCATCCATCCCTTAGGTGGGGAAAACAAACCCAAACCACTCCTCCCTCCCCACCCTACACAACCATTACTTAATTCTGATCAGCGTAGGCATGCAGTATAACGGAAATTATTCCTCCCTGCCAGCCATGCTGTGACCGCAGCTCCCTGCACAGCCTCCATGCCTCGGCAGCTGGGCTAAAAGATGGGACTTTCTGGGAGAACAAAGAGCAGAGTTTGCCTCCTCCCTTTTTTCTTGCGTGCTTTGATTGAATCCCTTTAACTCCCTCACATCAGCAGCTTTATCCTCACCTAGCTTTGTTAACCATACAGGCTGTCAGCAGCACAGTCTTCCCGAATCATTTACCTCCAGCTCACAGTACAGGACATTTCGCCTCTCAGCCAGCTCTGATTGTGGTCCTTACTACTAAATATATCATAAACACGAATGTTGTGAGAGTTGAAATTGCTCTCGCTGCTGATAGTTCACAGCTTCGTGTGGGGATGCCTTCCTCAGCGCCGCCCCCCCAGCCCCCCCCAGCTCCCCGCTAAAAAAGGCGGGAACGCAGCAGCTCGGCGAAGCCGCTGCAGCGCTGGGCTGCGAGCACGAGCCAGCAGCGGGTTTTCCCGCCTCAGCGCCGCCACGTGGCGAAAAGCGGGAACTGCAGCACAGCCGGGCCGCGAGCGCCGCCGTTGGGTTTGCACCGCTGCGGGTGCGAACAAAAAGCTGCGTTCACTCCCAAGGCTGCCGGGAGCTCCGCCGTCTCGCGTACATTCACAGATGTCACGAGCGAGGTACCCCAGCGTAGCACTGTTGGAGTCTCTGTATGAGTGTTTGCCACGAGCTTTTTCCGAGGTCAAAGCGAGTTAATTCTCCAGTTACAATGGTGAGACCCCTTTCATGGACAGCTTTGGTATCTGTGAGGTACGCCTTAAAGTAAAAGAAATGTCAAAATCAAGAGAAGAGCAGCTTTCCTAAAATACGTGGACTTTTATCTGTGGGGACATTCACTCTTTAAATGGAGCAGAAAGTGGCAGATTTTCTAAGAAGCAGTGAGGGCAATTTGGAGCAACTTTTTAAAGACATTCTTGAGTTTCCCTAAAAACACTGCCAGGCATGCTGTAGTACCCAGGATCTGACTGTGGAAATATGGTTAGTAATGAGATTCTAATGAGATTCTGATGCTTAAGCCTGGTGTGAGAAGGGTCGGTCTCCTGATTGCCTTAGACATTGGAGAGATTACAGGAGAGACTTTTTCCTCATGTGAGCCACCTCCCTTAAAGCAGATCAGACCATCACACATAACCTGATTAAGCATTAGCATGTGATGCTGTATCAGCTATAAAGTCAGACACACAAGTTTATTCATTCTGTAGTATGAAAAAGGGCATCCCACTCCATACACACTTCTACTGGAATAAACTCTTGGCATAACCACCACCGTCCCGTGAAACAAATGCTGTGAATTCTGACAGGATTTGTTCTGTCTGCAGACTTTCACTGGCAGAAGCAAACCAACACAGAAATAAGAATGCTTCTATCCCCAGCCTCTCAGTGAGTTTTCTCTGACTTGTGATTCCTATGGAGGTCCAAAATAGCAGTTGAGGGCATCTCTGCCACTTCTGCTGCCATTTCTGTTCTGAACTCATGCAAAATAAGGGCATCGGGAGAACAACTTCTCCTGTTTTCAGAGAAAAGCTCAGAGCTGGAGGGCAGCAACGGAGAACATGCTGAGATACAAATACATGGCCTAGAAGGCACTTTCCCCAAGATTTATACTTGATGTTCTGCTTTCACACACCTCTCCTTCTTCCACCTCCTTCCCAACAAGCACAGACCTTACTTAAGACACTTTTGAAGCAATCAGTTCTGCCTTCCACAGTTTTCAGCAGCACCAGCATTTTATTTTTCAGTCTGAATTCAAAACTGATGTGTCTTTTTTAATTAATCTCCCTGATTTTGCATGGAAGTTTACAGCCATGGGATCCAGGAGCCTTTAAAATGAGAGAAAAACTGTTACAGCAAGATTTACTTTCTCCAAAGACATCATTCTGAGCTGCTGCCGTTCCCATGTACAGCCTACCCAGGCAGATAGAAACAATACTATTTATGAGACAGCAGAAGAGGCTGTTGTGCTTTAACAGCAGAACCAGATTGCCATCCTAGGATGTAGCCATACTCACCCTTCAAGACTATGTTTTGTACTCTTAGTATGTATTCTTAAGATGCATGGCCTGATTTTACAGAGACCGTTTCCCTCAGTTATGTGCATTCTGTGCCAGTCTTCACTCATTACTGACATACCAGCTGGCAGACAGGAAAAAACAAAGTAGATTAAGGGAGTGTTCAGTCCCAAAACAAAGAGTAAAAGATGCCTGTTTAAAACGAGATATTTTAAAATCTAAGAAATAAAACATTGTATAAACCACACTGTATAAAAACCATTGTATAAACTACAACTCTGGGAACAACATTACTGCTAAGCTTTGTTCACTGCAGAATCCTTGTCAATTTTAGTTTAATCGTGAGAAAAATGGTATGAGAGTTGGACTCATTCTATCTTCTCGTTTTCAGGACATTCATTTTAGCTGACTGGCCTGGCTGAGCACTTCAATAAGCTGTTCTAAGGCAAGAAATACCTCCATAGATGCAAGGAAGTTGTTGAAAATGGTAACAAACAGAGTCCAGGCAAGCACACTTTATGAAAAATAGTGCTGAAGCTGATCTGACAAGGAACGAGTTATGCTAGCTAAAGCCCATAAACAAACAGGGCCATACTTCACCCTCGCACAGCTGGCCTCTGAGGAGCTAATTGTACTTGCTCTTGAAAGAGAAAAGAGCAGATAAGCCACAAAGAGTTACATTGTGGGAACAGCTTGTATCAACTCTGGTGAAGGACATGAAAGGAGCCAACTGAAAATGCATTCAATCCTGATTGCGGCCAGCTTATTTTGATGGGGACTATTTACGTATTTCAGATCTTTAATGTTTCTGTGGTGAATGTCTTTCTTTTTCAAGAAGCCTCAGCCATTGATTCCTTATTAACTTTTTTTTTTTTTTCCTAATCCAATGGAAAGCAAATCAAGATATTTAGTCAAAGATGAAAATTTTAAAGCAGAATGAAACTTGTTACACTTGGGGGAATTAATTTAGACATATAACAAGAAAATCCAACAAGATATCAGAAAGAAATTCTTTACTGTGAGGGTGGTGAGACACGGGATCAGGTTGCCCAATGAGGCTGTAGATGCCCCTTCCTGGAAGCATTTAAGGCCAGGCTGGATGGGGCCGTGAGCAGCCTGGTCTAGAAGCAGGTGTCCCTGCCCATAGCAGAGTTGGAATGTGATGATCTTAAATGTTCCTTCCAACCCAAACCATTCTATGATTCTATGATGCAGTGTGTTTTGCTATACAGAGCGGACAGCTTTTGCAAAGTAGTAAATTCATACAACTTATTGCCTATATTAAGTTTTAAATTTAGAATTTACACATCTTAATTTTAAACTGAAATTCTCAGAATCATTACTGTTGCTTAGAGATTGAGTCTCCTGCAGAAGGAGTAACAGCTTCCTAGCATTTGGAAGGCCCAACCAAAAATGAACTCCCAAAGTTTGGAGAAGCTGAGGACCAACAATCAAGACCTGTTTCATAAGCTTTTTAACATTGGGCTCTTCCTTTAATTCTGTTTTCTGTAAACTATTTTGTATTCCCATGGCCTGCTGGCTGTTGTTTTTGCCTGCTGCTGATGCACCAGGGAAGGGACTACCAGCGACCATCCACACATCTTAACAGTGACATCACCATACACAACGTCGTACACCACTGCTGAACGTTAAGTCACAGTCTGTATAACAGATACACTTGTATTAATTCCAATGAAAAGCAGGATTTACTGGCAGAGGCACACCTCAAATGTTATGTTTCAGTCTGCTGAAGATAAGAGCTTTGCAAAGATACCACTTTTTGAAATGTGAACGGTCTGCCGGGAAGGAAGAACTTACCTTCACTTGCATTCAATGCCTTCACCTCCTATACAAGTGCAAAAATACAAAATATGAAGAAATTGCTTCTCATAAGTCCTCCGACCATGTAGCGGTACACTGCCTACAGCTAACCTTCAAACGCTACCAATAGCTTACTGTATGTAAACCTTGGAGCCTGCACCAGGAATAATGGACTGTACTGCATCTTCCTGAGATTGGCATTGTGCTGACAAAGGAAGAAGTTACGTCAAGAGGACATCTTCCCAGTTGGAGCTGGCAGGCAAAATATACGGTGAATTGTCCAGTAAAAATAAAACCAATTTTCTTTTGTAAAACAGTATACTTTTTACTTCTTTAGTAGTGGATCCCACAAAATAAATGCAGCACAGTCCCATGCTCTCCTTATTACTTTTTTTTTTAACATCATGGACTCACTGGCCTACTTGCATGGCACAGATGTCTTAAAGGTCAGAATCACTGCCCGACTTTGCAATTAACCTGTTAGCAACGTCATTTCTGTAGGGAGCAGAAACATCCTGCCACATTTCTATTTCAGCAACGCTATCTTTATTGTTTATATTGCCAGAGAATTACAGAAATCATTAAAAGCTGGGGTGCTTCAGTCTCGTACACGCTACGCAGAGATAAGTTAGGCACATCTACTGCCACCTAGCATTAGCCTGTACGCTTTTACTTCTGAAATTACCCTATCCCACCCTCCAACTCATCACACGCAGCACATGCGCTGGCTCTCTAACACCTCTTGAAGCACTACGACGAGCTCACTGCAGGATCTCACAGAAAAACAAGCATCAGGGCTGCCAGGAACAAGCAACATCTGCCTGGGTGGCAGGTTCTCCTCTGGCTAGACAAAGAGGCACGCCACGACAACATTTTTCCTAACAGTGGGAGATCTGCCTTCATAATCAGGGCAGTGAGTGAATTTTGGTCAGCGCTTGAAAACTCTCCTCAATTTCCCATTGGCAGTGGCAGTGTATTCAGAGCTGCCAGAGCTTGGGGTGTAGCGTGTGACTATTAAGGAGAAATCTCTTCAGAAATCCATCGCCTACTACACTGCACTGTAGTTCTGACTGATGCTGTCTGATGTGGCAAATCCAGAATGATGTGGTACCTCTCCCCGGGGGAAAACAGCACTTGGTATTGGCAGGATCTGCCTACAAACCTGGGCCAGCAGCTATGTAGGGGTATAATTACTCCCAAACGGAATGAGAACTTCTGACCTCTAGAGCACAGCATGAGGCAGTTTCTTCCTTCCCAAGGGAACTACTGAAGAAGCAAACATGATTATGGATGACGCAGATGAGAAAATGAGGAATGGGGACAGGGAGGAGAATGAATTGTTTAAATGGAAAATTTTAAACGTATTGTGTTTCATTCCCTATCAGTGCATGGAGAATTCAGAGAAGTACAGTTTAGATTAATAAGATGAAAAATTACCGCTCAACATGAATTCACAAATAATTTAGGTAACTGCGGTGGTATTTCTTCAAGCCCAGTGAATCTGAGGCAGCCCAGTGCCCCCTTGTGGATTTTACTGTCTAAAGCAACATTTCATTTTTCTGAAAACTCTGTGCTTTGAAGGCTGAGCTGCATCAGGAAAGCAACATACAGTTCCTCACAGGAAGTAAAGCAGTTTTTTGATAGCCTGTTTTTCCCAATTACTAGTTTTCTTAAGGTGAAAGCTAAAAAGCAGGCAGCAAGCAAAAAGTGACTACTTTGTTCTAGAGTAGGATTTTTTTAACATTTCTAATTATTAAAAAGCTCGCCATAGAGGTTTTAGTCATAGTTAACTATATATGGCTCTGTACAGATAGTACCAACTAAATCTGGTTGCATTTTAATCATAACATTCTCACCCCCTTAGCAAAGAAGAGCTCTAGTGCAGGGACAGGAACGGAAGATGATCATTTTGTTACCCCCAGATAGCTAACTCATTTCTGGTCTGCTTCCCTGACCTCTGGCATGCCAGTTCCAGGTTGTATCAACACAGCCCTTCCGAAGGAACTTACCTTGAATCCACTGCATAGAAAGATATCTTACCTAATTAGAACCTACTAAATCATTAGTGTTCATAAAGTACTGAATTAGTTTTTATCCACGGGGCCTAGAATAACCTTAGAGAACCCCATCTACTGTATCAGTAAGGATGTTCACTTGATTGCTGATATTAAAAACACACCAAAAACACAACAGGCTACTTAGGTCAGGCAGTAGGTGACACTGAAATCTGTCTATGAGATGGAGTTATGTCATTCAAATGCATAAAACTTCATGAGGACGAAGTGTATGCATGTCTCAGCATGTTTATATTCTAAGTTTAGATTTGGTAAAAGAAAATAGATACCTGATAGCTGGACCTACAAAAGTCAGAGGAATAAAATGATTATTTAACAGTGTTATTTCTACAGAATACTTGCAAGTGTTAAAACTTACTGTTAATTTGCTTACTATTACTCATCTGAAAATGTAAAAATGATCTTTTTACAAAGCTCATTATTTACAAATTAGAAAGCTTTATTCTATTCCTTTTTTTCTTATTCTTCCAATTGCCTTAAGAATGTGAGTGAAATCAATTTTTGTTTTTGAAACTTGACCAAAGACTGTTCTTAAAGAAATAACAATTCAGTAGAGCTCACCCTGAAGTTGTTTCCTGGCTGTACTGCTGCTGGAATCTCGTGCTTACCAACACCATCCTTCTCCCACCTGCTATGTCCTATTTCCCAAAGAGAACTATAAAATTCTTACATAAAGAAAACCTTATTATATTGTTCTTATTCAAGATAAAAGTCTGTCTAGTTCTAGATTTCTGCCTTAGAAATGCTGTTACAAAGTGAAACAACCAGGAACGCCATCACAACAGAAATGACAGAACTAAACACACCAACCAGCAGGATCACACAGCTCAGAGAAATGTGTCAACCCTGATCTTTCTCCCCATACTACTAATCCATCCCATAGAGGTCAGCTCACAATCACCCTCTGTAAGGGATCACTGCTTTCCCACACAGCTAGAAATCCTGAGCGCATACTAGCTCATTTGTGTTTCATGGTCTATAGGCACAGGGTAGATCTTAGCTATTTAATAAGGCGGCAGCTCCAGACCCATGAGCCCTTACTCACTTTGGCACAACACCAGGCTTACAAGACTAAGTTGGCACCTCCACAGAGCAGTACTTGTGCCATCTGGGCAAACAACAACACCTCTGCACCACGTTCCTCTGCACAGTCCGGAACTGTCTCAACAGATGCACTGAAATCAGATCATAAATTCTGCAAGGTGAAGACACACGTAGCATTCCCAAGTAATTCACTATAGCACACAGAACAGAGAATAGGTTCAAAGTATATGCAACATTTTATTGAAAAAATACGAATGTTCTGTACATAAAGTACAACTCAATGGGCTTGACAAAATCTCCAGAGACTTATTGGTTAATAAAGGTCACCTTTTCCTCCTTTTCCTCTGCAAACATAAAGCATACAATGAAGCAGCAGGTCCCTTGTACTTGTGCAAGTGCAATCCCGTCACTGTGTGTGTAGCACAGCACTCGGCTCTACGCACGGGACTCCAACATGCTCAATGTACTTTGATGGATGGTCTGCAAGAAATTTAAAGCATGGAGGAACTGCACTGAAGGACTGGTCCTTCAATCAACGGATGATGCAAAATTTATTATGAGATCTCTGTATTCCTAAGCAGCCTTGTGTATCCATTATTTCTGACAAATAAATACAAAAATAAATAGGGATCTGGCCTCACAGAACCTCAAGTCTCAGAAGCAACACAATTTGTAGCAAGCTACATACATAATTCCAACTATATCAACATAATTTATTTAAATCTCTATCAATAAATGTATTAAAGGTATAAATTCTTATCCAATACTGAGAGTTTAGTTCTGGAAATAAACCCAGAAAAAAAAAAAAAAAGAAAAAAAAACTTTTTCAGTTCTCTTACAATTTAGTGTGCTCTTAGAAAATGCTTTATAGCTGAACTTCAGCAGAAACTAGCTGCTATATAATGTTATTCTATTCCCCAAACCTAATATAAAAAGCTTTTAAAATCTTTTTACAGTAACTGGCTTTCATGTCCTAACTTTACATACAGTTACTAAAAATACTGCACATGGCAGTGCTGTCCAAAAATAGGTTTAATGGTAAAACTACATGCACAAATGCTGGAGTATCAAAGCGGAAACTGAATAATGTGGCAGCTTCACAATTAAATTATGTTGCTAATCAGATGGTGTAACAATACTGCAACCCCAAAAGATATGTATGTTGCAAACGGAAAAACAATGAACAGAACTGGATGAGGAGAAAATTAGGCAGAAAAAACCTTTTTTTCTTCTCCAATTAAAACTGGAATGTCCGTTATCACCAATACGGTAAATGTAGGCCAGCATTAGAAATTCATACTAAATCAGGAGTAAATTGTGATGACTTCTCGTCCACCTCCTCTGACGAGTAATACTCTCTCCAGACCCTCGGTCAAGACTTCAAGAAACTCCATGTCTGTTTCAGTAAAGTCAAGGACAAAGAAACGTTAAAACCAGAATGCACAATGATTACCCTCCCCGCTTCCAGAACTGTAGTAAAACATTGGACTCGGAATGTTATAAGCAACAAAAAACAAGAACTCTGAAGTAAGTATAAACTTAAAAGGTCTGTTCAACCCAGGACAGGAAAAATTTTCTTACAGACAGATTTAGGGAGGTCGGATTTTTCCAACAGTTAAGAAATGTTACTTGTGCCTGAACACATTTCTGTATGCTTATGTTGTGAAACACGTCACTGCAAGATGCTGCGTGAGAGCCAAGTTTAAACTGTACTATACTCAATTTGACACACCTGCATTCATCCTTCTAAACAGATATAGATATGGTGGCAACAGGACAGAGTTAGGGAAGGAATACAGTGGGTTAACGTAAGCTTTAGGAGTTTTTTTTTAAGAGCAAGACTCTTTCACTTCCCCAGCAAAATGATCTGAGCACCAGATACACAGACATTCCCTCTCAGTTGTTCTTTGAGAATAATATACACTGTTTGGTCACAAGGGCTCAGCCTCTCTAGGGATGGCTGGAGGAGTAAGCAGCATCACCCAAAGTCACCCACAGCCTCAAGTTCAAAATCTCTCCTGCAGCTGTAGCAGCTGTGGTTGAAACAGCCTTATGCTGAGGAGGAGTGTTTTAATCTCTTCTTCAGCCAGCAAGCTGTTGTGTAACAACTGTTACCACTGTTTCCCTCCAGAGTTAGGAGAAAATTGCAATCATTTGGTCTGTGATCTGCAACTCACGATACACACAGTTTTGGCACAGTTCAAAGAAAGGCTTACTAATGTGACAGTACAAAGCAAGGCTGAAGAGAAGCTACGGACAGAAAGCTGGAACACCAGGATGCTCTGCAGATTGCAACCTCGCTTAGAGCCGCGGTGCAAGTATCCTTCTAGGTATCTAAATACCGTAGGTTTGAATTTTAATTGTACCAGAGCATTGCATTTGCAGCTAAACTTCCAAATTCTATTGTGAGAGAATATGCCTGAGATACACCCTCTCTATCAGCACTTCCTGCTCACTCAAGTTCAGACACTGTCCTGAACTCAGAGCACTGGCTACTGTGAATGCCTCCTTAAACATCTGCAACATCCACTATTGAGAATTAACCTCCACAGTCAGCACTGTGGACTTCATTCCTGGATGCAGGCCCCAACATTTAAATGACACTACATATCATACAGCAGGCCATACACCTTTCAGAATTAGCCTTTGCTCCTGCCCTAGAACATGTTAAGCGTTGTCAAACCGTTTACCCTTTTTTCATATGGCAAAATAATCACAAATGATTTGCGTGTTGTTACACAAGCAAGACTTACAAGGCCTTGGTAAATCATGTTAAATAAGAATGGAGACAACACTGATTTCAAATCTACGAGGCTTTCAGAGCAACGACTGGCAAATTTTGCTTTAAGCAACTACTATCAGCACCAAGCAAGTTCTCTCTGCTCAGTGGAAACCGTCATTTATTACAGTCTGACATTTGTGTCAAAACAACTTCAAGAACGCGCACTAAAGAAAAAGTTTGCATGTGGACCAGGCCTTGACTGAAAGGATACAGTTCTCATCACCATCAGTGTTCTTTGGAGGACCAGGCATATTAAGGAGAACAAGTCTGGCATCATGGGATCTGTTAACAATAACTTCATTCAGCTTCACTGCTGTGTGCATCCTTCGGACATTAGATTGGTTCCTGCAGAAAAAGCACATTTAGACTTCCTGTAAGAAACATGCCTCTAAAAAACAGAATGCCCAAGAAGTCCTTAAAAGCATACCTTAAGTCTCCTAAATACCCTGTTCAGTGTCAACTCAACAAACAATGCATTTCTTCAAACAACGACACACGTACTAAAAAGTCCTTCAGATACGGCCAGCCCATCCATGTGGAGTTTGGTCTCCAAGTGTTGAAGTTACGCTGCTTTTAGGAAGCACGTTTTATAAAGATGATTTAAAGCCCTTCACAAGATGCTGAAAACACATTTGCCCAATGGGACACGCTCTTTGACCACGGGTGTTTATGACTGCAAAGTCTTCACTTTCAGCAGCCTCCTCTAGATCCCCTCCTGCGGCAGCACAGACCTCCCATGGCTCAGTACCAGAAAGCCATTTTTCTCAGATTCATCAGAATGAAGGCACAGGGGGGCAGCATTGTGTTCCATCCATGCTCTCTGTGAGTGGACTTGTCTTTTTGTGTGGAACAGCATTTGACATCTCCAGAAAAAGCCTGGTTTCCTACAGCTCCCTACACTACCAATGGCTGGATGCATGCCTGCTTGTGGGACTTTACCGGTGTTTAATAAAGACTTTAACCTTTTCTTCATTTTGACACTAATCAACCTCTCTGCCTGGTTATTTGCAAAAACAAAACAAAACAAACAAACAAAACCCTATGATCTGAGCATCTTCGAAATCTCAATTATGCTTTCAAATCTGATCAGCCACTTGATTCAGAAGTTGTGGGAAAGAAGGGAATAGATGCAGAATGACCTTACAAGCCTGCCCTTTCAGAATCCAGGTACACAATTAATTCTGTACATAGGCACATTATCAATTTATCAGAATATATCACCACAAAATAACATCAGTTCACACAAGAATAGAACTAGAAAGCATCCGTTAGGAATTCTGAGTCAGGAAACATTTCCTTCCTTCAGGAAATCAATCATTATTTTGGTACTGCAAAAGGAGAAGCACAACAGAAATAGACTGATAAAAAGGCGAATAGATTTCCAGTTGTGAGGATTCCGTGATTTCCCACTTGTTTTCTTTCTTCATTTTAATGTATTAAAACAAGGTATTAGTAGACAGACTGAATATGAACACACAGTTTTCCTCATTCCGTTTCACATGTTCTGAGTTAAAAAGTCTTTAGTAACCTTGCTGCTCTTCCAAATACTTAGTTTTGCAAGAAGTATTTTATATATACAGAAAATAGAAGATACAATAGTATGATTAATATTTGTTATGCTAACAGCAGTCTATCCGCTTTGAATTACCTCCGTTATTTCAAGTTCTTATTTAACACAGAGCAAGGACACCCTCTGTCTTCACCATGTCAGCTTCAGGAAGCCACAGACAACACAGAGAGGCACCAGATTATGTTTACAGGAAGTGTGGAAGAAACCAGCACCAGAAACAATGCACTGTTATTAACTATGTATAGTTTTAGAAAAGTAATGGAAAATTAAAGGCTTGGTATTCTATGAAGTGACATTTAAAACTTGCATCTCTCCAGTGATGTGAAGGTGTAGACTATGAGAAAAGGTTTTTTGTTGTTGGTTTGTTTGTTTTTTAAAGAGTCCAGAGACTGCCAGAAATAACATCATAGCAGTGTTGAGGAAGGATCCCACATTTTGTGAGACACTTTGCTTAAGAAAAAAGGTTCAGACCTGTAATTGTTTGTTTTTTTTCCATGACTTGCCAGGATAACTTACAATTTGTTACGCACTATTTATAATGATACTTCACTTATGTGGGCAAATCCTGCTCCCTTTAAAACCATTGCTAAGACTGCTTAACTCTAATTCATTTTCTGTCCTTTCCTTCCATAATTACATATATTTTTCCTGCTCTTAGTTGAGATAACAAAGCGTTCCCTCAACCATCTTAAGGCACTTCTACGTTAAATAACAAACTTACAAGTTTTCCCACTCTCTGAAAGCATGGAAGAGGAAAAAGTACAGGTAGTTAACACCAAATTCAGCAGAATTTCTACAGTATACGAATTATACATGATTTCACCCTAGAGCAATTTGATTTCTCACTGCTTTACGGTCAAGAAAAATCTGTAACTTTGTCATGTATGCAAAGCTGGTGGGATGAACTCTTCACACAAGATGCAATACATGAAGAGATCACAGGATATCCACATGTCTTCATACTAAGCCAGAACAAGCTTTACTTCTAGCTATGCAGGTGGTGCACAGGTAGTAACACTAAAATGGTTGTTGTATGTCCATGCTCTTTCAATAATAAATCCATCTTAAAGGGTTTTAATCACAAACATATTCTATTCAGTCACTCATTATCATCCCCACAGCCTCTTTCTCGCTGTATTAAACATCTATATTCAATATTAGATCAGTGAAGTTATCAGTCTTTTATTAACTGTCATTAGAGATGTGAGATTATCAGTCTGTTTTTTAATACTGCTTTTTGTTAATGTACTTGGGAGGCAGGAGGAAAGTTAGAATAGGCTTTTAATGTCTCTGGTTCAGAATTTGACAGTATCAAGTAAAATACTGAGGCATGTGTGCCACATTTAATACGTTAGAGATTCCTCAGGAGGCTAACTGCTGTCTTCTCAGTAGTCAGGTCTCAATGTTTCCTGTGCAAGTCTAAACCAAGGATTAGAAGGGAAAAGACAATAAACGCATAGCACAACCAGACTTTCAGGAGGTGAAAACCATTGACTCTGACAAGACTCACGGTTTAATGCTGATGAGATCTCTAAAGCTTCCCACAGCACTGCCCCGGTTCCGCTTCTCAGCATCACATTTCTCTTTTGTCCAGGTCATCTGAATGTTCTCAGGCACAGTGTCCCCCTCATCTTCTTCATCTGAGTACAAGCTTTCCAGACGTGCTATTGAATGCCTGTCCTTTACTAGCTGAGCCTAGAGGGCATGTGAACAACAAGGTGAACTCAGAGTTTGTTTTACCATTTGTGGTTCTTTCTAAGCAATGAAAGACTTTTTGTTCTATTGTATCTTTCATTGCGTGCAGTCAATTTAGTGCCTGGTACAGCTCAGATACTAAATGCCCGCCCTAGTTAAAACTCCTACATAACCAAACTAACTTTAAACTATTTAGATGATTGTGAGCCATGCAGAATTCAGGCTAACGGGTGCCTGTATCTATACAATAGAAAACAAAAGACTCTCCATCTCACATCATGACATGATCTGAAACAACCAATGTTTGACACAAAATTAATGACAAAAAGTTGGACAAACACGTGCACAAAAATAAGACCGGACACTTAGAAGGCTAACAGTCCAACCTACTGTGAAGCTTTCAGTAGGAAAACAGGTTATTCTATAAAGCCTCAGACATTCCCACATAAAGCAAAATCAAGGTCCAAACTGGGTTCAGACTTGAGCATCATCTACACTGCAAAAGGGAACACACAAATTGTTCCTGCAACTTATATGCTGCCACTGTTCTTTCCTAAAACAGATGATTTCTAACATGGGTTTGCATGTGCAGCAAGCAATTCTGGGAAACAAAAAGCCACACTAAACTTATTTCCTTTTTAGCTTTAAGAACACAGGAGTTTAATTTAGAAGCAGCTATTATAAAACACTACCAGGAAGGCACTGCGTCATCCACCTCAGCAGCCCATAGTAATCAGCCACAAATGACATACCTCCCTTTCCCGCTCTGTTTTTGTCAGCCTCATTTGCCTCAGCATCTGAGATCTCTGCTCCATCATAAGAGTTCTCTCATAAGTATATGCTGAAATATCACTATTATGCTGCAGAAATAAGACAAAAATATTGCTCTCAAGTCATAATCAAACACCATTTCCATCACAAAGTGAAAAACAGGCTCAGATCCCTTACCATTTCTACCACTTCTACCTCTGCCTCTATTCGGAGTTGATAGAGGAAAGTAGCCAAGTCCTTCTTCATCTGGATGCTGTTGTCATCCATCTGAGCCACAGTAAAAATTCTCATCTTGCATTTTCTCCAAACCTGGTGAGGGAATGTAAATTCTCAATATATTTGATTTAATAATACTCTGCTTTATGAAATGAGCTTACCAATATAACTACTGTTGTTTATCACTGCAAGCAATGCTACTGGGCCTTTTTTCTTTACAATAATGCATACCAAAGTAATTGGCAACAAACATTCTTTTTCTAAGCTCCTTACTTTGTGCTGTTTGAGTAGAAAAGGAAGAAGCATCAACATGCCTCCATCGTGCACAATCCACCACACATCAATGTTGCCTTCATTGTAACGCTCATGGTTGCTGGGATAGAAAGACACATTTTTGGGAACCAACAGAGCCAGATGGGCTGCAGTTGTGCAACGAACAGTACCTGCCAAGAGGGGAAAGAACAAACAGTTACCTTCAATTCTGCAAGAGTCATCTATAGAAAAAAATAACAACAAAAAAATGAAATAAAAACACTCGCTAAGCAAATGTCAGCAAACCATAAAAGTTAGCACTTACATGAAGAAAAGTACATACTGGAAGGCTTGCACAGACAGATCAGACAAATGACGCAGCTAGGATAAAACAGACTTACAGGAACACAAGCCCTATTTCATGTCTGAAATAAAGGCTGTGATCTTCAAAGCTAAATACAAGGAAGAAGCAGATGTTCTAATTTGTCTGTTAAGTAGTTGGACTACCTGAGACAACAGGGGAATGACAGTGATAGAACAAGGACAGTGCTAGCTCCCATAGTAAAGATGGCTAGATTAGTACCTGTGGAAAGAGATTATCTAGGAAAAAAATAATAGCTTGCCACTGTAACAGTATCTCTCAAGGCCATCAATTTGAAGCATTCATTAGAAAGATTAATTTTAACTGCTAAATTAATCTTTGAAGAACTTTTGTATGCCTCTTGGCTACAATAAATGATGTTTCAAATATAAATCAGTTTTGTGAGAAATCATCTACAGACAATTTGCTTATTGCTTTGCCTGAAAGCACAGACATACTTTCCCTCTCTCTCAATCACATCAGCTGGTCTCACATGAAAGGCTTTACTTCCCTCATGAACTTAGCCTCACTTGCTTTATTTACACCTTTTGTAACATAAATCCAAAGGCTTTAGATTACCACATTTATTTAAAAAAAACCCAACCAAACAACAACCCAGCACACACAACCCCAGCAATACCATGTAAGTATATGAGACCATTTTTATTAAGACTTAAGCTTTGTTAACTCAACATGGAGTTTACGGTCAACAGAAGAAACAAAACTGTAATATATGTAGGTGTATATACTTATATGTGTGTATACACACACATATTAAATTTCACAAGGATTCAGTTAAAATCCCCAGTGTGTAATCTACGTGTAATAAACATCTTGGTGCACAGTCTTTGGTCCCACCAAACCTTCAAAACTCACCTATAAACGTCTTCCATGACCTTGGATCTTCACTTTGCCTCCATCCATACGGCCATCCCAAAACCACGGTGTTATGTTTCATGCCACCAAGCCCACAAGACTGGATCAAGTGGGCAATTCCTTCCCGAACTTTATTAGCTACAACTACTTGACAGAATCCTTTCACCTTCTCAATGTCCATCATATTTTTAATAGTCTGGAAGACAGTCAAGGAAAAACCTCATACGCAAGAAGAATTCCGTGTCTTTGTCTATCATTTGATTAGAGTACATTCCTGATTCATATGACCACAGGTAAAACACATTTTAAAGCAAAGTTCAGCTCAATCACTTTCCTTAATAAAACAGAAGAGAAAATGCCCACACGATGTATACAATACCAGATACTAAAGCACACAAAGTTCCCTTCCAAACACAATTATTTCCAAGATACAAAGCAAGCTTTTCTTTTGGGTTTGTGCTATAATCTCTTACTCATAAAGGTTACAGCAGTCAGTGATACCTGTTACTAACCCACTTCCCATTTTCTAATCTTAAAACATCCATCTTTTTAAACACGCAGTTAATTAGCTCCGCTTGGATTTCCAGTTTCAGTATCTATATGCAGTTCGATCTGCTACTATATTCATTTAGCACATACAAGCACTAAATCCCCACTTGAATCCCACAAACACCCCATACAAGAATACCGTGCCCTCTATTTGTTTAAAAATTAAACTCGCTCAACCTGTAGGCCTATTAATTCATTTTTCCTTTTTTAACAGTGCTCCTGTACAAAGACCTTTGTGGAAAACAACGACATGCAGATAAGGCACAGATGAAAGCAGGCCTATGATGTCAAGTTTAATGCTTTTTGAGATAAATTTATCACCATGCAGACAGAAACACAGTACATTTGCTAATTTATAATAATTGGAAGTCACTGAAATGTTTCTTGCTATGTCCAGAAACTAAATAGTCATCTTCCCCTCATTAATCAGCACACAAAAACTTCCAGAGTAATTATTTTCTATAAATTAAGACAGATTTATGCAGTCAGCCTTCTTATAACTTATTCCTTTAGGGACTGATTCAGCAAACTGACCTGTTCAGCAGCCTGGGCTTCTCCGTAAGTTTCCAAGAAGTTCCCTTGGATGACCGATCCTATGATAGTCAAACCTTTGCCAGCTTTCAGCTGGGATGCAAACGTTAACAATCTTGGGTATTTTACATGCAAGTCTTCATCAAGTTTCAAAAGCACCAGCAACTGAGGCCTGGAGAAAATTAAAAGAGAATTAATTTCTTTATTAATAAATTACAAAGACACTTGTGAAAAACTGCCTCATTCATTACTTGAATTGTGCCTGAATATTAACTCTGGTAACTACGCTCTATCTCCTCCATTAGGAGGGCTTTAATTAATAATTTATTTCTCTTGATTCAAAGCAGATTTGAGGCACTGAGGGAATTGTATTGTTCTGACGGTCATAAAACCCATTCACGTACTTAGCTGAAGAGATTTTCATTAGAGTTTTATTACATGGTTGATTTTTCAAGGCTCTGGTAAGCACAATTACAGCACACGCTTTGTGAGAAAGCTTGTCCCTCCAGATCTATCTCATGCCAAAAGTTTGGCAAACACGACTGTTTTTATCATTCTGCTTTTTGTTCCTTACGATATTTTTACATATTACATTATTCTCCCTCTTAAGTTAAGGTTAAGCAAGTTCAAAAAGACTTACAGACACTTTTTTTTTTTTTTTTTTAAGGGAGATTCCTACTCCTCCTGTTCAGAGCCCGACAAGAGTTGTGCAATACATAACCCAGAGGAGAGTTCTGTAATCTCCTTAGCATACAAAGCCAGAGGGAGAAACGTTGGCCTCTCCTCCAGTTTTTAAGCCTCAAGTGGTAGCAGTGACTTCTTCATGCCCTCAGCAAATTACAGTGGGCCTCTGGACCTCTGCACCTCTGCACTTGGCAACCTTAACAGGTTCCACTTCTGAATATAAACTCTGGGTATTTAAATTCAACCACGCAGATCCCCAAAGTCTTGCTTGGAATCCAATTTAATGCCTTATGCGTACATAGACAATCAAATCGGTGCATTCTACTAGTCTAAAATGAGTACCTCCAGTTCTTTGTGTGCGGAGGACCCTCCTCCAGTCTGAGTAAGGCGTATCTCGCAGCACTGAGCGAAAGACCCCGGATACCATCACCCCATTCCTTCTCTGCACTGTGAAGAACACACATTCACAATCACGATACAGAGAAATTATTACCTTATGAGTTCCATACTGTGATGCACAGCATGCATCACATGCACATATGTACATCTATGTGTGATGCATATCACATCAGCAAAATGCAAATATTTCAGTCAAATGTGTGTGACACCACCTGCCTGCATTTAATTTGTAATCAACACTCCACTCCAGAGGTTTCCCAAGCATAAGCAGCAGGCATTTCAATATTTGCTAAAATCAGCTTATACAACAACACTATAGCCAGATCCAATCAGACATTAACAGTCTGCCTTCAGCTGTTCTGGACTTGAAGCAGTTGTGCGTGGTAAACAAGAGGAAAAGTCCCCAGCCAGGGTTTCTGCTTCCTGTGACCCACATACGTAATCAAACATCTTCAGAGGCTTAACAAAACAGATCCATAAGATGTCAGTGTCTTTCGATTAGTACTGTCACAACAAAATAATGAAAAATATATATATATTGCTAAGAAAAACCTTCTATTTCACTCTGGACCATGCCATTCCTTCACTAACTGCGGTACAGGCTGGAGATAGTTAATAAATAACACAGCCAGTTTTTTTCCTACCATCTCCTATTCAGTTAATACTTACCCTTGATATTCAATGTACTTGTAAATCATTCCTGCAATTAGCATAGCTACCAAAGCATAATACCAAGATGAAATGAACATCAGTGCCAGGCAAATACTCATGCCTAAAAATGAGAGAGCCCTAAAACAAAAAGAAAAGATACTGGTGAGTAGTGGAATAGAAAAGCAAATGAATAAAGAAATACTAACTTCAATTATTATCTCGCTCCTTTTTCTTTAAATATTCCATCTGAACTGCCAATGAATAAGGCTTACAGGGGATCTCCTATGTCTCCCACAGTTTTAGTATCCCGTTGTAGGAACAAAACTCATTCCATCGATTATCTGGGTCTGATCCACTATGAATATTACATTGTACCCCTTGTCTAAAACCAATATCCAGAGAAAGAGAAGGTGTCCACAACACTCATGGAGAGGATTCCCCCTAAATCCACGCTGTAGACCACAGGCCAGGTGCTGAGCACACTGGACATTTGCTTACCAGTGATAGTATTTAAATCGGGGCCGCCAGTTGGGAGTTCTAAGAAGTGTCTGTACTGCACATGCCAGATTAACGAAGAGGTAACACATCAAGAAAAACCTGCAGGAACAAACAAACAACATCAACAACACTTTTTAGCATACACACTGACAGACTGTAATTACATGGATGATTTACTATCAGAGTATGACTACCACTGAGTTTTTATTAGCTTGAATGATCAGTATACAGTTCTTAGAACTTCTAATTGGACAAACGTATCTGCAACATCGGCCCTGTCTTTTAAAAACATTCTACATTGGAAATAATATTTTCCCAAAGAAAATATGCCTATACTAAATTCACGTTTATTCACAGAACATTCCAGAACTGAAAGAAATAGATTTATATTTACAGCCACAGGTTAGAGAAATAATAAAAAAGGAACCCAGGCTCCAGTAATTTGTTTTACCAGTTTAAGATACGGTTATGACATGCAATCAAATTAGTAAAATTCAAACGCATGTTTTCTGTGTTTTCCTTTAGTTGACAGATTTTTGTTTGTTTTTACAGTAACCGCCCTGTTTCTTACATTGAGAGAATGGGAGCCACCATGTCAAGGGAAGCAATAAGGATTCCCAGCTCAGCAATTAACGCTGTTAACAGAAGAGCCCATGTTGGTTCACCGTTTGCTTTGCCATGACCAAAAACCTGAAGAAACAGAAACATTTGCAACTTTCACCACTAGATATCAAGCATGTTTTCCACATATTTCGTAAGTATAAAACAAAAAAAAAGCCACCTATTTAGAGAAACTGTAATAATTTTCTTAACACTTTTTTCTCTGTCTAAAGCATGGAGTCAATTATAATGGCTTTCTCTGCTTCATCAAATTAGATGCGGATGCTCATAAAATTACCACATACATAAACTCCAAGTCCCTTAAAAATATTTCAGTTTTTAACAAAGGAAAACAGAGCATGGAAACAAAAAATATTGACCTTCACTTCAATGCTGGGAAAACAAATCTAACTTCCAGGAACATAAAGTCAAATCCCCGGCTAGTTACTACGTACAGAGTGTCATTTTTTATACATGTACCCAGAGGAAAGGAATAATGTTGTCCTTCGCTATTGCCTGCAGCAACCGGGGGGCTCCAGTAAGGCTCTGTAGACCCGCTCCACAGGTAGAAAAGAAGGACCCAATCACAATGACCCACGGAGAGGGCCATGAAAGGGTGCCCACCACCAAGTTCTTGTTCACCGCATCGCCGTACCTGCAGAGAGGAACGGCAGGACACTGATATTTAAAGGAGTATTTTGACACTCACGTTCAGTTTTCTTGGTCAGTTTTAAAATGTCATTTTAATATTAACTACCAGATATTCTCTGCAATAAGAAATACAGAAAGTAGCAAATAATCTAAGTTACTTCTAATCCACAGCTAGGAAACATCAATAATCCAATTTCAGCAATTTGAACTTATTATTTTTTTATCACTTATTTTAAAATTCTTACTCCATTGTCAGAATGCGATTTCATACTTTCATTGGGAAAGGTCTGCATTTCTTAACAACAACAACAAAAAACGGTTTTGAAAACACCCAGCACAACCCAGCATCAGACAATCCTACAGGCAGATTTAGAGTTTTTATTTGGTAGTTTGGTTTGTTTGCTTTTCCCCTCAGATTTAATTATATTTGCCCGCACTTCCCTGTTTGTCCACAGGCATGAGACAATCAGAGTGAGAGAAGTTTAAAAAAAAAAAAAGAAGTACTTGTAGACTCTGGTACTGCAAACAGCGTTATGAGTTAACAGAGAAAAATGTTAAATAAATACTCTAGGGGCAGAGTTAACCAAATATTAACCTTTATCCAGTTATGGATGTCTGGTTGGGTTTCTTAGTTTGGTTTCTGTGTGAGAAACACACAACTATGGTTTAAAAGTCAGCCAGAGGTAAAGGCACAAAAATAGAAAAGACTAATGGGTGAGGGAAAACCAACACCCCTTGCTAAAAGAAAGTACAGTATTAAAGCAGTAAAGCTTAACGGTTACTTACTTATCTCGTAGGACTACACCTTCTATGCAGGCTCCAAATAACAATACACAACTGAAGTCTTGAGTACAGAGTGTGCTAAGGAAGCAGGATTTATTTAGACACAGCTGATGAAAACTAGAAAGTATTGGGAAAAAGTTCACTATCTGCCTCTGTCCTACAGCATTTGTACTGCAGTATGTCCACTGGTGAGTAAATGAACATCCCACTGCTCATATATACCTTTAATACAAGCGACAAACAGTTACTGTTTTAAGTTTCGATTTTTAGAATAATATAGCTTGAAATGTTACAATAAAGATGATAACCTTTTAGGAAGTAACTTGCACGTAACCACCAATTTCATCTACAACTATAGAACAGAAAATAGTATTAAAATACTTGTTCCTACTTCTCTTGTGCCTGAAGATATATCGAACAGATGGCAAATAACTACCTGGCACTTTCTCATGTTGTGATCTCTGAGGGCATTCACATCACCAATAAGTCCTTGAATATTTGTTTTGTTATTAAACTCTACTATTCCTGCACTGGAAAGTATAACATAATTCAATTTTCTTGGCTCTAGCATTCCAGGAAAGGCTTTGATCTGGTGACTGTAATTTAGATGTATAAATCATAAGCTCTACCTCCATCTCTGAAACACAATTTAAAAATACAAAGTATAATAAAGGAGGAAACACTGTTTTCTCCTAGAAATTCTGTGCAAGCTTTCCACTGGGCGGCGTAATAATATTTACATATGCGATTATTCTGTATGAAACTAACACTAGAGCTGGGGGGTTCACATCTGTGACCTGGTTTAATAGGTATTACACTCAGAGGAGGCATTTTCATTGTTGTTGGCTGTTTGGGTTTTCTGTTTGTTTTTTGTTTTTTCAAGTGCAAGGTCAGTTCCAGAAATAACATCTGGAAAAGTCAGTGCTCCTAAGAAGCTGGGGTAAGTGAGCTGGGATCCTGACTGACAGCCTTGCAAGGTTTGGCAGAAAACACAGGTTCAAAACAACAGAAGCTCCAGGAGAAGCACCTTCTGCAGCCAAATGCCCCTGGGGGGGATTTATTCAGAAAGCTCTTTAAATTGTACTTTGAAGGTCTTACTCATTAGTGTTTTTTGTTGGTGGTGGTTCACCATTTTGGGGTTTTGTTTGTTTACTTGGGGTGGGAGGTTAGAGGGATGGGTCGTTTGTTTCTTTTTTTCAGGAAGTCTCCTATCTCGATAAATTGTAGTTCAGGAAATCAATGGCTAGCTGAAGCTGAAAGACACCTAGAAGGAGAAGAGATTTTCTTTTGCTAAGCAAAGCTCCCATGGCTCCACACATGGAACATGAGATCTTCAACTGGAACAAAGGCTGTTCCTGTGAACGCAGACTCAGCACCTAGAAATCTGGCGTAAGGGACATCCTCATCATTTGCAAACAAAGTGCTCTGTTCTCACTGGAAATGATGAGTCATTCACAGCTACACAGAGCTTACTACTGAGTACAGTCCCTGTAAAACTTCTACGCCTGCCAGCAGGGGATGTACTAAACAACTAAACTCTCTCTAGTCTTAAAGTGTTCAAAAAAGTACATACTACTTTAAGTCACTCAAACTAAAAAGACATTAAAGGACCTGAAAGCTTCATTAAAGCTTTATAGTTAAAGCTTCCCCTCACCTTATCAGTCCACTGCATCCTAAGAAAAATATGTGTCTGTATTTAACCAGTCTGAAAAGCTACAGACAATCATGTAGCAAAGAAAAGCAACTAAAATGTAAAAGAATAAAACAAAACACACAAAAAAAAGGAGTTGGAAAACAACAGGGTAGCAATTTAGATGCTTCCAGCCTAAGGACTTTTTTTCTTGTTGGCGACCAATCATACCCACAATAATTCAGTCACCTGAAAGCGGTTCCACAAATCGCATACATAAGCATTCATCTGAGTCACTTGCAATGCACTAGGACTGTGCTGATTTTAAAAGGATACAGACTAATGATGTGGTGACAATAGCAAGAATCGTTCCAACAGGAATGGATTTTTGTGCATCTTTGAGGTCCCCTGATCTGTTTGAACCAGCCATGATGCCTGAAAATATATTATGGATGTAAGATCAAGGTCAGAGACCCACAGTGCCCCTTTCCCTACCATTCTCACCTGTCACTGATGGGAAGAAGATGCCAACCAGCACCATGAATGAAGTAGATATATCCGAAAGCACATACAGATGAAAGTTGCTCTTCTGGCCTGCTACATCAACAGAGGGGTGATGTGCTTTCTCCAGTATCTCTCCTTTCTCCAAATAATTGCTCCATAAGTTGTCTTCAGCATCATCACCACACCACAGAAAAGAAAAGCATATTTCAGTTCAGACTTGTTCTCATTGCAATGAAACTACTACTGAAGATTACAAATGTAATTCACGCAATTCACTGAACAGTATAAATTAAGACATGCAAGTTACAGGAGAGAAAATTTCTGTTTCAGCTTTCAAAAACAAAACAAAATTAATTAATACATATGAATGGTCAACAGGAATCTAAGCACATTTTAATCTCTAAAACCACTACATGTAACTTTAACTTCTTATCGATCTTAATCCCCAGAAATAGTGAACCTTTTTAATGGGCCACTATATCCACATACACGACTGCAAATTAACAGCAGCAATATTTACCAGAGATCTGGATATATACTGGTTTGCTCTTTAGATAGGGGAAAACATATGAAATTATGTTGTTGGCACTTCAAACTTCACTAATAAATGCTGAATCCATTTTAGAAACCAGACTACTGGTTCCTTTCCAACTGGAACTTTACGTGCTCAGCACCGGCACACAGCATCTGTTCTCTGGCACTCATTTCAATACTGAAAGCTTTTCAACAACATTACATTCAGGAGTGGGCAAAGAAGGAGCTAGACTATTTTTATACAAGTTATGTATTTTTATGCCACACCTTTTAAAATGCCACTAGCAGCTCCTGGAATGCCTGCTATCTCCGTAACATTGTTCAGTAGGAAATATTCATCGCAGTTCTCAGTGGTTAAGTTTGTATTGTGGCAGAAGTTCTCCCAAAGCTTAGAGGCCACGGTGATATTATCCTTAACTATGGTTTTGGCACAAACATCAAACTGATCTCTTATCAAAGTCCTGTTGCCCAACATGCAAATTCTGGAAGGAAAATGTAAAAAACAGCGTTATTATACAGCATCCGCAATATGAAATCTGCCTTTCCCCATCACCCCCCTTTCACATCATGGAAGCTTCAAGAGGCTCTAGTTTGCTACGTTATTTCTCAGCTTCAAAAAGATGGTGGCAGCAGGCAGAAGACGATGCATCTGTTTTGCTTGAAGGCTGGATGTTCCCACCAATTATGGGAGACGTGTCAAATTGTGATTTAATGAATTTGGTAATAAGGATAAATTTACATTAAATAATGAAAGGGAAACATTAAGCAACATTTTTGTTTTCGTTTTAACAGAACTGTAGGAATGGAAGATATTAAGAATACCTGAAGATACTTCGAAAGGCATTATATTAGTTTCTGAGCAGCAGCACTAAAGTGATCTCTGACATTTTAGCTTCAGAATTAGAAGTATACAATTCAGTCACAACAAGCAAAACTTCTTGTCAGAAGATAATATTTATCATTTTATCATATCAAGATAATCATTTATCATGTAAAATCATCCAGTGCCTGTTGTGATTCACCTAAGTTTATTCCAGCATTCAAGATTTTTAACACACATCTCCAAAGATGATTCCAAAGACAGTGTGCTACAACATAAACAACAGCTTGCTGCCACCAAAGTTTATTCAGCCTCTCTTCCCGTTGCCATAAAACGCTCACTGAAAGGCAGGTCTGGGGTGAAAATTTATTACTGTCTGCCATTTTAATAAGTTGTATTAGTTCACAGATCTCAAGCACTTAAGCCAGGAAAATGAAAGACACAAGGCCATTTCTTTAGCGCTTAGAGCCTTGGCCTCCTGTATATAAGATAAGCACAATCTCTAGTTATTGAAGTAAAAGGAGTACAGTCCAATGAAGAGTGACAGGGAGAACATTCAAGAATAACACAAGAGGTAACGAGGGGAGGTAAAGACACTATTTTTCACAGCTGTGAACCTGCCACTGTTGTAAATTACTATAATCACTGGGTCCTAAATATCTGAAGGGAGCACTTGAGGGTTGTGACTGCGCAGTCACAACACTCTAAAACGTAAATAATTATGCAGTCTCAACTCCTCAATTTCCATATTCCATCTCCTGCCAGCAGTATCAGGAAACACTGTTTGCATTTCTGGTAAAACACATGCATCCACATTATTGCTGCTTCAGCTCTGAGTTTAAGTAACCTTATTATGTGTTTAACAAGCCAAGGGACATACTTCCAGAGCAGAGCTTCTCATGCAGTAAACTCATCTGCTTTCAAATTAAAAGGAAGCTCCACTGGAGCTTCACCATGAACTCATCATACCTCCCTCATTCCCAGGAAATGTTCTACTTCTGAGGGAGCAGCTGCAACACACCACCATGGTTTCCAACCACAAAGGCAGCACATCATTTCTTACCGGCCAGGGGAAAATAGAGCTGCCACACTCTTTCTTGTTGAGGAGGACTGCATAAATTCTTGCTGGAAAGTAACTGAATAGCCGTAGGCTAAGATACTGGATTGTCTTTGTGGGAAGCAGAGAAATGTCAACCTCCATCAATCTAGTACACTCACGAGACTTAGTTCTACTGAAACAGTTAAGGAATGTGACAATATATTTATTTTAGCCCAAGGAATTTCTATTCCATGAGCTTTGCATGCTGTTACTATACACAGATAAAAAATAATCTGAAATAATTCACACAAAAAAAGAAACTTTGAGAATATATTAGGATAAAGTTTTAAGTAACTTCCACTGAATCCCATCTTCCAAACCTGCAGTCAAAGCTATACCCCACCAAGGAAGAAATATTACTCACGGAAATTCAGGTGGATCAAAGATGGACTTGATAGCTCCAGCATAAATGGATAATATGGATATTACTACGCAGGCCAAGAAGAGGGAAGCAAATTTGTTAACATATTTCACACCTACAAAGACCACCACTGCCATTAAGATGAGGAATACAGTTCCATACACCCTCATGTTGTTTAGCATAGCACTGGATGCGTCATGGGCACCGGATGGATAAAAAATTGCTGCTTGTGGCACAATATATGTCTGAAATAAGAAGAAAGCAAGCTGAAGGAGCACAGAAACAGAACTCTGTCTATACTACTGTAGTGATCTTGTTCCCATACCAAAAACGTTTATCACTGCAGCATGCTCTTCACCAGGAACTGTCCTTGAGTTCACAGGAAAAAAAGTCAAGGGCTAATAACCCTATTTCAGTAGGGCAACTGAGCCAACTTTATCAATGATGAGCATGTGTCTTTAATTTAGTCATGCCTTCATCCACGTTTTCAGTAGACTTTGCATTCTAGATATCCACAGAGTATATAATTTTAAGAAATGAGCACCGACCATACTGAGTTGGAGACCTTTTGGTCTGATTTGTATGTGCGTGAATACGGGACAAGAATACTGCAGTATTTTCTGTCTGCCAGCTGTCTTAAAATCATGACTATTCCAGTATTACTCACCAATAAAATCTCAATGGCACCAAGAATGTACATCGCTCCTGCAAATGTTGTTCCCAAATAAAAGCACAGCCCTACAGCTCCACCAAACTCTGGGCCTAATGACCTGGATATCATGAAATAGGAGCCACCAGCTATGAAACAAGAGACGTGAGAGTAAAATTGTCATTTCTTGATTATTACAACAACAAAAATTTAACACAACTACAGTGCGTATCTGCTTTCCTAAGGCTTCAATTAAATCAATTTTTTATTAGTACAGTGGTAAATAAAAACAAAATATTTTGCCTAACTGATACTGAAGAGAAATACTAGATACTAATTCAGTCTCTATAACCTGACTTAACCAAATGCATCTGGAATGAACCATGTTAACAGCTTACAGCAACATTTTTTTCCACTAATGAGAAGTATCAGACTACACTTACCTGGAACAACACCATTTGTAGCAATAGCACTCATTGATATGGTTGTCAGCATAGTCTGCAAAAAACAAGAAAAAGGAATTAATTGGGTCAACAACATTATTCAAATTTTAACTTACTCCTTGTTAGAGTAAACCTGCCACAATATGTCTATTTACTCTGCCTTGACAGGTCATTATCTGAAAGAAAAGAGCAGGAATTTAATCATCATGCTGTTAAGACTTTTGCCTGAGAAATGTCTGTTTTATCAGGTCAAACAATGGCTGTCTGCAGACAAGGCACGGTAACAGAACAGGCATCACTCCCTCTGCAGAGCTGAAATTCTGGAAAAGGCTTGTGCAGCAAGGCAGGCAGTCTGAGCCAGATACAGAAAAAAGCTGTTTGCAGAACCAACACCATTTTTTTGACTGTATCTACACCAGAATTAGTTTGACAGTTTAGAAATATTATCACACATAAATTAAAAACAAATCACATGCCTATCAAACACAGCAGGAGAGCCTAGCACAAATCTGGCTTTTCACTACACGCACATCTACAAAGAAGCCTCTCCAAGTTTCTTGGTAGTTTCACAGGGCTTACATACCAGGCATTGTTTTAGCTATATACTTACACAGCAGCAGCACAGTAATACAATCAGGAAGGACTGAAGAACACCAGCCATTCCTACCATCCAAGTCAGCCGGAGGAAGAGAATAACCCCAAAGATGTTCTGCATGCAAGGTAAATACACTCCCATCAGGGTGCCCATGCTGGGTGACTGAAAAATAAAAAAAGAAGTACATAGCATTCATTGCCTGGAATTATTCAAAGCATACGTAACCATGATCATACAACTTCAGTTTTTCAAATGACACAACCCTGAGAAACGTAAGGGAGATGCACACACACGGATTCCACAAACCATAAAGCAAACTGCTAATACTGAAACCATCAATTTATAAACGAATTCACATCCATCCTACGAGGACAGGCTGAGAGAGCTGGGGCTCTTCAACCTGACCTTATAGCAGCTGTTCAGTACCTGATGGGTGCCTATGGGAAAGTTGGGGAGGGACTTTTTATAAGGGCATGTAGTGACAGGATGAGAGGAAATGGTTTTAGACTAGAAGAGGGTAGATTTAGACTAGATATTAGGAAGAAATTTTTATTATTAGGAATATTAGGAAGCAATTATATTCAGCATTAAACACCGGTTATTAACAACTAAAAATATGTTTCTTTTATTGTAGAATCACAGTTTTTATGATGAAACCAGGTGAGGGCTGCAGACAGATCCTATCTTACTCTTAGAATTCAAAATATACTTTTGTGATGTTATAAGTACAAAAGATTTTGAAGCAATGTAGAGAAATGCATAATGTATTTGTTTTCATTCATTTTACATAAAACCAATGATTCTACCTTTCTTCTGCTTAAATCACTTTAGCATCAGATTCTGAATTACATTTGACAATGACTGAGAAAATATAAATTATTCACATGACTTCACAGTAACTTCACACTGGTGGCATTCGGCACAGTATCTTACAGAACTCTCCTTTGCCTGAATAGTTATTTTCAAAGAACAGTCAGATCCCAAACACTGATGAAGTGTTGCTGGTAAGGATCTTCCTCCATTGGCACATCTGACATTCACAGAAATTCAGTCCCAAATCTCTGTGGCTTTCTGCCAAGGTTTTTCTAAGGTTTTCTTTTACATTTAAAATTACAAAGAATACAGAAACACGGGGGGAATAGAAAGTAACTTCCTAAAGACCTCTCAGTTTTCATACTTTTTCCTATAAACAAACCTGAATTCCTAAACATATCACAGATGAGTAGCATATAAGGAAACCCATGAACAGTCAGTCGTTTGAACTACAAGGATATCAAAAGGAACTACTGACTGAATTTTTCAAAGTAAGCTTTGAATTCTTTCAGTGACTAAAGTTAATGAGATCAATCAGTTTCCCTATACTTGCTGCAACTTGTGTGAACCTCCTGACCACACGCCGATGGTTGGCAATGGACATACCAATCAGACCTAACAGAATGGGGCCAGAGAGCTGTTACTTTGCATCTCCAGCGCCACACTACAAAGAAGTCCCCAAAACTTCGACTGCTGTACGTACCAAATTCACTGTCCTAGAGAACTAAAAACTTTGCCAGGATTACGTGTGAGGATGAAAGGAATCGTCACCTTCTGACGCTAACAGAAATGATTTTGAAATGAGCTGTTCCAGTGCTACAGTAGAGGATCTTCTCAGGCTGTTCCGTATAGTATACCTGTTTCCTCTGAAGCTCAATCTATTCCTCCTACACAGCAAGGGCAGGTGGAGCACAGTTGTTGTATACTGCATATGCAGTTTTCCAAGCAGTAGCAAAGCAGGTGAGTTTTTAGCCTGTCCTTCACACATCTCTCAGCACCTGCTTCCTTTGCATAAGAATTTGCCTTACTCCAGTTCATTCCTATTTGATCCATTTGGCAGCTTTGCTCTACTGTTCATCTCCCCCTCCCCATTCGTTTGAAATGGCTTTTTTTAACATGCATCAAGTTACAACTTAACTTTAGCCACAGAGGAAGAGGAACTGTGCATTAATTGCACAGTTATGAGACTACTGCTGAGTAGAGCAATTTAGGAGATGCCTAAGTGTCTGCCAGAAGTCAAAACCCAAACCACAGAATTACTAAGTGTACACTTAGTATGCCTAGGACAAATTTAATATGGAGTTTACTCTGTATTTTCTTGCCCTGTGGAATACAAAATACCACCATGAAATGATGCACAAACACTGCTTGCACCAGCCTGCTCACAGAAATATTTAACATGAGTTAAACTGCAGCAACTTAACCCTCTTTATACATTTTATAATCAGCAGCCTCCATTGGAATGAGTGAAACTAAACCCGTACCGAAGCCTCAGCCGAATACAGTCTGAAACAAAAAGGTTATTAAGTTCAGTCTCTACAGCTGTCAAATAAACAAGTTAGATGCCTCATGCTGCATAAAGGAAATAAAGCACAGACATTTTGAAGAATGCTTCAGTTCAACTGAGAAGGGGAAGAATAATCTCAAAAAATCTCAGTTTCAATGCAGATCATGTTTCTGCATGCATAGCACTCACTCTTATCAGCAGTAGACATAATTGATATCAATATTGATCTGAATCTGAAGGACACTGTTTCCATTGTACCAGTGTGACAGGTTATCAAAGCACTTGGCTGCAGGGCTCAGGGACATAGATCAGTAATGACAGCTTTTGTGGTTGCTCTGTAGTATGAGGACAGACAGCAGCACAGAAATGCACTGCCTTATTAAAGATACATGAACTGAAATACTTAATATAATTTCTACCACGAGAAGGGGATATTTTAACAGTGCTGTGACCAAGTGCTTTAATGTGACTGTACTTACAAAACACAAAAATCAATCAAAATCTCTACCCTATTGCAATCTTTTTCTGATGTATGCCTAAAACAGAATGAGGCTATCAAAAATATTTAGTGAGAACGCTCAAACAGGGTAGCATGTCTACATTGAGCTGTTTTCATAGAATCACAGGGGTTTTGCACCGAAATTCTCCTCATCTGCATTTGCACCTTCTACAAACTGTGTTAATCATTCCAAAAGATGAGAAGGGGGGACAGTCATGTAACGTATTTTCCAGAGTTTGTGGACATGGCAAGTCTCTTTGGGTCGTGTCACCTGAGAAAGCAGGCATCAAGAACAGTGATGTTCACAAGGCAAAGCACTTCATTCTCTACTCATTTAAGCTTAACATTTGGGAGAAATACCTCTTTTTTTTTTTTTTTCCAATACCTGCCACTCAGGTTCCCGCACTATATCTACACAAAGTTGTGCACACTTTCCCATGCTCTCCTCTCTAATTTAAAAGAATATGATTTGGGGGACGGTGTTGTGCTAGGTCACAAAAGGGTTTTCACTGAGGGGGCTGTCTTACCTGCTCAGATGTACTTATTTACAGAAAGGACTGCTCTCTTCCCTCAATTTTTGAATACCAGATCTAGAATCCGCTAACCCTCCTCACTCCACTTCTGGTCTACAAGATGCCAATTCCAGTAAGTGACACAACAGGCCAGGCAGCTCACATCTGGTCACACCAGCTGGACACATATTAGCTGAGCGCACCTGACAGAGCACTCAGCAATGAATCAGTTATCAAAGCTGGTACTCAAAACCAGAATGTGCCACCTTCTTCTCATCTGTACAGTTTCATAATAATTACAGTCCACAGCATTGTATACTTACTAGTTTTGAATTTTCAATTTTTAATCATATTATAATTAATGGTCAAATACTCAATTATATTATACAAGATATTTAAACTCTCATATTGCTTAAGGCAAGATGGGGAGAAGAAATTCAAACTACTGTTATGATATTACAATCGATGTAATTTATCTCCAAGACAGACAGGTTAGACAAATATTCATTAAGGAAAATGCAGTGTTTACATTGAAAATACTGAGATATGAACACAGGATGATACTATCACTTCTGGAACGGTTACCCAACTCACTCTACAGCAATCATTTGAGAAGTCTGTAAGCACACATTTTAGTAGGGCATAACTTTGGACGACCAGAAGCCCAAAGTGCATGTTACCACAGAAGCACAGCTTTCACAAGGACTGTACTGCCTTTAAGTTAAAAACAACTTCCCACTTGCCTGTTATTTGCGGCATTGCTTTTGTACAAAGCTATACCGTAACTTCTTTAACCAACATTACACTACATCACCAAATTCTCCTAACTCTTTCTCAACAGAAAAATAAGCGATGAGCTTTCAGATCAGACCGCATCTTACTTTGGTATCTTGGATGGGCAATTAATGTGGAAGTAAATAAGAAAAATGCACAGAACTGCTTCTAGATGGTAAGGACTGCACCTACTTGAATCTCCCTTCATTTTACCTTTGTTAAGATAATAATCAACCTGCAAGAAGTAGATAATTTTTTTTTTGTCTTATGCAACATCACCACATTAAGAGCTGATCTCTAGCATTATTTCCCTCAAAAGCATGCTAAAACGTAGATGCAGATGAAATTTCATATTGGTTATACGAAGGTATAAACTCTAAACAGACCCAACAGTTAACACAATACCAAATACCATACAAAAGCAACAGTTAAAATGTTTAAATTACTTTTGAGAAGGTTGAAGTACGAAAACGCAGTTACAGCACCTGGACAACCTTCACTCAGCCTTGTAATGATGGCATAGTAACCACAATATCACAATACTGTAGCATTTGTGGTCTAGGATAAAATTCAACTTCAAGCATCATGTTGACTAGGTAACTTCATTAACATGAGTGTAAAAACAAGCAGAGTAAGGAAACAGAATATGCGTAAGGAAGCTGGAATCCAGCAGTCAGCAGGGATTTACATGTTTTCTCTTGGAGAACAGCATGCTGTTTTTCAGCATTATCACTTCTTTCTCTGTTTGAAACACCTCAAGGCTTTCTGACAGTGCTGTAGGATTACATCTGTAGAATTCAAATGCTGTCTTAGTTTTTTTTAGAATATTTTCCTTTGGGGAAAAAAAAAAAAAAAAATTGCAAGCAAACTGATAGGCCTGCAAGTGCAATAAAATGCAACTGCACCACTAAAGGTTTTAGCACTAGCTGAAGTGCTTGCCTGACTGACAGACGACTAAGAACAGCAGTTAGAACACACTGCTTGCGATAGAAATCAAACAACCAACAATCAAACCCTACCTTCAGCTTAGGTACTATAGCCAGCCCGAACAGGCTACAGATCTCAATGTAGATCCTTTGGGGTGGAATTCAGCTGATTAAATGCCTAGCAACCACAATGACACTTGAGCTGCCCCAGGGTGCCCAATCTGACCTCCACCCACCACTCTAGAGGGGCGTTGTGTTCTGCAAGTCCTGTGTCATACCTACCAGGCTCAG
Organism: Alectoris magna; assembly: GCA_030625065.1. NCBI lineage: Eukaryota > Metazoa > Chordata > Aves > Galliformes > Phasianidae > Alectoris > Alectoris magna. The sequence goes on from CM060571.1 coordinate 16,480,551, forward strand.
ATCTCAGATACTTCCAGGAACCTAAACCAGCACAATGAAAAAGTTGTGGGTTTTTTTTTTTTTTGTCATTATTGATTTGATTCGCTGCTAAAAGCATACCCCATCTATCTAAATCCATACTGAGTATATGCAACAGTACTGTAGCGCATTATCCTCAACCACTGTGTTTCAGTTCCAGTTTTTTTTATATCATCTTATTACCTACCAATGAGCTCTATGGCATTTCTTTGCAAAGCTGTCATGACACCTTGGAACTGCAGAAGTTAAGATAAAACAGAAAGGACTCCAAATGTCCCAAACCAGACAGAATCACTGAGTTGATCAGCTGGCCATGGAAAGAATCTTTACTTACTTTTGATACTTTCTTCTTGGAACCATCAGTGCTTTCTGCTTCTTCATGTTCCTTAACACCTTGGGTAAGATTAGTGTAGTTGACCAGTTTGCCAAGCAGAGATGACACTTTCGGTCGTATATCGAGTTCTTCCTGTAGAAGACAACTAGTCAATTTCTGTGAGTCACAGCATTGAGGGAGAGCTGTTGGGGTCAGGCCTTCCATGAGTAAAATCAAGAGAATCGGAGAGTATTTAATTGCACTGATGAGAGGATTTGTTTTCTGAAACGAGGGCAACTCCGCTAAGAAAAAGACGTGGCTACAGGTGTGCACTATATACACCCTTCTCCTTAGGTACTGAAAATCAAATTGTATCAGTAAAGAAGAACTGCGCTTTGTGATTATAACAAAATGGCTACATGCCTAGTATGCATCTCAAACGACAACTGACAAAAAGAGATACACTTTTAAAAGGGTCAAGTTCACAAATAAGGCAGCAATATCATTCTAGACTCGGGTCTGACTGTTTTATTATATTTTTCAAACTATGTAATCTTATTCATGTGGATCTAGATTTATTTATTTATTTATTTTTAATCCCAGAAGCCACATCTGCAGTGCCTCACAGTTTTACATTCTTCCCATCCAACATCTGCTTCTGAAAGCATTTTCAAGGCCAAATCTGTGGCTTCTCCACGCAAACAAATACTTTCCTCAGACAAAGAAGAAAAACAACAACAACAAAAAGCAGCCCAGTGAAACAGCTAGCCTGCAAAGAAACAAAATCAGGACAAAGTCACTCCCTTCCTCCCTCTCTCTGAAACTGAAATGGTTTACGTGTCAAATTGCACAATATGTACTGCATGGCAAAGAGAAATGACTCTCTACACAGAAAATAAAAAGCTGGTTAAGACAGATTTCCTTGTCTGGAGTTTTATCACATCTTCATGCATTGTCATGAACAGTTTCTGGGAGGATCAGCGCTTTGTACCTGGTACATAAACCAAACTCCAAACAGTTGAAAGGATGCCATGAGCTAAGTATCACTTTTCTTCAAGAGAGTTTATCTTGATCACAGATTTACTGTGCTTTGGAGGAAGGAGATACCAGAGTTGGGAGCATGCTTCAAAGTCTTTAGCTCAAGCATAGTGCCACAAAAACAAAGTTGTAGCATTTCCAGGGCAGCAGGTTAGTTATATGCTAGGCTCAGTGCCACACAGCTGAACTCCGCAGGAGTCAACCTGGCTGGGCATAGGAGCAGCTCAGGCTGCCCCATGCTGAATTCCCAGAATGGGAAACATAGGGTACAAGTTCCCAGGATGGCTGTGAAGCCATAATTCAGGAGCTTTGCTGGAAAGCAGCTGCGGAGCCATTCACAAACTCTCTGCACTACTCCCCAGAACCTTAACTTCTAAAAACGTCTTTTCGAAACTTGGTCTTGGCAGACCATGACATATTTTTACTTACTGCAGTGCCAGTGAGGTGAGGAGGATGATTCTGCTCAATCTTGTATGGGTCCAGCTGGTCTAACACAGCTTCACTGTTTAAACTACTCAGGTCACTTCCGCCACCATTATGTTTTAGTACTTTATACACTCAAACACACCAAAGGCTTTTAGATGTCAGGTTCCCCATCAGTGAGAGTTAGGTACCAAAGCACCTGAACCTTTGCAATGCTTCATATTCCACTGAATGATAAATAACATGCGTTCAGTCCCTCCCAGTTTGGAAGATCACAATTCACATCAAAACTGTGAAAAACAGTCAGAAATTACCTCAAACAAGGCCAGATTTTTGTCATAGTAATCACCTCCTTTGCTGGCTTCTGAACTGTTGAGAAAAGGGCTGTTTTCTTTATGGTTGCCATGACCTGCAAAGAAAAAAAAGAAATTGGTTTCGGAAAGAGCAAGAGAATTCCCAAGGAAACTTTTTAACCTTGACATCAGAAACCATAGGGAATAAACTTGTTTGTTCAACTTAATCTGTTTCTTTTTAGTATCTAATGTTATGCAACAGAACCTATATCAGAGCTGTTACTCTGACAGAGGAGTTTTTGCTGTTTCTGTTCCTCTATTTTCAGCAAAGCAGATGAACAAGTCACCGCAAAGCAAAGCACACAAGTAGGGGCACAGCTACACTGCTGTCTGCACCTTTGTTCTCAAATGTCTCCTTTGATAACTGTTTCTTACACAGAGCTGTGACAGGTCAAAAGACACTTCTTTCACACCCGGAAATGACTACTAAAGCCGAGAGAACCATTTAAGCACCATGCACAAACACACTGGGTAGATCTAATAAAACCGAACAATACCAAGACCAAACTCTGCTGTTACAATACTTGTAAATATTAACCAGAAACCTCTTTTCTTTTTCCTATTCTTTCCTTCTGTATTTGATTCCACACACACCCCCTCCCCCCCGGGCCCACGCCCACTAATTTCTAGATCTCCGAACATGCTTACTTCATGAAGTGTTATGAAGCCTTATCCTTATTGTGTTTTGAACACAGGCTGTGCATTTTCCACTCCTCTAATGCTTTTAGATTAAGACCAAACATCAGGTATAGTAAAAGTAAAGCGTAAGACAACCTGAGAGATCAGTAGATCTTTTTGAAATAGGTAGAAACTAAATGAATAAACAAATAAAGGAACGAACATGGTACAAAATTATCTCTGCCAAAATTAAAAAGAAGAAGAAAAATGAAGTTGATTCCAGCAATAAGTTCTCTGACCTGTGGCTCCCCTCACAAAAATTCCTTTCTTTTGCCTATAACTCTTCACTCCCTGCTCTTTCAGCCAGTACAAACTAAGGAGATTTTCAAGAGCGTCTCCTTAAGAGAAAATCAATCCAAGGAATAATCTTTGTCTTTACAAAAACAGTAACCACTAAAGAAATTGAAAACGAAAGGAAAAATGGATTATCTCAAATGGAAAGACTGCAAGCTAAAGTACTACACACTGAATATATAAAAAGCACAAGATTAAAGACCTGGAGTTTTTGCACATTTTCAACAACTAAGGTCGTAAATTAAAATTAAAATAAGGTCACAATTGAAGAAGGCCGTATTAAAATAATTTAGCATAACGGAAGCGAAAGCATCTCTGCATTTTGAAGTCTAAATCAACTTACAGGATTAACCTAGAAGGCAAATAGACAACTCTTCCCCTACTCACATGGATCAGCATATACCACCACACTGTTACAATTGCTATGGGCAAAATAATAGGAGAAATGTCAGTGCTGTTCTTAGTGAGGGCAAGCAGTGCATGGGAAGAAGCTGGAAGCTGCTCACAGGTGCTCTGAGCAAAGCTGTTAGGGGAAAACAAAAAACCACAAACAACAGATGTCTTAGTGTGTGTTTGCAAGTAATCATCAAGCTGACCATAAGCACTTGTAGATAGCAATGCACTGTGATTATGTGCCTACTGCTTTTCTCACAGCTCTCACAACACCAAAATGTGACTTAGCACAAGTGGGCTCCAACTATCTGCAGACCCTAATACAGTGTAAGAGATGTTGACCTTGCTGTATATTGTAAAACTTCTGCATGACTTGGAAAAAAAAAAACTGTAAGCTTAGCAACACAGTATGAAAATAACATGTTTTTCATTTTCAGTGGGACAAATATTTACTAAACAAACCATAATAATTGTTTGCTTGCTGTACATGTTAGGTCTCTGATTGGCAAAGAGATCATACTAGACCAATTTTATTGCAGTACGCATTGCATGCTGTGCTGAAGTCCATTCTGTTCTATTCTGATCAAAACACATTTGCTATTCTTGCTGAAGAAACTGAGTCACAAGCTTTACTTATGAAACTGAAAACGGGTGGTCTATTTGACTAACAAAATTGCGAAGTCTACTCTGTGCCGTACCTTTGCATTACACTTTGTTTTCTCGCCTCCTACGTACTCACTTTGGTAACTCTTCTTTTTTTAAATAATAATAATACACACAAAAAAATTATCTGCTGTCCTGGATTTCTTTGTTCTTTCATCTTATAGATGCTGCTCATCACTGCCTCAAAAACATAGTGGCTATTCCCTTACTGATAATGCTTACGGAGTTTTGTTTTTTTTTTTAAGTATATAAAGTATATTAATCACATTGTTGTCAAGGTAACTCATACATTCAATCCCTGACTTTCAGACAAGATGACAATTGCTTTGCTCATTCAAAATGCCAGGCCATGCACCTTCATTTTACTCCATTTCATAATTTTTCCACAAGTGGACTCTTCAAAAGCTCTATTTCTCTCTCAAAGAGAGCGTCTGACTCCTCTCTATTCACCATTTGTGTTTTCCAGCATCACCAAATTCCTTCCCATTTGCCTTTCCTTTTGAATTTGATTCCTTGGTGGGCTGGCTCTAGATACCTTTCTGCACAACAGAAGCCCAAATAAAGCTAACTGCAATAGAAAAATCAGTGAAACAAGTGACTGGATTAAAGTATTGGGTTTTTTTTGCAATTGCTAGGGCATGTTTTTCTCTATGAACATTAACCCCCCTCTCAAACACTGTGCTCCATACACTCCATTTCCAGGCACTGTAAGTTTACATTTAAGTTCTGTGGAAGGACGTAATCTTTTAATTTCACCCATATGCGGATCTGAGTGCTGCACAGTTGTGTCCCACATCAAAAAGAGCATTACATTGAAAAGTTAAGAAAAGCTAATTAAATGTTAGCCAAAATCACCTTCACTAACAGTTGTACGTTCAGTGTAATCTCTGCTTTTCATGCACATTCTAAAGCACATCTCCAAAGCATTAATCTCATCTGTTTTCAATTTCATGAGCAAAACCTACGATGGATGATTCCATTTCCTCAACAAGAATCACAAGTGTACTTTGACCAAAATAAAATCAAATGGAGTGTAGCAAAGCATGTAATACAAACTACAATAAAATATTTGTCCAGTATATTTTGTGTGCCCATGAGCAATACCAGCACCTTCAAACAGACTTACTTGCACGGGAAGAGTTTGTTATCTCCGTTAGTTTTGGAAGAGAGCGGAGGTGACCTCGGAAAGACACTCCAGGGAATTCTTGCCCCAGCTTCACATGAGGATAGTTTACACTCTGAAGCATGAAGTCTCCTGGACAAGCACCATCTCGTGACACAGGTACTGTTTTCCACATTCTTAATTACTGAGCCTTTGGTCTTGCACGGTAGCTATGCAGTGTTAGATTCCATGATGCAAGATTTTTTTGCAAGGAACATTTCATAAAGAGAGAGCTACATACTCTGCAACAGAGAATAATTTATTTGCCTTAATCCCTAATTTATTATTATTTTTAGGTACATAAACTATATTCCAATTAGGTTGATGTTTTCACTTGTTTCATTACTTCTCAGTCTTCATTATCTTTCAATAATTAAGGCTTCTTAATTATTAAATTATTAATAACTTCTAAATCCTGCCAACTCTCTTCCAAACCAAGTCATTCTATTTACAGCCACCACTACAATTATACAGTTTATCTTCAGTTCTCCATCACAGCTCCCTGAACTTTCTGTAGCTCACCTACCCAGGCATGGACACAGGTCTATAGAACAGTATTCATTGTGTGAATCACCTGAATTCCATAAAAAATCAAAGATGCCCAATGAAAAATAAACTAAAAATCCTAAGTGTGCACGCTCCTATACATGCAAACACATAAGCCCAGGAGACAAAACCAAAATAATTAAAGGATGTCCAAATCTTTGCCCAACATTTACCTCGTTGCCGTGGTGGCACAGCTGTACCAGGCAGTCAGGACAGGTTCTATTTTGTTATTCTCTCGGACAGCCTAAACTTTTTGGAGAAGGCTAAGAAGAGAGGACAGTGTCCACGTTATTGCTTTGTTTCTGGAAGGAAATTAGGATAGAGAAACAGTTTTCCCTCTAGAGCGCTGTATGCACAAGACTTCGTTGTAAGCCATTGCATTTTCTTTAGTGAAGGATTAAAAAAAAAAAAAATAGAATTCAAGAATAACTACAGACAAAACACGGGCTAGAATAACGATAAGAATGACAGATCAGCGAGTATAAAAGAAAGCCGAACAATTAGGCACAGTGCAACTACCATAAAGAAAGACCAGGAAGCTTCATGGTGATGAAGTGTACTCGGCCAGACTAGTACAAGAATCATCATCCCTTTGAGAAGTTGGCAGGAGCAGCTGCATGACCTGACCTGTTAAGGTTTTGTTCTCTTCTACTGTCAGTTTCCAAACTCCCTCAAAGAAAACTACCACTCCCCTAGTTCTTCATCATGCTCAGTTAAATAAGTGGAAATTAGTATATCCATTTGGACATGACTAATCCAGAAGCACTCAGTTAGTTCTTACAGAGGCTTTATCTACATGACAAGTTAAGGCATGCTGAAGACACAGATGGACACTGTATGACTAGCTTTTGTCTAAGCAACTCAGATAACGGGGAAAAATATAATAATGCAAATTAATCTTAAAAACATTTTAAGAAGGATTCCCAAGAGTACTTTGATTACAAATCCATGCTACTTTGCTTTTACAGGCATATATCCGAGTTGATTAAATGAAAGTCGGTAGAGGCACATACACCATCCTCCTATCACACCTCCACTCAGAGCGTCTCAAGAGGAACCCAGACTCTCCGATGTGCTTTGCAGTGCAGGCAAGCTGGACAAATCCCCCAGTTACAGCTACAAGCTGTGATGCCAATGTGCTGAGTTCCCATCATTCTCCCTGCCTAAAATATCGATTCTCATTCTTAACTTACGGATTATATCCTTTCAAATCAGAGCTAGAACTGAAGTGTTAGGTCTGAGAAAGGAAGGAACTCCTTGGTTCATTTACCTCTTCATAACTGAGGAACAGCAGAGATTCACTAAAAAAAACAGATGTTCAAAGTAAAGCCTTTTCCCCACAACACAGTTTTATTTCTGGAGGAGTATAAGAGCTGATGCCTTATCTGTAAGTGTATTATGCACATACAGGTTCCTTCGTGCACACCACAGCAAAAGTATTTTTGTAACGAGACAGGCTGCACAGCAGCTAGCAACACTGCTTACAAACACCACTGGTCACAAAGCCTGTGACAGCTAGAGACAAATGGAGAGGTTTTCATGCACAGAGAACATTACTGCATCTTACATATTTAATCCATCACTCATAGCTTTAGTATTCCGTCCACAAATAACACTGGAATTAACAATTAGAAACTAGAATAGATATGTAAGTACTGGTATGGGATTCTATCAGCCTAATTTCAGCTATCTAAATACTAGGCAGTTATGTTCAACTAATCATGTAGGCTCATGCTTTAGTCAGGATAAAACAGCTGAATTAGTTGACCTCTGGAGTGCATCTCCTGTACATGCATCTTGGCATGCTGGAAACTATCTCTGCAGAGAATCTAACTTGCATCAAACGAAGTTTATAGATGGGTTAAGGTATACGAAATGGATCCCTGGTGTAAAGCACGCTAGTTATTTTTGGATAACTCATTTTGGCTTCCGCAGATTCTTGTGTGTCAAGACCTTTCACAAATTCTTATACAGCTGGTCACACCAAGCCAGAATTGAGCTGGAAATTTTTGCCCACAAAACAAGAATAGTTTGCCACATTTATTGTTCTCCCAAGAGCTGGATGCAAATGGATCCACACATGATGGATATTCTAGAGCAGGAAAAGTTACAGAAACAATGGGATCGCTGCAAACAAATTATATTCAGGTAGAATATTTCTTTACTGCACAACCAAATAGTTTTATTAGTCGATGCAATGTTGTGAAGACGTTCACAGCTCTTAAGGATTAAGCTTTCATAAGAAAAAAAAGCTGCCCAAACCCATTTCCATTACACTTCAGGGTTTATTGTTGTTTGGGGATTTTTTTTTCCCAATTTGTTTGTTGTTATTAAAAGGAACTGTTGTGACAGTTTTTGACAAAGCAAATTCCAGGTGCTAATAGTGATAATACTTCCCCAAACAACTGTACCACAAGATAAAACTTGGTTCCCTGAAAAAGGCTGTGCAATGCTCAGATAGCTTTCCTCATGCCATACAATGACAGTGAAGTTCTGCAGAACTGAGCGTTGCTGAAGAACAGAAAAGCCAAACTAATTTTCTTGTCTTTTCCAAGCAGTTCAAGAACGCTGATACCTCTACCTTCAGCAGTAACGTACTGAAATTATTGTTAAAGTGCACGAAGAGACCACCACGTTAAGATAAGCTAACAAAAACACAGATGACAGCATTTCATTTATAAACAAAAAAGCAGAAGTTCTACTAGGTAACAATCCATGCAACAATAAGGCTGCGTGGGAGAACAGCAGAACGAAAGGGCACATCAGTGATCTCTACCCACATGGCTTTTAGGCAGCAAAAGGATCCTGTGTGCTTTAAGCAGGCTCAAACTATCGCTTACACTGACCATTCTGAACTCCTGTATGGCACAGCTGGATGTCTGGCAGAATCTGCAGTTGAGGGCCAAGCTACTGATATTTGTGGGTATTTTAAGAGTGTAATTTGCTCATTCACTGTTTAAAGACTAGTATATAACATTATTTACTTCACTATGGATTAGCACTCTCATTAAAATTTTGTGTTTTTTGGGTTTTACCCCAACAATTGAAGGTGTGCTTCTTAAGCACTACACTGCGGATATCGTCTATGTATTTACACTCATCAGCTTTGGCACCTGCAAAAGCTACACAAACAAAGCACAGTTTTACCAAAGATAAGTTAAAAGCTGTATTGCTGATAACATGTTAGTTCTTCTGAAACAGTTCAGAGTTCCAAAGACTGCGTTTGTGGTCTGCGTGAAGGAAAAAGCCAAAGCTTTCCCAGACAACCTACACAACAGTAAGGCTGCAGCAGAGTAAATAACTAAATGAACAGTTAAGCAGAGATCTCAGATTTCTCCCTAAACAAAAAGGCACGAAATTGCTACTGGTCCTTTATTGTACTTTGCAAATCTAGGCTAGGGAACACTTCTACCAAAGAAGTTGGCTAATACTACACAACTCAAAGGATTTAGCAATGTAATAACCCTCTGTTTCAGAAAGTGCAACGATTTCACTCTTCAGTTCAGATACACTGATAGCTTCAGAACACTGTAATCCTCTGTGGATATTAATATCAACATGAAGTACTTACCCTTCAGCAATAACTCTTTGCCATTTGCAGTAATTTGGTTTACCATTGTTCTTCTTTCTGCTTTTACTGCATGCTTTAGAAAATGCCTTCTCTGTCAAGTCCTGAGGATCAGAAAGGTTTAATACTGTACTCCCAAAAGAAGTTTTTCTACCTCCTCTGACAAAGCGACTGCTGCTTGCAGAGCTGAATGGGATTGATCTCTTTCAGAAAACAGAAGGGTTCCTTAGAGAAAGCTAAGCCAACGCTGATATAATCCTGGCATTATAATCCTTTAAATGCTGAGAAAATCGGCAAATATCACGATCTTACTGAAAACGCTATTTGTGAAATCGAACTCGGCCACGTCTAAGAGGCACATTGCACGCTGTTTGCACACTTACTCAAAAGAGTGTGTGCCACAAATCCGCCGCTTGCTCAGTCTGGAATCAGACAGCATTTTAAACCTGCTAATGCCATGAAAATTACAGCTCTGTGACGTTTGCCCTCCAGGCATTTCAGCTGTCAAGTGAAAACAGTGATGTATTTCTTTCCATCTTCAATAACTTTTACTATGATTACCCATTAGGAGATACATCATATGAAAGATCACAACAAAATAAATAAATCTGTATGATGAAATGAAGGCTTATGTAAGACACATGTAGATACTAACAATGATTCTAAGTAGTTCGTAATTACTAGAACCCCATGCAATCTGTTTATAAGGTAGCCCTCCAAATACCACACACACCACACTATCTCCTTTATCCAGTAGCTGCAATCACCAGGAATGCCTCAGTGATTAAAAATGCCAAGTCATTTTTGAGAAAACGAATTTAGGAACTCACACTGCTGGAGAGCTTTCATAATCTAACTCCTCATCGCCAGCAGAAAAGCACTACAGCAAAGTACAAAGGTTGTTTTTATAATACACTTCAGAGGTTCTTTCATGTGGAAAAACTCCAAATCATTTCTCACGACTGTCATCCCCGAAACTCGGTCCCCTCACACGCATGAAGGCATCTCAGATAGAACACACCCTGTGTCAAAATACAGCAAGAAATACGTAATTGCTATCCCTGTCTCAGGGAAAGCCTCTTTCCCTGCAGAAAAACATTCTCAGTTTCTCTGAGACACCAACATACATCCATGACACTGGCATATAGGTTCCATGCATAACCTACATCACTTCTCTCTTCGGTATCAAATAAGAGAAATTGTTTTCAGCCCCGTACCCATTCAGCTGACCACAGTTCTGCAGGAAGAAAGATGAACATACGTAAGAAATAAAACAATATGCCAAAACAAACAACAACAACTAGATGCCATGGAATGAGAACAAGCAGCTGGGAACAGCTCAGAGAACTTCCTACAGAGAACGCATAGAACTAATGGAGAAACAGGCAAGAGCGCTTTGTATGTCCAGACACACATAAAATGACTGAATAAGGTTTAAGTTACTTTGAGAATTTCTGTACATTTTATGCATTGCATACTATACAGTGCACACACAGACATTTACTGTCCATTCCTGAAGGGCAGTAAGGACACAACTCTAATCAGTTACAGTTTATACTTAAGTTCCAAATGCTTTATTAGTTTTCAACTAATTCATACAGAAAGGGGTTACTAGCATTCTTCTTGCGCTGAAAATGGACTGTGTGAGAGAGTTTTATTTATTTACTAATTTTTAACTAAAGGGGGCTGCTGGCGGTAAGCAGAAAGATTAAAAAAAGGAGCCAAGCTTCTGTATGCACCAAAGATGAAGAGCTGATTTTTCAAAAAACTAAAACAAACCTCACTGCTCCATTGGTCACAATACCTACAGAATGCTGAAAAAGTCACATTCTGCCTGGAACATCTCCGAGCAAAGAAATCACTCCACCCCTACAAAAAAATTTACAGGGTGGAGAGCTCTCTGACATTGCATATATGATAAACAACAAACCACATTACTGGTAATACACACATATGTATTCCAGCACATAATTATCAAGAACTTGTAGCTCTTCCAAAATAGCACAAAATATTACCCAGTGTAACACAGCACAAAACAAGACACAGCTGGGGGTCTGGAAAAGACAGCGGCTTTTAACATCGTTTTACAGAAAGTTTGTCAGTTTGTGAGAGCATCAGAGCAAAATGAGAGCAGCATGTAACACACGGAGACTCTTCATGGGGCAACAGGTAATACTGGTTCTCTTCTCTTCTGCTGCAGCAGTCAGGAGTTAAATCAAGTAGATGGAGAAGAAGGCAGGCCAGAAAGAAACTCAAGGACACGCCGTGGAGCTTAGCCCTGCTAAACATATACTTCTACCAAAAAATCCAGAACACAGCATCTTCAAAAAGGGCAAAGGCAAAGCACCACAACTGAAATTATTCCCTGCATGTTGCCTTAAGTTACAGCTCTAAAGCTTCCTGCACATACACTGAAGGATATCTTATAAAAAGGCAGATAAATATTCTGCTGTACGGTTAGTCGGTATTGGGTTTTTCCTGTCCTATTTGGCTGCCATGTCCCTGAAATTTATCCATGACATCACTGCTGCGTTCTCTGGAAAAAAACACATCAAAAATGAATGGTCTGTCTCTGCTTGAGCAGTGTAAATTCCCTCAAAGCTATATCCATACTAGAGCTGAATTTGGATAAGCTTGGCAGAGTTTGCTTAAGACACTCCAGAAACAGCTGTGCCCTGGAAATCATGCCCCAGTACAGGGTGCCAAATACAAGTTATGAACGCAGGGAAAGGAAGAAATCCTGGGGAGAGGTGACAAAATACCTTAAACTGGTATTCCTGCTGAATATTTCATGCTGTAAAATGACAGACTGGACAGTAATGACCTTAGCAGAGGAAAATCAGAAAATGTCTGGGAGCAGTCAATTCTGAAATTAGACATGCAAAACCATCAGGGAACATCTACTTGAGTATTACGTATCAGCTTTGAATACAAACATACAAAGTGGATCAGGAAGACAAAGCTTCCAGACACAACAGTAGAAAACAGAGGAGAAGCAGTTATGTCTCCCTGAACTGCTCAGGGCCTGACTGCGGTCTGACTTCCTACACAGAAATACAGATATGGACTTTGCACAGTGACTGCGCTTGGGGCTGCTCAGTTCACAAGCACAGTCATAACACAAGGTTGCATTACTATCAATAATTTCAGGAAAAATGATTTTCCCCCAGGGCATTTTTTTTTTCACTGCAGCAATCAGCAATGTAAAGTATGCAAGAGCAAGACTCAACAAGTGGCTCCTCCTTAGACGTTACCCTAAATCAGCAAATAAATGTTTTCCAGTTGCACACTATAAGAATCCCTATTTCTCTTTGACATGGAACCAAAAGGCAAAGGTTTAGCCTAAATGGCTTTATGGAAATATCTGTGATGTTTGAACGGTGTTCTAAATCCTACAAACACAAACAAATGCTGGCTACAGGTGGAAGAAAATGAAAAACAGCAATTAGGTTATAGAAAACAACAACAACAAAAAAACCACTGTTTCATTCAAACTTAATTAGCTTGAACCTATACATAGTACAGCATGCCTCTGTCCTAAACAGAGCCTGCGTCATCTCTCCTCTCCCAGAGTCTCGTTATACAATCCCTACTGCAGTTCCCTGTGAGCCAGCTTCCAACATAAGCTTGCGGCTTTGATCCTAATTGTCAGAGTAATCAATAGATTGCATCCTAGTTATATTACAGACCACATGTCAGTCAATGAAAGAGCTGGGCCTCTAGGAGAATGCAGGTCATTCTGAGCAAATTAATTGTTCTGGATTTGAGAGGATGGGCCGCTGGGACAAATTTCCAGGGGATTAGGCAAACCCAGAAACTGAGTAGCAGCAGAAACGCTGCTAAGCCATGTCCTACACAAACCAGCTTCCTGGTTTCTTGTCATTGCACAGTGACCACCCCCACAGAGATGGTATGATGGCTGTCCCCTTCACTAGTACCAGCAGTCTCCTCTCTCACCTCGTGCTGCTGCCGCCCAGCACAGCCTGGCACCTGCTTTCCATCTTCCACTTAGCAAAATGCCATTTCACTTACATCTCCAACAAGTCTCAGGCTGCCTCCAGCAAGCAAAGACAGCTAACTTGGCAGTTTTGCCAAGTGATCAACCTTCCCCTCTCATCCATAAGCTAATGGAATCAAAGCTCTTTTTGGTCAATTAGTGCTTTATTCTGCACATTAAATCCCACCTCTCTGTTCTACAGAGCAGAACGAAGATCAAAAGATGATTCAAAAAAAAAAAAAAAATTCCAAGTATCTTTAATAGCAGCAAATAACTGAGGGGAAAATGTGTTCCCAGAACTGTCCTAACATATACCTCCGTTGCTCAGGCACGTATTAAGGCTGCTGGAAGAAAACAGCCATCTTTTTCCAGACCAAATATTATATCTACCACAAAAAAAAAACTAAATCTCTATTACATGACCTGTTTGAAAAAACACTACTCCTTTAACTCCAGGAACTTCACAAGTGATAATTTGAGACTCTGGAAGGAATGCTTAAAAAATAAGGGCAACTCAGGACAAGCAGGCAGTACGCACCCTACAAAATAACCTCCAGGTGTGCACTTGATGACATAAGAAAGGGACCTGCTCCACACACTACCTCTCATACTCTGAAGAGAAGGGAGCTGTACTACATACCAGCTTACAAAATGCTCTCATATCCTGAAAAGAAGCTTGCCATACATGGATTATAAGGTCTATATTTTCCCATTCATGTAGGCATTTCTAGGGTTCTGGTAATTATGAACTACTTAGAATCATTAAATTAATATCTACATGACTCTTACATGACTCATACAGATTTATCTTTCACATGATTAATCCACTAACGGGTAATTACTTTATATTTAAAGACAGAACGTAATAAATACCTGTCAAGTATTTGATTTTGCCATTATTTTTGGTGTGTGATATTTCTGTATTTTGCTTGCATAAAAATAGAGTACCGTTTGCTTAGTGCTCACTAAGGCAGCCTGAGCGAAAGATGCACAGTTCTCCACGTGTGACAGAAATTCAACTACACTGAAAGAAACCACCCAAAGCAGCACAATGAAAGAACAAAAAACAGCAGTACTCACTTAGCATCACTTAGTCAGATGTCTACTGAAAACCAGTAATTTAATAAAAAGGCACTTTACAAGATCAAATGGCAAAAAGTATTGAAACATTGAAACTTAGTCAACAAGGTTGCAGAGTATCTTAGCCACCATTGCACACAGAACGTTAGAGCAGAAGTCAAATTTAAACCTCACTTTTAAGAGCATGCAAAAATGTAATCCTTTATTTTGCTGCAGCTGGGGTGAGAGGTGAAAGCAAATGTCAGTATTTTCTTTAAGGAAGTGAAATCCTGCAATTTGCAAGGGCAAGCTGAATGAAACAAACACAAATCAGTTTTATATATGAGAGAGATAGGTACCACAAATACAATATAAGAAATCCAAAAACTGATTTTACTTCCTTTAGGGAAGTACAGAGATTGAACAAGAGACATCACTTCAGCATGCAAAAAAAAAAAAAAAAAAAAGAAACCATAGTTGAAAAATAGCTTGGGATGGGTACTCAGCAAGTCAAAAGGAGCGTGCATTTACAGAGGGATTTAGATAGAAAATCCAGGTACTTTCACATGCATTTGCTTGATCTTCTAATAGAGGCGGTCTCCTAAGCAAAAATAAATACCGTAGTAAATCAACAGCCACAAAAGACTGGCAGCGGCTTTTCTTTTTTAATCATTATTTTTATAACTTACTTTTTTGCAACATGTACCTACCCACCCAGTTACAGGAGTTGCCTTCAGCTCACTTAGACGTATCACAAAGATCCACTAGTGAGCTTTTCCAAATAACTCAAATACCAGGGAACCCACAGAAAGGACCGTGCTTTTCTATATTTAGTGAAGTCTCCTGCAGCCAGCAGCTGGCACTACGAACCCCCTGGTGCCGGACAGCTGCAGCCTCACCATCTCTGCCTTAACCACTGCACAACTTAGAGGTATGAGAAATGCCTTTACCAAAAGCGATACTTTATGCAGTAATAGGAACCTTTTTCTCCTCTCATACAATCTTTTTTTTTTTTATTTGAATTTAACTCAGTAAAACTGCGTGGTACTAAGCAGATCAAGGCATTTTAGTATCCGCCATGGACTCTGTGAAAATCAGTCACACAGGTTACAATCTCTTTTACCTATCCAAGCCTTATACACAGCTAATGGTGTCACAAAGCGCTTCTCCACTTTCATTTTTCACATACCACATGCTTATCTTTCCTTATCTCTAGCAAAGGCCCACTTATCTCTGCACCTGTGCTGTTGAGAAAAGTATTCTGGAGTTCGGTGCTGCAATCAGTGTTGTGCTAACTGCCAGTTGCACAAGGAGCAAAAAAGCACTGGGCTTCACAAGGATCACCATGCTGCTAAGACTCCTTTCAGGATCTGCACTTCCAATATCTCAAACGCTTTACATAACAGGAGTAAATATTGGCATATTCAGTACTCAAAAGGACAACATTAAAATTCCACTTTAAGCTTTACAGAGACAGAAAATTGTGATGCAAACCTTGGCAGAATATGGTTTCTCCTGTTTGTTGTTGTTTTCTTTCCAACAAAAACAACAACAAAAAAAACTTTCCTCATTAAAGTTAGGCTTAAGGAGATGTAATATCCATACCATTTTCATCAAGACAATAGTTAACTGTTCACAAGAAGAGGAAGTTCACTGACATTAGTGTATTTCTCAAGTTATTTTTCTCCCTAATAGTTCAGAGCTTCTGCCTCAAATTCCCAAGCCCTCTCTTGCATGGCTTCTTTCTGCAGTTTTGAGGCAACAGGAATACTGCTGAAGGCACACGTGCTACGGAGCTTATGCAAAAACCTGCTGCTATGACAACTCTAACAGCACCACTTACTCACATTCAAGCTAAAATTTCTGCTAGCAGCAATTTAAGATAACCTAAAACATTTTTAGCCAGTTAGTTCTGTCGTCCCTATTTAGCTGTAGTACCTAATTTGTTATATGACTAATTTTATCTTGTCTCTGGACTTCGCCAAAACATTCATATATAAGAATTAAGTGCTTTGCAAAGGGATTTGCTTAACTCCACTAGAAGTATCTTTAGATGTATTTTATGCCAGCTTTATCTCAAGTCTTGAAAGCAACTTAAAACATTTATTACTAAGTTATCACATTAAAAAGCAGTGAACTGGGAAAAAGCTTAAAATAAAAATTAACTGCTATCACAGGAGAACTTTCTTGATCAATCTTCTCAAGTTCAATAGTAGTTCATTAAAACTGACTGGCATAATCCGCTGCTGCACAGGGATACTGTACATACTGATGCAGAGTGTAAGCATGAGGAAAAGGTCTCGAGTCTAGTTAGAAAACTGTGGGCAGAAAGAAAGGCATGTGATAACTAGAACATAAGCAGAGCTATTCACTGGCAAAAAACTAAGAGCGGCAGCTGACCAAAGTTAGTTAGTGACACCAAGCTGATTAGCATCTCATTTCCACAAACAAAAGTCACAGGAGGATAGGTAAGTTCCCTCCGGAAACATGATGTTGTCTCACTTCAGTTAACAGGGTGTACAACCACTGTAAAGCTGTGATTCTTATTACAACAAAGCTTATTTGCTGTGCTTTTTGTTTTTTGTTTGTTTTTTATTTAATACTATTTAGACTCCACTTTCCCATTTCTTAGCCTGCGTACCCAACCTAACACTTTGGTGTTGTTTCAAAGACTGAAGAGATGCCAAATTCACATTTCTCATCCCTGCTGGTCCATGAAGTAAGGCTCACATGTTTGTCATAGGATCACAACATTAGTCTTTGTGCTTCTTTTTCTAAATGGAAGATGTCAAAATCCATTATGAGCAGCAGGAAGGATCCGCTTATTCACAACCAAACAATGAAATTGTCTGGGAAGGCTGAATTATTACGCACCGACCAATGTCTTCTTATGCAAACGGTTGATGAGAAATTCTGGTGCAGAATGGCTTCACTTCTGTGTTGCTTAGATAACATCACATCACTTGACATCCCAAGTAAAGTTGAATTTAAAAAAAAAAAAGAAAAAAAACAAGGCTATGACAAATAAAGGTTTGAGTAAGAAGGTTAGAGGGAAATGACCTCAGAATCATAAGTTTCAGCGATGGTGCAAGGAGTATCTGACCAACAAATCTGCTACTTTGCATGCAGTCAGAGACCAGCTACAAGCAGAACTAAATAACCATGCTCGATCATAGGCTTGAAGGGCCGTACCATCACTCAGTCACTTTAACCCATCTCCAATCAAACTGAGCAACCCAAAGAGGTCTAAAAAGTCTCTGAATAAGGTTTATGACTAGCAAGCTGCTTTAACACTTCCCTGGAAAACATTCAGTAATTCTCTTATGCTGACTTTGGTGGCAGTACCTGACTGCACAGAAATACTGGACAAATGGCACTGTTTGGGCAGCTTTGTGTATATTCACAGTGCCAATACGGATCACATGCACTTGGATAGGGCCACAACCACAAACTATGAATTTGTGCATTTAAGTTAAAGTTTACCTTATCTGGAACCACAGGAGTCACCAACACCAATCAGTCAGTTCCTCCAGAGCCCCATAATCAGCTGCCACAGAAATCTCTGGAAGGCTGCTCTCCTCAATGCTGCAGGCTCTGGCCAGCATTAAGCAGCTGTAAGGTACTCTGGCTTCAACAGGAGCATCCCAGCTCTACCATGTCGTTTTTTCAACTCTTCCCCAGGTAGCAGAGGCTTCTGTGCTCTGCACAATATATAAAAGGAAGCACCGAGAACCAGAGGAGTAATTTGAGTGAGATTTTAAATTCCCCTCTACTGAACCATAACCCAGGAAACCTCAGAGAAGACAGAAGAGGTCAGTGGGGAAGAACACACTTGTCACTACAGGTAGGGAAGAGAATGTATCTGTATTCACATACCCCAAGGATATGAAACAACGCTTAATTACTGTGAAAGTAAATTAAAAAAACAGAAGACAGTTACAGTTCAAAAGAAGACAGTACAGAACTTAACTACCGCATGTTAATAGAAATCTTCCAGATGTTTAGCAAAATAAAGACTAAGCTAACTTCCAGCAGCGTGGTTCTGTGTGCTGTGGAGACCTCAACTTGCCAGCTACTGACAGACTTAGAGCGTGCTGCTTGCACACATCCTGCAGGCACTGCCACCCAAACGACAGACAACTTGAACTGACTGACCTTCCCTTTTGCACCACAGCAGTAGCTTCCACAAGTCCCAACCAACCCATGAGGGCAGTTAACAAGGGAAGAAAGTACCCCACAAAAAACATCTATAAATGCCTTACACGACAATGGTACGTTATGTAACCTGAGCTTTAAACAGACTTGTAGCACCTCAAATTGTCTGTAATAGCATACAAATTGGGAAGAACATTTATCTTTCATCGCTCCTAAGTGCCCATGTTAGGAAGAACTAACGTAATAGGCATGAGGCCTACATGTAATCTAAAATTCCTTTGAAAACTATGCAAAGTAAAAGAAATTGTATGTTAGAGACTGAAACACTGAAGTACAAATTCAAAGAGAACCAAACAGGGTGCTAATATAGGAACCTGGCATTCATCTCATGACAGCTGAGTATCATTCAGCAAAATAAACCTTTCCTCTTCTGCGAGCACAGTTCTGAGCAGCCCAGGCTCCCTTCAGTCATTACACTGTGCACCCCGTAACACCTGCATTCCAAAAAGTCTGACTGCACAGACAAGGGAGAACAGGTCAGGTGTTTACTGATTTTTCTTTTGTTGCCTAGAATCACAAGTGATTCACAGAGGGCAAGTCAGATTCACACACTGAGCACAGGCAAACCTCTTCCCAAAGGTTGCAAGGCTAGACATAACCAATGCAGAAAAAAATATGAGAGATACTGCAAAGAGCTGAAACAGCTTTTTGCAAGATCTATTCTGCTCTCTGAATGAGCGTTCTTCCTTTTCTCACAGGAAACAACCATCGTCGTATTTACGCTGACTTACTGAGAGTCAAAGAAAAACACCAAGACAGGCTGAGCGCCGACACTGCTTACTTAAAGGAGCCGTACAGACTCCTCACCGCCCAAAATCCCGTCCCGTTTACACGAACCTCTTCTGCAATCGGAATACATTAACGGCTAACAACAAAAAGCGGAGCTGCCCAAGAGGCGCAGCTGGGAAAGCCTCCCCGGCACACAATGCACTTGCTGTGGCACCCAGGGCCCGGCTAAGATCTCGCCAGGCAGAGGCGTTTTGTAACAACAGCAGCAGGAACAGCAAGCAGCCACCCGAGATCTGACCGAACAGAGTTCTCTACCGCCCGTTTCTCCGAGGCAGAGAACCCAAAATATCCGAGCGTACCTCCACGCACTCCGACGGGCTCCGAAGCCGCGGCTTGCGGGAGGCCCGATAACGGCGACGTGCGGCGCGCTGGGCTACCAGCCAGCAGGGGAGGCCCCGGGGAGGCTCCTCCGCGCGGCGGGGCACACCCCGACCCCGCGACCCCAGGGCACCCTCCCGGCCCGGAGCCGCCGCCGGCTGACAGCGCTCCGGGCGGCGCCCCGGCGCTGCCAACGGCGGAGCCGCCGCCCCCGAGAGCCGCCTTTGTCTGAGCGGGGAACCAACCGCTCTCGCTCCGGGAGCGGCACCGGCGCCCCCCGCCCGGCCGTGCCCGCTCACCGTCGGAGCTGACGGTGTCGTAGGAGTCGCCGGCGGCGGGCGCGGCGGCCGGCTCACGGTAGTCCACCCAGCTCAGCCCTTCCACGCTGTCGTACTCGGCGCGGTGCTTGTCCTCCACCGGCACCACCGTGAAGTGCGGCATGGCTGGCGGGGCGGAGAGGGCTCCCCGCGGCACCGCGGCGAGGCAGGCGGGATGCGGCGCAGAGCCGGCGGCGCATTCCTGCCCTGTGCGGTCACTTCCTCTCAGGAAACCGCGCTCCTCAACTCCACCCATTCCCCTCCGAGCGCCGGGGCGGTGAGGCGGAGCGGCGGCCGCCGCCCCAGGGGCCGCGGGCGGGAGACGGGGCGCACGGAGGGGGTCGTGCCGCCGGGCGTGGGCGTGGAGGAGGGGCCGGAGGCGGCGCGGACAACGGGCGCCTTCCTCCTCCCGCAGCCACCGCGGCAGCGGCCGGGCCCGGGGGCGGTGGGATCCGGGGCGCGGGGCGGGGCGGGCCTCCCTCCGCTCTGCGCCCCCGAGGGGACGCTTCCCTGCCCCGCTGCCATTTGCTGGGCCGCAGCCGCCGGCCCCGGGGGTCCCGAACCCCGGGAGACGATGCCGCGATGGAAAATACAATGGGATGCCGGGGTAGCAGAGCACGCCGATTAGAAACGCCCCTGAACTTTAAGCCTCGGGCCTCGTTTGGTAGGCAACGGTTTAATTAAAGACATGCTGTCACCCCGAGAGCCCGTTTGTTTTTACGAGAGCAATCGTTAGCTCCAGATGCGGCAGCTTCCCCCGTTTCCTGTGTCTGTGGAGGCGGGGGGTGGCCGCTCTGCGCTGCGCGAAAGCCTCAGCACGGCAAACAGCAAGCCCGAGGGAGGCAGGGAGAAAAACGTGACTGCACAAAGAAGAGGCCGGGGGAGCGCGGAGTAAAATCCTCCGCTTGGGAAACGCGAACGCTGACTAGAGCCCTAGCCCTATGCAAAGCAGACAGTTGCTAAGGCAGCAGACTGCCAGCGCAGATGAACTTGGCCCCTCCGCTCAGGAGGGGCTGGGAGCCGGGGCCACGCCGTTGTTAGTGCCGGCCCGGCGGCAACCCGCACGGCGGGTCCGTACGGCCGGGGCACGGCTGTGTCTCAGCCTCTTGTCACAGAGGCAGCAAAACTCAATTCTGCCTGCGCGTTAGAAAAAAACTGGCGGGCACCTCGGCCTGTTTCATATGCTGTAACCCTCATATGGGGTTTAAAGATCAATTAATAGTTGCTAATGCTATTTATTGTCTGCTTTTGAAAGCTACTCTAGAAAGTAAAAGGATCCCTATTTAATATATTATGCAGTCATCAGAGGAGAAAGCTTTACAGATCCATTTGTGCATTTTGCTACACGTGTTTTGCTAGACTCAAACTAGTTCTGCAGATTTTCGATTAAAAATACATCTTAATAAATCAGGGACAAGTCAATCCAGCACTATTGCAAGTTTGTTCTATGTAGGAGTCTATGGGAGGATACAAGTCCTAGAGCAGAGACAGAGGGAAGACTCTTTCAACATTCTTTGTACTGAGAAGAACCTTATCTCTAGCCTTATGAATGTGTCCTGCCTTTTTGACTAAGCAGCCCCTAGGTCACTTGGAGAAAGAAAAACCTGTAATGAGCAGAGGAGAGACAAGCAAGAGGGAAAATGCTTTGTTCACGAGTAATGTCTACTCTTAATTAGGTGGGTTTTGAAATAAACAGTCAGAATCCATGCTGTGGAGTGGCTGCAGCCAAGGGGTTACAGGTCTCTCAGTTCACTTAACACAGACTTGTCGATAGGCCACCTCTGGGGAAAGCCAGAACAATTACACCTCCTAGCACTGATCAGACAAGTGGGAAGACTTCTAAGACTGTGTTTTCATATGCACTACATTTTACTTGTGCCATTTTGCTTAGTTAAGGAAGACAACAGTGTATCTTCATGTGACCACGTGTATCTCAGTAACAGCCTCAGAAGTTCTGGGAGAGAAACAAAACCAGCCTTCATTTATAACTCACCATACCTCAATGAGCTAGAGTGAGATCACTTTTCTTTCCCAGTAGCCCTAACATTTGCACATTTTTGTATACAATCACACTGAAGTCTGTGAAATTTACTGACAATTTTTGTGGGTGGGTAATTTAGAAAGCATTTCTTTTGATTTTAGAAGTATTAGTACTGACAGACTGGAAGCATTCTGGTGTGCTACTCCAGCCACTGAGTTATCTCCAGCAATGTATTTTCCCCCCAGAGAAATGCAGAAAATCTGACCAACAGGTAGCACTTTCTGTTTAACCTCTGCATTTCATTACTGCTCACAAGTGTAAGAGTCTAGAGTCCACCAGGAAAACAGGAAAATTAATGATTAATTGACAGGAGACAAAGAATTTTATACAGAAGGGCAAGATGAGAACTCACCATTGAGTAGCTTAGTTTATGCTTAGTCTTCTGTCCTTTCATTCCTGTTTTTGACTTTATAAAATTCTTAAGTAAAAGCATCTGGTCTAAGTAAGCTGTCCTAGGGGGGGGAAAGAAAAGATGGAGGTTATAAGAATTTTAAAGAGTTAACATTTTTGCAGTCATTCTTATTCAGGAAGAAGAATGGTCTGGCAAGGAGCGGTCTTGGTTTAGGTACCAAAAATGCATCAAGGCCACTACAGAATGGTTAAGTATCATTAAACCGAAGGCACTTAAATTGTATACCATTAGGGAAAAGAAAAAAAAGTCGAGCTTATCCAGATAGGCAGACAACTCCTCTCTCTGGAATGGAAACTGTATCCAAATGTTTTAGGAGAGAATTTGGCCTGAGGAAACCACTCAAGTGTATTCAAACAAAAAATACTACTTTCTTTTGCCTGAAGATGATGACTTTTTACTGATTTGTAGACCACCGGTATTTATAGATAGGAAGCTGTCTGCTTTTATCAACTTTTTTAGCACATGGGTTGTAACAGAACTGAAATTTCAAGCTAAGTGACTGATTTATTTATTTATTTTAATATGAATACTGATCTTGACTTCTAAAAAGCCACCACAAGCTTAGAAGTTGTCTAATATCAATACAAAACTGAAAAGAAACAAGCTGATCTAGAATACATGTAGCATTTACATGAGACAATTTTAGCTCTAATTAAATAACTCAAAGAAAAAGGTTGTATGAGAAACTGAGTCTTCTGGAAGGACAGTTCACTAAACTGCTAAAGGTCCTGATACAAGTCATCCGGGCAAGCAAGCAAGGTCAAGTTTGCCTCGAACACTTCATATTGCAGGTAATACCACTCAAGTATTAAAAAGCAAAACAAAGCAAAAAAAACAGCTTGGCTTTTACTGCCCAGTATGGGAGTATGAGATAGCAGCTGCACACCACACTAGCTGTTGACTTACAAGCACAAGGTGTTCTTTCCCATCCACAACAGATGATGATATATGGCTTCTGGCGTGGTTTGCCTATGGTCATCCTAGGAAAAAGCGAACACAATTACTATCAGTAAAGTTACCTCGGCCTGACTCAGCCTTCCCCAGATGATGTAGTACATCAAATGCCTTTTTACATGAGCCGCAGAGTATTGTTAGCTTACAGACTTGCAGTGTGCAGTGTTAACAGGAAACAAACAACAAAACGTAACACCATTTCAACTCCTTCACAGTTAAAGTGATGTGCTCTTTAAAGATAAGACCACCCAGCATCAGAAGCTGTGTTTGGAGGTGGCTTTTATCTCCACTACTTCCTGGGAGGAATAAATACTCGCAAGTTTTAAAGTCAATGCATAAATACGTATATTTAAATACCACAGCTTCAGCTGTATTACAAGCTGGGAGTATTCTACTTGGGCTATGATGGTGTTTGCTCTGAGGAACTTGAAGGGTTATTGCAGGGGATCCAGATTCCCCATCCTGTTGTGCTGGAATATGTACCACAATGAGTCTGTAACTTACTTGTTTTTTCCCCACTCGAGTGTAATGTGGGTGACAAGTAGTATAATGCTGGCCATCAGAAAAGCTATCATGACAAAACATGCCACAGCCAAGGCGCAGCTTCACTGAACACAAGGCTTGGCAGAAATCCTGCAAATTCATAGCTAGGATTTGATCACAGTGAGTTTCCATTTTCAGCACATTCCTGCTTCTCCACATCCGAGGATCAAACCAGCTTTATGAACAAAGCAGGATGAAAACTGGTAACCTGGTTGCAAAGGTTTCTTGCTAACAAATGTTGGCTTCTATTTAATGATAGCAGTCAGTGAGAGAGGTCTATAGGAGAGGACAACATGTGCATCTACGCATTAAGAACTGGGGAGAGGGTAATAAGAGTTTATGGGAGATGCAAAATACAGTTCTCCATAAGACAATTTAGAGGAAAAGTAAGGCAAAGAAAGGTTAAGTTATATTGGTATGAGGGCTGGTACGTTACCTGCAAGGAAACGTTTTTGCTGTTTCTCTCCTAGAAAATGTCATGGCTTACACATTAAAAGACCACAAGAGGACACTATGGTGCCACTTATCATCAAAATTTGTTTACTTCAAGGAACTTCCTCCTTCCCCACTTTCAAAGTTACTCATAACTGTATTTGGTGCATGAAATAGACATTTTCTACAAATACATATTAAACTCCTCTTTAGGCAGTGAAAAATCACAAAGCCTAGATTTTTTCTTTTTCCCTCCAAACTCAGTTTTGGTACTTTAAAATAAGACAAACTAGACCCAACTTTTCTCCACTAATATTGTTGAATATCGCAGTAATTTTCAGGGGAGGATTAAGATGTTGAAGAAACATTCCGTTGTTTGTTGCACTTTCTTTTATTCTTTCATTTTTCTCTCTCTTTTTTTTTTTTATAACAATTTCTCAGTTCAGTTGCACTTTCAGCATTAAGACTTGCCATGATCTATTTATTTTTTACTGAGTGGCTCAGAGAAGAAACTTTCATTTTGTTAGTCTGACAGAACTCATATTAGCTTCAGTTTTAATATTAGCTGTTCTAAAATCTATTTTGTTTCTCAGCAAAACTCATAGAGAAACCTGAATTCCTGCTTGCCGGGTACCGTGTCTTTCTTTCATTGTAAAACTGCTGACTTCACAGGCTAAAGAAATGTTTCATGAAAATACTGAGGCAAGATACAGAGAAAGGCCTTCAGAGAAAAATACCCACCCATAAGGGAATGAATCATCCTAGCAAAGTTTACAAATCAGCAGAAACAGAGCAAAATGAGGCAATCTCTCACTTGAGATGATTAGCAGCAGCGTTTCTGTAAAGTAGCTTAAATGCTGAACTTTCATTACATAGTGTTTTTTACAGTTTGTTGGCTCTGCCCATGGCAGAAGCAGTTGAACAATGTCTAACATCTCCAAGGTTGCAGGAACATGGTGCACAGAAGAGAGGATGTGCGCTGCTTTTGCTCTGAATGAAAAAAAAATATCATAAATTGCAGCAGTTTCTCAAACAACATACACACGGGGAAAGGGTTGTCACCTTCGCAATTTGAGGAACTCAAACACTGTGTGAACAGCTCATCTGGTAATACTAGAAATCAGGTAACTAAGGTTTGTCTTAGTCACCAGAGATCTTGACACTTAGGAAAATACTTTCCTACTTCCATGGAATTTTGCTTTTCTCTGATAGCAATCACATAATCATAAATAAATATGATGGCTTAGAAAAGATTTTGGGTTCAATTTTTATTGTTTTTTCCCCCAAAAGGGAAAAATCATAGGAGCACCAAACACCTGACAACCATCACAAGGTGTTCTTTGTAGATGTCAGGCTAGTAAGTAAGCTGTCAAGAAAATTACCTGAAAGGAGGCTGTAGCAAGGTGGAGGTCAGCCTCTTTTTCCAGGTAACAGCAATAGGATGAAAAGTAATGGCCTTTAAAGCTGCACCAGAGGACAGCCAGGTTAGATATTACAAAAAATTTATTCTCTGAAAGAGCGGTGAGTTATTGGAACAGGGTGCTCAGGGAGGCAGTGGAGTCACTGTACCTGGAAGTGTTCAAGAAAACAGCAGGTGTTGCACTGAAGAACATGGTTTAGTTAGCATGGTGAGCTTGGGTTGATAACTGGCCTAGATGATCTCAGTGTTCTTCTCCAACTCTAATGATTCTGTGATTCTATGATAAAAATCAGTATCAGATGAAAAATATATAGTTCCTAGAACACTGACTCAAATTGGCCCAAGAAGGATAATCCAGCATCAGTCCATCTTGAACACAGTTCAGCTAATCTGCAGACCGCTCTGGGTCTGTGAATTAACCCTAACAAATCTTACACATACATCCAAATGTTTTTTTGTTTGTTATTCTTTTTTAAGAGGATGAAGAAGGACAGGAGTGGCCGACTAACCACCTTGCATTTTCAGAGTTTGAAGCAAATTGATCATTTCCACATGCATTAATTCACAGAAGCGTGAACAAATGAGCAACTTATCAATAGCATAACATGATAGAAAGTGCAACGACAGCAAAGCAGCAAGATCCCAGGCTACAGCAAGTGAGAATTTGCTGAAACACAACAGCCACAAGCACAGAAATAAGGGAAAGAATTTGTTTACCTTCAGAAGGCCTCAGATATGCAGGGATCTCCAACAAGATGCATTTGCTTCCACTGACAACCCTTAAATGAGGTCTGAGAAGGGGTGGATCCTGGCTCAACCCCTTCTGGTCACTCAGGTGCATCACATCCACCTGAACTTCCCTGGGCTGGCCCTCCCTTCCCACCAGGTACTTAATCACTACTTCAGGCCACGACTTAGCATTTCTGCTACAAATAGCAAACAGAATAAATCCAAGCTTCAGTTGCTGAAGTCTCACTCTGCTTTTCTCCTTCTCCTCTAATTGTGAACACTGCTAACTATGTCAGAGATGATCAGTAGAAAACCCACCACTGGAGAGAGGAAAAGAGTAATTCCAGCTAGATCAGCCTCCTAAAGTTGCTTACCATGTATTTACACAATCAATAATGCTGTCACAAGGGAAACAACATGCAGCTAAGATTCAGGGTAGCACTGAAACAAAGTTGACAGCTGTACTTCACTTCAGAAGATGATGGAGATGCAATGATATTTGTCCTTCCAAAGTTGATTCTGTGGTGCAGGTGCCCACTGAACTTTGTGTTTAAGTACTCCACATCCAATGTAAAATGTGTAAAAATCCTTTCATGGCCTAAACAAGTCGCTCACTCAGAATTAAATAAATGGTAGTTCTCTATTCTTGGGGGAACTAGGACGGGGAGCAGCAAAACTGCTACCATGAACTTCCAGAGGAGAGACTTTGAATTGTTCAGAAGACTAGTAAGGGGAGTCCCTTGGAGTTCAGTCGTAGAGAGGAAAGGGGTCCAAGACAGCTGGTCGCTCTTCAAGAAGGAAGTCTTAAAGGCACAGGAGTAGGCTGTCCCCCTGAGCAATAAAATGAGCTGGTGGGGAAGGAAACCAGCATGGATGAATAGGGAGCTACTGTTGAGGCTCCAGGAGAAAAAGAGAATCTACCTCCTGTGGAAGAAGGGACAGGCAACTCAGAAAGAGTACAGAGAAGTTGTTAAGATGTGTAGAGAGAAAACCAGAAAGGCAAAAGCCCAGCTTGAAGTCAACCTGGCTGCTGGGGTAAAAAGGAACAAGAAACTCTTTTACAAATACATCAACTAAGGAAAGTCTCCACTCTTTACTGGATGAGGCTGGGAATGTGACCACTGAGGATAAGGAAAAGGCAGAGGTTCTGAATGCCTTCTTTATGTCTTTAAAGATCAGACCAGTAATCCTCAGGGTACTCCACTCTCTGACCTGGTAGTCTCAGCTGTGGGAGCAGACAAAACCCCCCACAATTCAGGTGGAAACAGTCAGAGACCTACTGCTCCAACTGGACTGCCACAAGTCCATGGGGCTGGATGAGATTCACCCGAGAGTGCTGAGGGAACTGGCGGAGGTGATAGCTGAGCCACTTTCCATCATCTATCAGCACCCCTTGTTGACTGGTGAGGTCCCAGAAGGCTGGAGGCTTGTCAATGTGACTCTGGTCTACAAGAAGGGTTACAAGGAGGACCCGGGGAACTATTCGCCTGTTAGCTTGACCTCAGTGTCAAGGAAGGTTATGGAGCAGATTGTCTTTAGGGAGATCACACGGCAAGTGAGGGACAATGGGGGGATCAGGCCCAGCCAGTATGGGTTCACGAAGGGCAGGTCCTGCTTGACCAACCTGAGGCCCTACAGAGGAATCTGGACAGGCTGGATAGCTGGGCTGAAGCCAGTGGGATGAGGTTCAACAAGACCAAATGCTGGGTCCTGCACTTTGGCCACAACAACCCCAGCCAGTGCTACAGGCTTGGGGCAGAGTAGGTGGAAGACTGTGTAGAGGAAATGGACCTGGGGGTATTGATTGATGCTCAGCTGAACATGAGCCAGCAGCGTGCCCAAATGACCAAGAAGGCCAGTGGCATCCTGGCTTGCATCAGAAACAGTGTTGCCAGCAGGAACAGGGAAGTGATTGTCCCCCTTTACTCAGCTCTGGTGAGGCCGCACCTCGAGTACTGTGTCCAGTTCTGGGCCCCTCACTGCAAGAAAGACACTGAGGCCCTGGAGCATGTTCAAAGAAGGGCAACACAGTTGCTGAGGAGTCTGGAGCACAGTCCTTATGAGGAGCGACTGAGGGAGCTGGGATTGTTCCGTCTGGAGAAAAGGAGGCTGAGGGGAGACCTTATTGCTTTCTATAACTACCTGAAGGGAGGTTGTTGTGAGCGGGGGGTCGGCCTCTTCTCTCGTGTAACTGGTGATAGGGCTAGAGGGAATGGATTCAAGCTGCACCAGGGGAGGTTCAGGCTGGATGTTAGGAAATAGTACTTCTCTGAAAGAGTGGTCAGGCAGTGGAATGGGCTGCCCAGGGAGGTGGTGGAGTCACCGACCCTGGGAGTGTTCAAGGAATGTTTGGATGTTGTGTTGAGGGGCATGGTTTAGTGAGAACTATTGGTGAT
This sequence comes from Alectoris magna, assembly GCA_030625065.1. Taxonomy (NCBI): domain Eukaryota; kingdom Metazoa; phylum Chordata; class Aves; order Galliformes; family Phasianidae; genus Alectoris; species Alectoris magna. The sequence continues at coordinate 16,509,622 of CM060571.1, forward strand.
GGGTGGATGGTTGGACTGGATGATCTGGTAGGTCTTTTCCAACCTTGATGATTCCGTGATTCTGTGGAATGAACTGAAATACTCAGATTTTACCTAACAGATCGGCTCTGTATAAGAACAGAATTTTTGGGCCTGGTTTCTGCCATCATCACTTACCTAGATGAGAAACACAAGAATTGTAGTCATCTATTTCTATGTATGCAACAGCCCATTAGTCTAAAAGGGTAGCACTGGAGGAAGAGTGCTGGCATAAACCCTTCAGAATCAAATCATAAATTTGCATCAATATTTTGTCTGTAGTTTTTGGCTGTGCATATCACACATTAAAGTACAAGGCTTACATTTTTAAAGATGTCTTGAAGTTCAGCTCCTATTTACAATATCAACCTAAAGTACCCCATAGTACATAAATTATAGTACTTACAGAAATAGTAAAAACTGTTTTCAAAATTCATACTTTCACAATCCATTATTTAGAAGAGGTAAATCATGACTTGAGTTCTTCCATTTGGCTACCATAAAACCTTTCACAAAGTTGCTAGCCTAATTATATCTGATACTTCACTGATACCACCAGCTATAATAGAATCTCAGTGTAGCTATTATCCATTTCAAATTACCAGTTCAAATTGTTCTTATTAATTGGTGCAGGGCAAAGGCATTCAATTTCTGGATTAATCATCCTAACTATTGGGAGACAAAAGTCAGATTGCAATCATTTTATGTTTGAGCTGTTGAAAATGCATAGTTGTGACACTGCTTTTACAGCCCGATGACAGTGGGACTGGGGACACCAGCACTCAGACTGAAGGGTCACTATAATTTTTATGACAGCACAGCTGTACCTTGACATTATTTCACTTTTTAAATGTAATTCTAATTAGATGCCTTTCTAACATGTTTCAGTCCACGATTGTGTGATTTTGACTGCTTAAGAAAAAGAAAGTAACTGCATCTACTAGATAAGCTAGATACCACATGCATAATCATTACAAGATTCACAAGATTCCACTTCTTGCTCACTGATTTTTCACTTTGATGTTGGTCTCATGCAAGCAATTTATCTGAAGTTTTCTCAGCTAACTTCGTAAGGAGCAATGGAAAGGAGGACTTCTATATCTGTATGTTGTAAAGTAGAGGTTATCCTACCTTGATGCAGTCTGTCTAGTTCCACATAGCTTGACCAAGTGATCTGCTGCTGGAAACACTGTCATCAAGGACTTGTTGCAATGACGTTGTGTCACCCACATTTCCTTTTCGTAAGTAACTGCTCAAACTTCTCTCCATGTTAGGCTGCATTTGAATGAAGATGAAGCTAACTACCTACCTCCAGGAGCCTGCAGGCTTAAATCTACCTGACTTTCTTCTGTCTACCATGGGGGAACTAGCTTCCAAAAAAGAGCAGAGCTCAGGAGCCTTACAATACTATGGCCTTCCTTCTGCAGCCAAGTTGTTCAGGGCTTCGTATGGTTTTGAACTTTACACTGTTTTGTGAGATTGCAATAGCATCTAGAAAATTTTAAACAATATTTTATTTAATTTCATATTTTTCCACAAGGTTACAAATTAAACTTTACACAGAAGTCAGAAAATAAATGCAATAAACTACAGATAAAACAAGGAAATAAACCACAATTATCTATCCCACTTTGAAATCAGAGAGATACAAAAGTATTATCCACATCTTCAAGAAGAGAAATGCATTTTGAACCCATGCTAAAGAAGTGGGGGAAAAAGTACCAATTAGGCAGGAAAGTGACAACACAGAAATAAAAAGGCATCTTCCATTTCAAATATGCAATGAACTTACTATCACAGTACTATTTTTGTGAAAAGAGACCATGAATGGCATGGATGACATGGATGGCAGACCTTACAAAGCTATTAGCAGAAGTAAGGAGGAGAAGTAAATATCTGCATTATTGCATTCATCATTTGACCAGTATCACATGCTATAAAAACAATTTGTGATACCAGTTAAGCAGTATTGAGAAGACAAAACTTGTGCTGAAATTCTCCACTGTATATACATAAATAGTCTCAGTATTTGCTGAGAAACTGTCCTTAAAAAACTTGGAAACTTGGCTTGTATGCACTAAAATATTCAATATGGCTTGTAAAGAATTCTTTAAGTGTCTCTAATACATTCGGAATATACTTATCAGTGAGACCACCCTATCAGGAGAGCTAATTAAGCTTCATTTTGAAGCAACAGCAGGAACTGTCTTCCTCCAGAAAAACTAATGGAAACATGTATGCAGGAACAGTCTCAAGTTATTCTAGAGAAAAAAAAAAAACTGACTTGCTGTTTCAATCCTGTTCCTCCTTGACATTATCCTTAAATTATACAAGACTATCTACAATGCTACCTGAACATCTGTTCCTTTATTTTGCTAACATATGAATATGAGACACCTGCCTTCTCCCTTCAGTAACTCTCCAGTTGCCCATTACCCTGGTCAGGGTTCAAAAATGAGTTTAGTACAGCAGAATGGTTCCCTAAAGCTAGTTGTAGTTATGAAAACTGAATTCAAGTATCCACATCATCCAGTTTGTTGTCTAAAACAAAAACAAAACCCAAAAAAACACACACAACCACTCTTCTACACCTACTGGGGTGGGAGTGTCTTCTCTGACCAATGATGTACCTGTACCACATAAAAAGAACTAATATTTGACAAAATCCTGGTACAGATGCCTCAATGTCTTAATCGTGTCCACTAAAGCCTGTGTGGTAATGCTGATTCTAGAGTCTGGTATTACATCAAATGCCATAACGTGTACCAAAATCACATGCCATGTATTAGAGGATTTATTCATTAACAATGACTATTTTCTATTTACAAAGTTGGTCCTGGTTTGATCAGGGTGGTAGAATTTCTCACTTCTAATTCTGAATGGTTTTGCCACAAAATTTAAAATCTACACTGACTTTCAAGTGTGCAGGTGAAAGTATGGAAACCATATTAAATATTCCAGCCTAGCTCTATATTAACAGCTTGCCCCTCAAAAGGTAACATGGCGTTACAGTTTTCTCCATTCTCCCTGGAATCCACAGATGTTATGATTAATAATACAGTATTAAATATGGTACAAATACAAGTGTTAGACTAAATGACCATGCCACAGAAGGAAATCCAAAAGACCTGTCAGGTTGAATCCGAATATTACGTAGGTCTAGGCGACAGGAATTTTGTACTTCTTCATGAGGGATTTCACTCTCACCTACATCCATTGCTCTACTAATCTTCCGCACCTAGAAAAATTCAAAAGATTGCCTTTGAAAGCCAGACTGACACAATGGCAAAAATCTTAACATAGCTGGCAAATTCAATGCTATTTCAAGTGAAATAACTCAAACTGTATTGCAAAAACATGTCTGAACTCCAGTAAAGCAGCATCATTATCCTCATATTTGCATCACGATGAAATATTTCCCGGTAATAGTTACAATGCATTGTAGCCATAGTCACAGTTCTGTCTGTTCTTCACCTTGGCTTCCACTACATGTGAATGCATTAATTGGAAGGCCTTAAGTAAACAAATTTATAAGCATTTTTCCCTGACGTCAACTCATATCCACGGGACAGAATTTCAAAGGTGTCTAATTCAGAAGGAAGGTGATCAGTAAATCTCACAGACTGATAAAGTATGGCGAATGTCTGCCTTTTCATGTCAGGCTACCACAAATACAACTCAGCAACAGGCAGATATTCTGGCAGATTATTTGAAACAGCACAAAACTCCCTGATTTCTTCACGCTTAACATACCTCATAAAGGTAAATGGGAAAAAAATTCATTGTCTATAACGTTTTGTGTGTAATATCTACTTATTAAATTCTGTAAAGAGAAACAAGAATAGGCAGGCAGCTTGCAATTTGCAACCTAGGCCTTTTCAAAAGTTATCAATTAGGAGGTTCTTACTATTTTCATACTGTCTCTTTTCTTGCCACTTCTCCCTCATCCTTCTTGGCTACTTTCTGACATTTATATTTCAAGCTTGCTATGATCTAGTTGTTACGTTTACTGCCTGTTAGTGACCTATTTTTTAATCTTACATTTTCCACTTCCCTGAAGACACGGAGGAAGTTCTCCTTTAAGACCCCTTTTAGTTCAGTTTCATTCCATCCTCTTCTAAGAAGTTCCTCAATCAAAGAAGGGTATTTCGAAACATCTTCCAGTCCCTCAGGGAAACTGTTGGCAAGAGCCACACAAGAACATTCAACACAGATCACTTCAAAGTGTACCAAAATATTGATTGTTTTAAGTAGTCTTTTGCACATATTCACTTTTAAAATAAGCTTTTTTATACCCAGTTCTTCCTCTGAGATGTCAGAAAAATGAAGAATCCAACTGACATAACCCAAAGCAGGACTGAGACACCATGCAAGACTCTTTTCTGCAGAGAGGGTCTCATTAGAACTAAGCTAGGTATTCTGGAATAAATGTGCACTTATGTGCAGGCAGGACAACAGCATAGAGATATTAAAGAAAAAGAAAAAACTTGTGTAGACATTGACCCTCCTATATCTGACCTTGAGAGTAAGAGAAAACGTCTGTATCACCAGTGGAGTTTGTATAATCTACTTAAATAACTGAGAAAAAAAGGGTACTCACAAACCTATGATGTGGTAAGGAGTTTCAGGCAGTTTTGTGTACTCTGTTATTTACATTGTCATTTTTCCAAACAAAATACAATTAGAATAATATTTCTTTGAACTCAGCAGTTTGGGCAGTGAAAAGAAAGCTATTCAGAACACTCAGTTGAAGAAATTACAGCAAGCAAAATTGACATATGTTGTGTGCTAATTCTTACTGGAATAAGAAGGAATAAGGAGCTGCAAAAACTGCATTGAACAGCTAACTTGTATTTCCATGAGTGTTGGACTTTGTTTTAAGATAACTACTAATTTCTGTTACCTCTCATTTCTGTGGAGAAGTGATGGTAACCACATCTCAAGAAATCTGCACTGCTACTTTATGCCAGAACTTAGGACCTTAACAACTCCACCATCAATTAAACTGATGGCCTTTGTGAAAATGTATGCAATAAAATGTGTCCTTTTAACAAAAAACTTAACTGCATTTTCATTATGGAGATTATACTTTCAGATCTATGTTTGTCTAACTCTTATGTGAGCTGACACATTGCTTTTACATCCATTCTGCTTCACAGACTTGAGTCTCAGCATGATTTTCACATTCAATTGTGACTGACCCCATTAACTAAAAAAAATAAGGTTATGCAAGCAAATGCCACCCAGTCCACTCTTACTTTCTGTGCTGAAATATAACACTTGCTCATGAGTGAACCGAGAAGGTTATGTTTTAGGCTGTTCACCATGTTCTGCTTCCCTCCAGCACATGCCAAGGATAGCTGACCAAGCACAGAAAGCAGGAGTGGCTACACAGCCCCAAGGCACTTTAGGCTTTTCCCTCCAGAAAGTTAGAGCAGACAGAAGAGTTTTGCAGCTGTCCTGGGGTAACTCATTTACTGTCTGAAATGTGAAGCGTATTTTCTGTAATTCATCACTGGTTTGGAGGAAGGCACCCTCCATCATCATTTCTGTATGCACAAACTTCTGCCTACAGCGCACATTTGCAAAGCTCACTGTACATTAGGGCTAGTTTCTACATTTAGGGCACTCCTTCATGCATGTAATATTTGTGCCCTTTTTTATAAAACTTGTTTTAGCACTCATCACAAGACTATATGCTAAAACTCTTTTAGTCTACCTTCTTTTTCCCCAAAAGGGATCAAAATTTTTACAATTTAACGAGCAAATATCAATGTATTTATGATTTTACCAACCGTTCCACTCCATCATAGTCACCACCAATTCCTATTGATTCTGAACCTGCAATTCTCTTTATGTGGTCGAAATGATCTGAAAGAAAATAACAAAGAAAACAACTTCTAAGCATATTCCGGGAAGAAATAATTCACTTCAGGCATACTGGCACCAGGCTACTGTTCTTCAACATGTATTCATAGTAAAATTATTTTTAAAAATAACTCAAAAGACATCCTGATAATACAGGTTAAATTTTAATAACACAGTCGATGTACTCAGAATATTTACTGGTGCTCATCTGGGTATTATACGTTACAAAGTGCATCAGATAGCAGTCTTCAAAATAACATCTAAACCAGTGAGGTGTAAACAAGGAAAAAGACACAGTCATCTCAGCACATTAATTCCCAACAGAAAGCCCAAATATACCAACAGGTTTTTCATTACCCATTACATACCAGTGTTTTGCACTCTTAACTAGAAAGGTTTAAGGTATTTTCCATCAAGTAACAATTACTTTTGGATTAATAGTTCTTGGCTTTATGTAGGAGTATCAGTTCCTCAGGCTATGCACCTTATAGCTCTTGCTATTGTTTAAATGAATATTAGCTCCAAAAAGACTCAGAGCTGGGATAGTGTGGGGAAGGAAATAAGCAAACAGTACCATTTACATAGTCTGAAAAACGACCCAGATGGCAAGAAATTCTTAGAAGCCACCCACAAAAATCACAATATATTCACTTCAAACCTGCTAGGGTAGAAACATTAACAACTTTTCTGCCACAGGCCAGTACATCTGCATTGAATGTCACCATAATAATTCCCTTGTTCTTTTTCTGAAAGAAAGGAAGAGACTGGTGATGAGTGTCTGCACGTGTGGACCTCACACATCTGCAAACCTCACAGGCATCCTGTGCAGAACCTTTTCTATCCATCCACCAGTAAGCATAACAACAATATACATCAAAGATCAGATGGCAACACAAGGCTTTGCCTTTCTGCCCTAGATTCATTACATCCTCATGTGGCCTGAATCACCAAAGTCTGGTGACTACATCAAACAAACTCAACCAGAATTTCAAAGAATTTGCAACCACTTTATTCTTGTAATCAAAGACAAAACCAACCCAAAGAAGATACCTCAGAAGTAAAGGCATAACTTGCTACACTGGGGTCTGCTTAAATCCAGTTCCATGGGTGAGGGGGTGAAATGTAAACACTGTGATTTGCATGTATAAATTTGCCTCAGATTAGCCAAACATCAGCATCTCCCCCTCATTTTGTTGTTTTTGGTTTAGTCTTGTTTTTTTTCAGCACTCACCAGATTCTGGAGGATATCATCAGGAACATTTCTGGAGTGATTACAAACAGAAAATGCAGAAGAATGGCTGAAAATTACTGGTGCTTTTGAGATATGTAGTGCAGTTTTTGCTGTGGAATATGAAGTATGAGATAAATCTATCAGCATACCCAGACGATTCATTTCCTTTACCACTTCCTAGAACAGATTTACAGACAACAGCATCAGTATTGTGTTTCCTTAAAGGAAACTATTTAGATGATGTATGTAACCAGATAAATTCTGCAGCTGTCAGCTAGTTATAAGCATACTGCAACTTCATGGGCTTCTATTTACCTATTTAGTCACCAATGATTAATTCACTCATAATTAACTAGAATACCACCACATGCTCAAATCTTTGAAAGCTTAATAATCCAAAATACATTTTTTGCATTGTTATTTGCATCTCACTACTTCTACTTTCTATTTCGCACTTCAGAACTGTGTTGAAACTGTCATTAGAATGAAATCTGATACGTTCGTTACCCCAAGAAACATCACAGGGAATTTATCTTTATAGAATCATAATCACTCCTAAATAGCAAGAACTTACAGAAAGTAGGTTCTTAATGATAAGATATTCTTGAAAATGTCAGAAGTTGTTAGCTGCGTGAGAGATTGCTTAGAGTATCATTCAAAAAGAAATCCTTACTTGGCCAAATGCAGTCAAACCAGTAACATTAGGGTAAAAGTTGTGTACTCCTTTAGATGAAGACTCAGACCTTCAAAAGAGGTGTGAGAGAGGAGAGTCATGTCATTCTGCTGATACAATATCAGTAACTGAAACGTCATATGTTATACACAATAAACTCATATCTCACAGCCAAACTGAGGGATAATGAGCTGCGTAATAAGTATCTTGTTCATATAGCGTTCTGTATATTTACGGTTCAGGTCTGTTGTATATTTCTGAAGCAATGACAAGCAAAGAGACACTAGTCTGATTTTTTCTGATTAAACAAATCTTTATCAGAAAACAAAGGTGAACTGAAATGTCAGCTACCTGTCAGCCATAAAGCCTGCATTTCAGACCTCTCTGCAGGTGGTTCTCTTTTGCCTTAGTCACTTCAAGGGAAGTTTGTCAGTCCAACAAAAAGTAGATGCTCTGAGAGAGGAACTGAGTAACCATCTCCATAGCCACATATAGGACCTGTATTCCTGAGAGGATGGTTTTAAAGGCTTCTGATTGCCAAGTTCTTAGAAAGCATTTACTATATTTAAGCCACATTATCTGCATCTTCTTTTTCCTGTTGTTTTTGTCTGTTTTGACCTATGCAACTCTCTCTAGTAAAACCAAGTGGAAGGCAACTTTCCCATTTTTCTGTTGCTAACAAAGATTAAAAGTTTCTAAATTGTCAGCACAGGAAGCACCACAGAGCAGATCCTTCAGTCACCCACTTGCTACAGAGCAGGACCTCTCAGCCCTGTCATCCTGGACTTGGTTTGGACTGAGTGTGACACAGGCAGATTTTATTTGAATCCACATTTTTTCTCTCCTGGAATTGCCACCACATTGCATGATATGGTTACACAGACACATGCACATAAGTTACCAAGGAGTATTGCAGGAATGTGTTAAAGTCATGTAACGAACACCTAGGTCATAATACATCCTCAGTGCTGCCAAACTGCTGTCAATGGAGTGACCACCTTCTATTCCAATCAAACACGCAATCTTCCTACTGTCAGAGATACCTGGAAACATCAAAGTAAGACAGTTCCAAAGCAATTTCATATGCTATTTGGAAAAAATGGTTATTGATATTTTTGTAAGACAGGAGCTTTATTTCAGGGTATTTTTATATGGAAAATTATCTTATGACTACAGCGGGCCAGGACTTTGCACAGTCAGATATTGTAGTTCAATAGAAAAACTGAAGTTACTCTTTAAACTAGGATAGCTAACTTGCCCGCTTACAGTTTTTTCTCTTCTGCACATACCTTTGGAAATCTAATTAAAAAAAAAAAAAAAAAACAAAAAACCACACAGGAAAAAAAAAAAACAAAAAACTGTTGCAAGAGAGAGTATCACCTTGGGAAGTTGTCACAAGTTCAAGCTCTTCATAGCTGTTACACATCCTCTTGACAACATCAATTTGCTCTAAGGTCAGACGTACAGCATCCTTGTTCTGAGCGCTGCAAAGAACATACACTGACCAAAACTGAAAGAGACATTGACAAGTAAACTAGATAATCTGTGTTCCAACTGGGAAGTTACAGATCGCTAATAGTGGAGTTCACAAGCACAGTCAAAGTGATTTCTTACAGTTTACAAGGCAGTTGCCATTATAATTCCTCCCCTCCAAAGAAAAAGTTGTGCTTGTCTTGAACCATCTATTCCAAACACAATTCTGCTCTCCCAACTTACTCAACAACTCCACAATACATGCAGAAAAGTGAATGTAAGTTTACTTAAACAGCAGCAATTGCTGCTGTTTTGATTAAGGGTAGCTGGATTATAAACACAAACATTTGCAATACAAATGACACAGAAAAGTGCCTGTTGCTTTTCAGTATCATTTTCTTTCTCCTCTTAGAACAGAAAGAACCAGAACCAGAGCCAGTAATACCTCTGTGATTGGGAAGGGAATGAGACAAGTGTAAAAACGTGCTCTCAGACAGCCTCACTGCCATGACAGTACGTACCTGAGCTCCCACATAACCAGCCTTAAGTTTCAGAAGATTCGTGTGGGTCTTGTTGATTTCTCTTAAGTTGACTTTACTGATTCTATTTTGGTAAAATATTCTCAGACGCAGTACGAAGTCATTGTGGCTAGAATAGAAAACAAGTAGGACGTGTGGTGGAAATAAATTGTTCGTCTTCTAATCCAAATGTAATTTCTTCAATTCTTCTTAGTCTTTCAGATTAATAACTGCCAATAATCCTGGTTGTAACAGACACTAAAAGCCTCCTTTCTCTGCAAAGCATCTTTACTTCTTAAAGCTCCTTCTAGCCAGGACAGCAAGAAACGTTTACACTTTCCTCACTTTTACTGCTGTCATGCTTTTGTATGTATCTTTCTCCCTACTATTTCTGAAGGAATGGAGGAACTAAAGTCATCCACCATGCTCCTTATAGGGTAACCAGTGCTTCTGTTCTCAGGTTAAAACACATTACAGGCATCATTCCTTCAAGCTGCAAAGATACCCTTTCAAAAGCTGGTACCTGCCTTCTAGCTCTGTAAAGAAGTCATTGCTACCAAAGATGCCATTAAGTTATGGGAAGGAGACAAGGGCATTGTGTAAAGGGAAACAATAACTCAGCATTGAAATCTCACCAGAAAATCACAAATGCATTTAGGGTAAGACATTCTTGTTTTAACTACCCTCTGAATTGGAATTCTGTCCAGCTGATAAATCTCAACAATAACTAACTATTATGTGCTAGGAATAGTCTGCATCCTTACTCATCCTAACGTATTTTAGCATCTCCTCCTCACTTATGAAGATTCACTGAGAGTTTAGTTGAAGATGTTTATATACCCATCAATTAAACGTGTATCTTGCATCAGATTGATAGCTCTCTCTCTCACTGATTTCTCACAGATGAACGGCACGGTATCAAAGAGGAACATCCACAGCCATAGCAACAACGTTGCTGGATTTTGCTTCATTTTCAAGTTTGTTAAAGCAAAGAGATACCACAATATTCGCTGACTGCAATTAAACAGGAAAATATCCAGTCTGCAGATACAGATTTAATAGCATAAGCAGAGTCAAAACACCTTCTTTCTGGTAAAGGCTGCAGTTGGTTCTGTAAGAAGAAAAAAAGAAACAACAATGAAGAGAATGGAAGGCAGAAACAGGAACAGTAAGATAGCTACATTCTCCAAAAAAAAATTAAAATCCGTGGCTATTACACTTCTGTATCTATAACCACTCCATAAACATTGCTGCTGCCACCAGATGACTGCTGAAGGGAACCATCTCCTCATTCAGAACTGATAGTGAGCCTGACAGACTCTGGACTCCCATTTCCCCAAAGCAGCTCCCAAAATATCACAACGAGATAGTTTTCTCTGTTAGAACAACTTCAACTGTTTTGTTCCCATGACTGGGGAAACCAGACACTGAAATGACGTGGATACATTTTTTTGAGAAATTCCAAAAAATCAGCTTCTCCCTTTTAAGTAAACTCCTCTTTTGTTGAAACACACAGCCCACCAGAGCACCTGCAAGGGAAATCTGTTGAAACCCTACATTTTCTCCAAAGTACACATTATGCCAAATTTCAAAGGGTCACTTTGTTTCAATGAGGAAAAATGAGAATACGGGTATGATATACTGATCGCTCTTGAAGTTATAATTTGTTGATAATGATCACCATCGGCTCTGCATATTCACCAGTGATGAACAAGAGCCTGCATGCCATGCTCGTAAAAACCTGCACCAGTGGAAGTGACTCAGTATCACTGCTACCATGCAGCACCCACTGCCTCTCTGTGCTCACATCCACTGGTTGGTCTCCTGAAACATTCTGCAAGCATCAATGAATGTCAGTGGTGACATCTCTTCTGTGCAGAAAGATTCAGTTCCACACCTTTGCTTCACATGCATATCCATGTCAGATGCCACAGAACATCCACGTGCACTTCCATGTCACTCTCATAGATCATTTATTGCAGGTGACAGGCAAACAGTGCAGTATGCAAGAACTCCTTCAAAAGTAACGTCTCCTATTTTATTAAGTTGGCCCATGACAGCAGAGACAGATAGTGGTGGTATGGCAACAGAGGTTGAACCTTCCCATCAATATTCCATTTCATTTTGCTGCACGACAGATGGCTACAGAGGAGCAGTCTGACAAATGGTGTTTGAAGTGGAAGTGAGCATGAAGAAATGACTTCGCAACTTGGATTTAGAAATTTATAAACTCCTATTCTGAAAAAAATCCTTCTACTTTGATGTAAGTTGCTGACATTCCTTTTTTAAGAAGCTGGCTTAGGCCTTTTCTGTTCCCAAGATTTGGGAACATGCTAAATTGTGCACTCATCTGTCAGAAAGTACTTCCGAAGAGAGGAAGTATCAAACCCTATGCAAAAAGCAGTATATACGGAGAAGTGAGTTTAGAATCAGTCCCAAATTGGTCTAGGAAAGAAAATCTAGGACAGGTGAATAAACACAACAGTATGCAGAAGGTCTGCAAAGCAGCCAAGTAATTGCTCCTCGACATACTACTTTCATTCATTACCACATCTTTATGCTTGTACACAGGAGAAAATGACTTTTCCAGTAACTTTTTCACATTGTTGTTTTGGTGGTTTTTTTTGTTTGTTTGTTTGTTTTTAATACTGTTTTTAGAAGAAAAATATCTGAATTGCCATTGGTAAGCACTGTGATGTGTCAGTTCTGAACAAGCAGACTTCAGTTTTTACTTTTACTCAGAGAAAATGAATACTGGTCTTGTTCAACATCTTCATCAGTTGCCTCAGCATAATTGCTTTCCAATCCCATCACTCTTCTGCACACAGTGAAGGCGTAACAGTTTTAGATCACCAAGCTTAGAAAAGCCACCAGTACAAAGCCCATAAAAAACTAAATGAGTTTCTGAAGAGCTGGAACAGGCACAGTCTTTGCAAACACCTGCAAAGTGAAGCTTCACTGTAGTTAGCTTTTACCATTGCATTACATTCTCTGAGCTCTCCACAGCTTGCTATCAATAAAACACAAATGCTGACAAACACTGAATGTTCCCATCTAGAATGACACAGCTGTGCTGAGGACACTGCCCACATCAGCCATATGAGGATAAGACAAGGAAGGAGAGGACGTTGCTCTTTTAAAACAGATGCATTTCAGTTGAAAGCTTCACAGTAAAAAAAAAAAAGGAAAGCACGTGGAAACATGCTTCTGTCATTTACCATCTTCAGCAATATAGGCAAGCCCTATGTAGTCTCTCTTCTCCTTTTCAAAAGGCAGGACAGAACTCAGTGCAGAAAATGCAGTAAACAGCTGCTATTTAAGTGCAGCAAATCTCAGCTAGGAATGATACTTCCTTTCACCTCATTTGATGTCCATTCTTTTCATCTTAGTTTTTATTAAAACACTTCCTGACAGCCTTGACATTAATACTTAGGTTTGCTGAATTATTGTGCTCAATCAAGTATAAAAAGTGCAACAAAATAGAGCTCACCATTTAAGTCAGTAAAGTTGCCTGAAGAAGGTTCATCCCCACACAGCCCAGCTAAGCTGGGAGCTCTGGTAATAGTAGAGTATTTGCAACTGAAGTATAGGAGATTGATGGCTTTGTCCTTTAGAACTATTCCCTCAGAACTTCTCTCAGAAAAGGACAACTACTGAATTTCTTTCCTGTTAGGTTTCCAAACTTTACTGTAGTTTTTTCCCTGTCCACAGTTTCTAAGACTTTCTGACGCATTCAGATTACTGAATCCAGTAATTTTTAAATAAATGGGAACTCTACAAATGCATCCTATCATCTAATGACTACAGATGAGAACTATTTTCTCAGCAGTTCTAAATTTCTGAAAGTCTTCTGACATCAGAATTGGTAAGCTTTATGGTGTAAGTAGAGAACAAACCAGAACAGCCTGCCAACTACTTTTATAACACTGTGTCAGAGCTCATATTACCAGGCAAAACTTCTGCCAGTTTAAGAGTTCTGACCTCAGTGCTGGGATGGAGTTCCCCAGAGGGAGTAGTCTGGCTTCTTTGTTAATATAGTCTTTTCTTGCACAGATGCAGCAATGCTTCTTTCCTAGACTGCAAACCAGAACCCTCAGAACAACATGTACTTGAGCAAACAACTCTTCCGGGTTCCCCTCTGCAACTGTACTCCCAGCTGTATGGACTGCAATAGGTTCCAAAGATACAGACAGAAGACTCTGCATCTGAAAGGGATTCCCTTCTTCCCAGTCACCCCATTTGGGCCCCTTGCCACATGCTTCTAATCTTGTTTCACTGCTTCTGTGTTCCTCTCCACTCCAGTGCGAACCATGTCCCCTCCCAACCTTTCCCAACATTTTTTTTTTCTCTAGGGTTTTGCCAAGTTCTGAAACATTTCTCATATTTTTCAAATGTTTTGATCCACCATTCAAAAATAGTGCTGCAAAGCGGAAAGATATACAAAGGCCATGAAGATGACCATTAATGAGCATTAACAACTGAGTTTTACCATAATGAGCATACTGCTGTCATAGGAAGTAATGAACTTTCCTTCAGTAGCACAAGGATGCCTACTGGAGTACTCGTGCCATAGTGAAGTTTATCCCCACACTCAAATATGAACTCAAATAATGGATAGTTTTTTTAAAAAGAGTGTTTGCAAACACACCACGAATGTTTTATCTTTTTGTACTTGCCCACATATTTCAAATCTAAAAGAGAACACACAGTTCTGTTTTCTTCTGATTGTGACATGCAAGAGAAAGATTCTGGGGAACAGCAGTTACTGGAAATGTGATCATTCTTGCAGTCCTTCTCAAACAGGAGCGCAGCCCCTGAGAAGTTGTTTTTCTTCTATAAACACGTATCGGAAACATATATACATTGTAAAACCCCCAGAGCTCTAACAACACAGCATTTCTATAGACCTGAAAAAAGCATATGTTAAAGCATACATGTAGACTGGCTTAATTACTACAATGAAAAAAAAAAATCTTTCTTTCTAATCTAGAAAACATTAGATTCATTCTTAACAGTAAAGCATGTAAGATGTTAAAGAAAGGTGAAAAAAAATTGCTCAAGTAGCACAACTCATCACAAAGGCAAATCAGCTTTTGAAGGCAATTTTCAATTTCAAATTCATCAATTCAAAACACAACTCGTATCTGCAACCCCTTTCTCTAGGACTCTACCAGATCATTACAAAATGACTGAAAAGGGACATTTATTGATTCAAAATTCCTAATGAGAAAGTAGCAGGCTTTCTTCATTCAGAACATTGTTCTGATGCAACATAAATCCGTTACATGCCATAGATTTTGATACAAATGCTTACTCTTTTTCCACCAGTATTATGCCCACAGTGATTTTCAGGAATACTTTTAAGCATGAAATGTACCTGCATGTTTCTCAAGCTGTTCAACTACTAACAGTAATCATTTATACATTACCAAATCTCCATTCTATGTATTTGTTCAAAAATGCTATGAGAATTTCCTACTTAACACTAGTCTCAAATCATTATACCTCAAGAACATACAGTAACATCACCTTCTATGTTTCACGCTGATACAGCCTACATAAAATATTCTTTATTTTTTGACAGTAATACTAATTAAGCTTTAAGACTATTTAGGTAAAGAGACACTCACTTGTATCATTATGCAGAAACAACTTCTTGAAAACTGAGGGAGTATTGCAAGCACCAGACTAAACAAAGAACATGATATACAAAGCACCCATACTTGAACAGCAATTAACATAAAATACAAAAGCTGTACAGCCTTTTTTCCATGCTGACTGAGCAGAGTTGAGAAGTGGAAGTTGACATGAGATTTATAGTTTTTTCTTGTTTATCTAAAGGCATCTTTGAGTAGGTTACCTTCTTAGGAAAATGTAGCAGAGTCGTAATCCACGTTCCTCTCTGATGGATGCAATTGTTAAAGTCTGGCACCAGATCCTCCTGGCATCAGGACAGCAAGCAAGTAGTGTCCTCTATTTCTTTAGCTCACACATTACAGGCTTCACATTCAACAGGCGTCTGGGGATTGCCCCTTGCACAGAAATGAGGTCTGTGAGAAAATTTTCAGCTCAGCTACCGCCCACTTATACAAGCCTCACGCTGCACAGTGCTTGCTCCACTCTTTCCTCCCTCTTGTGGCAGACTTCTTGTGCAGTCCATCATGTACCCACTCATTTATTAAAAAAAAAAAAAATGATGCATTTAATACCATTCTGTTTATGTTTTAGACACAAGTGCCTTCTAATCACAGACTGATTTAGTTTGGAAGTGATTTCTGAAGGGACATCATCTAGTCCAGCCTCCTGACCCCAGCTAAGCTAATTTCAGTGTTAGATCAGGTTGCTCAGACACTTGTCCTGCCAAGTTTTTGATTTCTTCAGGAAGATCATACAACTTTCCCAGCACTCACATTGTGATATCTTTTCCTTAAATCCACTGGAGTCTCCTCTTATGCAAGCTGTGATGGTTACAACTCTTCCTCTTGTTGATGTGCTTTGAGAAGAGTCTCATAACTGAATTTGTAGGAAAAACAGGCACAGGTACACACTTTACAGATAACCTGATTTTGCCACATTTACTAAATCTAGACCTTGATACTGTGCCTACCAGGTTTTAATCAGGACTTGCAGTGCTACTGTATAAAATTAAAATACTCACAAGTTACAGATGACCTTTTCAATTATATTTCTTTCTGAACTTACGGAGACTTTCTATTCCCTTTCTTGGAGCCGTCAGTTTGGAAACGCACAAAGCGGTATGTGCAAAAGCAAGACCCTGGAGTTTCACAAGAAATATAGTTTGCCAATAATCATTTTTATTCTACCTTATGCTTTCTACAGAAAAAGCAAAATGTCATCATAACTCTGGTTATGGTTGCACTGCAAAGAAGTAACTGAGTCTCAAAACATTCACCAGGCTGTTGCACAAGGCACATCTTGACTAGAACATATGTGTTTCATCAGTCCACTCGTTCTCGGTATTTGGAAATTTAAACAGAAACGAAAACCTCTACATTACTTAGAATGTTAATTTGATGGCCTTCACTTAAAAACTTTTACCATCAACTTGAGTGGACTAAAGCACACTAAATGAAACAAATATTTTCTTTATGAGATAACCGCTGCTTTATCTGAAGCCTGATCTAGGCCAGATCCATTTGTATACAACTGACAGGAAACCCTCTCCCAAATGTAATCTAGAGCAGCAAATAACAGATTGAAACAACAGGCTCACATTCATTTTCCTACTCATGCTCTAGTTCTACTTCTTGTGTCTTTATTAGTTCTCATCCCCTTCTTACAAATTAATTAGTATCACATAACTACTATTGCCTGCAATTTTTTCCCCCATCTCCTCAATTTTCCCTCCTAGCAAAGCCAAGTTTAATCTCTGAAATGATTTCTACCTAGAACTATTTCCACATGCCTCCAGGAAAATCATGCTTAACAACAACCCCTTGTTCAAGAACAACTTTTCCTGAGCCCCTAAGCTCCTGCTTTAACTTTTAATGGTTCAACTCTGTAGATTCAAAAGATAAATAGATTTTTAAAGCTGCTATGAACCAACTTCTTTGGCTCACAGTCAGATTTTTTTCTATCTGGATGAGCCTTAATGGCTGTTTGTTTTTAATAGTTCTTGTAATGTGGCATTTGGGATCTATGTCTTTCCTGCAGAATCCATCTGGCAGGACCGTTCTCTTAATAGATAGCCAGAGAGCTATCTTTATTGTCCAGAATATAGTTACACAGCTGTTCCTGATAATAGCTATCCCTATGTTTATATCATGTTTTATCCATCTCAGATACATTTTGGAGCAAGCTGAGAAGCTATAAACTAACTGCAGCACTTACACTCATACCAGCTGCTGTCAAAACACAAAGGGAGATCATAAAGCGTTGGAACTATTTTTCACAGTAAAAAGGTTTGTTCCAAACAGAGCAGCTTCACTAGTGCTGAAGAGCTCAAAGTGCTCAAAATTTTTACTACCTGCACAGACTAGACTAGGGATTACTACTGCTCAGAAAGCAGGGGTTTTGGTTTCTTTCTTTCTTTCTTTTTTTTGGCATATGCAGATGTTTATGACAGCAGCCAATTTAAAGTGAACTTGGGTTTCTCTAGAACACTTGTACTCTACTAGCTCACAGCAACATCTTTCCTGCGTGCTAGCAATCTAAGCATATGCTATGAAATCTGTGTATGAATCAGCTTTTGAACTTCACTATTGCATAATGGCTTAAGGATGAGCCGCACTAACTTAATATTACAAATGCCTCTTACCAAGTATTTGAATGTGGTGTCTTCCAAGTAAAGATCACAGTCTCCTAGAGCGTCACCTTGACAGCTCTTCAGCACAGACTTCAATATTTTAAACAGAAAATGCTAAAACATGTTGGGAACAGAAAATTCTACATATTAAGATTTCTGTTCACATTAAAAAATAGCAATATTGGCAGTTTTAACTGTTGCAAATGAAATTCCAGCTGTTTCTTCTACTGATCCCAGTATTACTTTCAGATCCTAAAATGGAATGAATTTGTACTCAGAGTGGGGGAAGTTCACTAGTTGTTCTAATCTATTGAAATCAACATAGTTGCAATATATTTCTCAGTTAAAATCTCACAAGAAAAAAACTCATCTAAGCTTGAGAACCAAATGGGTTATGAGCCACATCAGTAAAGCTGTTTTTACTTTTTACCCCCATGTCCCTCTGTCTTGGTTTTGTGGATGGCTGAAGCTGCTACAGTTTCATGACCTCAGTTCAACCATCATCAATGAAAACAGTTAAATTATGCCGTCTGGTTACGTACTTATGGAACCACAGTGTTTGGCAATTATTGCCAAGCGCAAAAGAACAAGGGAGGAGTACAAAGATGAGTGTTGTTGCTTTGTTGTTTTTTTTTTTTAAACCACAAAGTCTGGTTTTATTTTCTCATGTTTGGAACAGAGAAAAGGCTTCATGAAGCACGCAAAGTTTGGTCGTTATAGGAGAGGAAAGCTACAGCTGAATGTTTCCTGTAGCCAAAAGCAAGCAGAGCAACGAGATCAGATACCTTACAGGATGGACACAAACGCGTACTTCTTCGACACTTGATGACTTTCAGCAATGTTCTGTACAGAAACCAGTATTGTTGGAGGTTCTCCTAAGTAAATACTGTAATTCAACAGAAGTAATTTTCATAGTGTTTTAGAAAGAAGAAACAAGAAGCTGAAGGGGAAAAAAAAAATCATTGTGACTCATTTAATTTTCATTTAAAAAAATACTACTAATATTTATGAGTCAATATCCAATTACTAAAGCAAACCAAACGCAGCCACTAATCTCCTGCTTGCTTTGTTTCTTTAGCTGTACATTCGAGCTTTATATGTTTTAATTTGGCGCGTTTACAAGAAAAGGAAAAGTTCTTGCCACCAGGTGGCAGGCGCTTCCCAATGGAAATCTAATCTGATCTTGAGTTAAGGACAGATTGGTGGTTGTCAAGACTACATACCATTTCCGTGAAAGTCACAAAACGTTTGTGGACAACAGAAGCTGTTGTTGACATTTACTCTTTTAGGAAAACTATAACCAAAGAGACTTTCTGAAACACTTTCTAAAAATAAGAACTTAGAAAAATCATTTTCTATTCTGGATTGATTTCTATACACACACTCCTCTTTCAAAAGCAGAATTCAGAAAGCTCTTTTTCTTCCACTTCCCACACCTAATTTTTCATTAGGAGCAAAGCCATTCACATCTATTTAAATTAGCAGCAACCTCATGATCTTTAGGCACCCAGAGCTGTGCAGGGCAATGAGCTCCACTTCCATGCATTCATCTGAGCACAGAATTCTGAGAAAAGCCAGTCCTGGCAGCATCAGTAAGGAAACCCAGAACAGTGCAAGAGTCTACTTATCTTCATTTCTGCCACCTAATAAAAAGTGCTTTTTAAATTGAATTTGAGATTTTGCTTTGAGTTTTTTGGGGATTCCTATAAGTCATCACTGCTGTCTCTAATTTGCAGAATATGTTCAGGTTGGCCATAGCAGAAGCCTGAGTCTACCTTACTCCTTCCTTTCCTTCTTTAACTGGAAGCAGCTATACTGTTTTTGGAGCTCTGCTGGTATAATTCTGAAGTACAGATCTAGCCTGAAGCTTCCAATGTTGAAAGCTAAACTGTATTCTCGGGAACAGCACTGAACATTCCTCCTGTGCCTTGGCCCAAGCAATGTTTATATTCTACTGAAATACAGACATTACTTCTACTTACTTCAGAATGATTCTGGGGGAATGGAAGATCACACTGTTCAGGAGGGGCAGAAGTGTCACATCAGCTGAAGAAGCTCAGGTTGTGCTATCAGCATCAAGGACGTTAGTTGGAGTGACTTTTGAGTCAAAGTGTTTGCTGGTGCTTAAGACCATTTCCACGGAGTACTTTCACATCTATTGTCACAGAACCACAGGTGGATTGTGGTGGTAGAAAGAGCAGCATATTTTGTATCTATTCATTCATTTATTTTAAATACAGTAGAATAGCAAGATAAACATTTCAAGCATTCAGTCCAAGAATGATTTGACATTTTTTCTTACACATAGTTGTTTTCAAGCTCACATTGTTTGCTACTTGTTCTGCTAAGTTGTAGTTATTATAAATTGTGCTACCGAGACATAAAATATACTACAACAAATATATTTCTGCATAAACATAATTGAAGTTGCATTTAGCATTAATTGTAGATTACGTTATTTTAACAAGAAAAATTATACTTAGTTCCCAGCAAACTCAATTTTAAGCTAGAGCTGAACACATTCTCCTTCTCACCCTCTTAGTGTATGTAACAGCTAGCCAAATATTTTCAGGGGAAAAAAAAAAAAAAAACCACTGTTGGAAAACAGGCAGTTCTACCAAAAAGTTATTATGAGAAACTCTCTCAGACATCTTTAACTGCAAGCTTGTCAGCACACTCCAGGATATTGGAAGAACCTAACTAATTAAGATTAGTCTAAGATTGCTATACCTCATTTTACTACAGTGAAGTTACAAATACCACAAACACCTGTTAAATAATAGATTCCTACTGTGCTTTCACTGAAATATATGTAGGACACTCTGAAAGTAATTTGATGCGAGGCTTAAATATGCTCTTAAGCATTCATAGCTGTATGTAAAAATGAAAACATACATGTATATATATTCAAAGTATTGCTAAGAAACCCCAAAGCACATTTGTATTAGGGCCTCTTTGTTAGATCAGAATGTTTGCCCTCTTGATATTCACTATTTCAGAGATACTTTATTGTCTATACACCATCTGCGATGCTTAAAAACAGGTTTCTTTAGTTGAGGACAGTGTCAGTAGTATTAATAAGGCTGTAGATTAGGAAATTTCTTTGGTTCTACTGGAAAAAAGAGTTTCCTTGCAGCAATGAGATAAAATTGCCATGGAAACCTATTTGCTAAGATGACATTAAAACACAGCATGGACACTTCCATTTCTCTTTTTGTAATAAACAACATTTAGTATTGTAGTCAGGAGTGACTAAGTAAAAGTGGTATTTGCACAGCCAGAGACCAGGAATTACTCAGGACAAATACTGGATAATTTTTGTCATGCTCCAGGGCTGGCTAGTTTACAGTATCTACCTTGCAACAGAAAGAGAGCATGTTAGGAGATGGATGAAGCAAGTGATCTTAACTAACAACTAACCAGATAAGACAAGTAAATACATACACATGAAAAACAGGCTCATGAACTGACCTTAGCCTAAGTTATCACCATGGGGAGCTATCTGAGGAAATTCACAGAAGAATCTACTCTTTAAAATCATAAACTACATTGGAATTCTATTAACTTCTCACTTTTCTTCATCTAAACACCAGTAAATTTGGCATTTAACAGGGGAAGCGTCGCTTGTCCATAGTGAAATTCTCCTTTTACCTTTCACAATGTAAGGAAGGTTCCTCACACTCTGCACTGGGGTTTGATTGCACTTTGCACAGAATCATTTATGCATTTACAAACAATCACATAAGAGAATCCAAATCAAGATCTCTTCTGCACAAGTATGGAATGCGAGACATCATCCACATCACTTTCACCGTGCTGTTTGTGAAAGAGCTGTATACAAAACCACAGGAACACACAGGAAGAGATACACTGTCTTGAATCTGATGACACAAGCCAGGACACATTTATTATTCTCTACTGAAAAAGCAAAATGTATCAATAAGCATCCTGTTTCAAAGGTTATTACAATTTTGGTACTCCTAATCTAGTTTAGCATACATCTGCCAACAGTGTATGCACAATGATTTTCCCTTTCTGTATCTTTATTCTAATACGATTTCTTTCAAAGCCAACATCATAATCTGTTACTCAGTTGCTTGGTTATAAACAAATAACAAGCTTAGTTAAACAAATCTACACACCACATCAAAAATTTGCTGCTTTTGACTGTTCAAATGAAGTAGTCCGACTTTTACTGTCAACTCTAGGTGAGGCAAAACGAACTTACTGCTGATTGTAAATACTCTGTCTTCCACACATCTGTCCAGCAAGGAAGACATGAAAAAGTCATGCGAAGGACTTACCAGCACACAAAGGAGTGTGTGTTTAGTCAGATATGCCTTCTGTTACTGATTCTTGACCAAAAAGGAAGAATTGCTAAAGGCTTCAGTCAATAAATCAATAGTAGCTGAGCAGTTTATCTTCCTAGTTGGCTATTCAGCTCAAATACATTTCTGCCAGCACTCACAAGAATCTACAGAAAAAAAACGTACCCAGAGTACAGGTCTAGTTAATGCAGATAAACTGGAAGTTAAATGTTAAAATCAGATCTTGAGTTACTGGGTCATACACTGAGGTAGCTCAAAGACTTCAAACAGCTTAAGGTAAAACTGATTTTTGAGAAATTATTTTTCATGTTACCTAGATCTCCTGAAATGTAGAGAGAAGAATGCAGATTTATGTAATTCAAACCTACTGGTGAATAACGTGATTCTTTACATTCTAATACAACAACAGGAAACTTATATAAAAACACTCCCCCTTGTAACCTTACAGAATATCCAATTACAAATGACTGAATCAGCTGAGACATACTACCGTTGTTAATCAGCCTTCCCTAATGTGAGCATATACTGCTCATTGAATTTTAAATCTTCACTGAAATCAGGGTAAGTATTGCCTGCCTTTATTGCTAGTGAAAAAACCTGAAGTAAAAAAAAAATTATGAACACAGCATGAAGTTCAACTACAGAGAAGGACTTGGGTTCTGGTGGATTAAAAGCTTGATGCGAGACAACAGAAGGCCAACTATATCCAGGGCAGCATCAAAAGAGGGGTGGCAGCAGGGTAAGGGACGTGACTGTTCCCCTCTTCTCTGCCCTCACAAGGCCCTATCTGGAGTACTGCATCCAGGCATGGGGCCCCCAGCACAAAAAATTTGTGAAGCAGTTGGAAGGATCCAGAGAAGGGCCATAAAGATGGCCAGAGGGCTGGAGCACCTCTCCTACAAAGAAAGGCTGAGGGAGCTGGGTTTGTTCAGCTTGAAGAAGGCTCCAGGGAAATCTATTATGGCCTTACACTACTTAGAGAGAGCTTATAATCAGGAGGGAGACCAACTTTTTCCACAGGCAGAAAGCGATAGGACAAGTGGGAATGACATTGAACTAAAAGAGGGGAGATTTAGATTAGACATTACAGGGAAATTTTTTTACACTGGCACGGCTGTCCAGAGAGGCTGTGGGTGCCCCATCCCTGAAGGGACACGAGGCCAAGTTGGGTCCTGGCAAACCAATCTAGTGCCTGATTTAGTGGTTGGCAACCCTGCATATGATAGAGGGTTGGAACTAAACGACCTTTAAGGTCCCTTCCAAGCCATTCTATGAAAATTACAGTTCTGAACACTGAACATCCAAGTCACAGAAGACATGGAGTAAAAGATTGTTTGCTTCTTTAAAAAAAAAAAAATATCTGTCTAATATGCCCAACATGCAGTAGTCCAGCTTTAAAGAAAGAAAAAACAGCAGATAAGGTATTTTAACATAGCATACGCAGCATGCAAGTGTTACCGAGACCCTTCAGCTTTTTATCATGATGTATACTTCCTTTCTTTAGCATATTGTAGGTTTTAGCATTTAGAAAGAAAGTCTTTGTCTAAGCATACAATAAGAAAGAGCACCTCAAGAGATAAAAGAGTTTGGTGAAGAGATTATTATCAGTTGTTTCAGTAACTATGTGGCAGGCTGCTCAGAGGAAGATTGGACAAAATGTTTCTGCTCTCTTGATCTGCATCAGGTTGAGTGCGATCTGTTTATTACAAGCATCATTTTCTACCTTGGAGACTGACTTTACAAGTCATTATAAAACAGCTCTTCAAGGATGAGGAGTGGCAAAGCTCTGAGTAGTTTTGAAGCCTTCTACAGATGCAGACTTAACAGTTTGGATGTGACCAAGTAAATCTACAGATCAGTGTGTACATAATTTGGCCACCTAAAGTAGTAATTATGTAAAAGTTAACTTTTATTATTTATTTATCTGTTCCATGACTTTCTGAATACCTGCCTTTGTTTTTTCTTATATAACTGACAATATTCTGTTGCACTGGAATTGTCTCCTCACCAGTACAGGAACATATGTTCACACAGCCTACATTATCCAAGCAGTAGTTTGTCTTTATTCTGAAATACACTGCCTCCACTCAGTGATTGCATCTAAGCAAGCTGGGCAGTAAGCACACAAACTATTTAGTTCTGTGGCCTGAATGTCCTAAGGGCTCTCCCATGAGATTTTTAGAGAGACTTTCTATCCTTACTCAGAGAAGAAAGACTGAGATCCATAGCATAATTCATGCGCAAATATACCTGCAAAATAGATAAACTACTTACATAAAATACAACTAAGTCATTTCTAGTGAATAATCTGGACATGTCGTGAAGTGAAGAATAGGAAACTGTTCAGCAGTACCCTCAAGTCAGGACAAAATAAAATAGGGTTGTTTTCTTTTTGGTTTATTTTGGTTTTCAAACTGAGGCTGTTCCATAAATCTATAGGAAAGCAAACTGGCAGTATGCTTCAGCTCCCTCTCACAATCCAATAGAATGAATGACAGAAACCTGGAATTCACAAGATTGACACCATTGGGAAGGACAGTATATCATGAGATCAGTGCAGCTATAGCACTGAAAGACTTTTTTTTCCTTATAATTATTAAAATAATGGCTGATTTAATGGAGGGTACTTGGAACTATAAATATTTTTTGGGGGTTGAAAACAAAAACAGAATTTTACACGCAACTATTTAACCTGGGGAAACAAATTTGCCAGATCCGAGTATATTCAGAGTTTTGTTTACAATATTTAAGATCATGTATTTTCTAAGTAGTAATGAAAGCCAGTAGAAGACAGCTTGGAGAGTGAAGTGAAACAAGCCACAAGAACCAGGAATAATTAGCAGACTCTGGTCAGAAGTATGTTTCTGAGGTGAATGTATAGATGCATTATTACAACTCTTGTCTCTTTGTGGGGCCGGAGATGGAGAGCACAGAACATTCTCCTTCTGTTCATCACAGTTTCAGTGTTTAGCCTATATTAACATTTAAGAATATGCTTTGATTTGCTGTTGTTTCTTGACTGTATATTCCACAAGCTCAAAATTCAGGCAACACCCAAGTAACACAAAGTACACCCAAAAAGCCAGCCAATAAGCCTATTCAAACAGTGCTGTGATTAAATCTTATTAAAGAGAAAAATAATACAAACTGATCTAACAGATAAAAATCAATAAACCTCAATTTGTTGTAAGCCTTAATTGTACTGTCTCAATGGCAACATCACAGGGCTCAGAGCAGATGTGCTGGAAACTGTCATCAATTAAAATGAAAGAGCTATCTTCTCGATTGCTTTAGATCTAAATCCTTTTTACTAGAAAAGAGTTTTACAGCTCAATAACATGCTCAGATCTAGTTGAGACTCCTCAAAAGTGAGCAAGATTCATCATCATTACTGTGAGTTTACTTGCCTAAGAGCAGCAGGGTACCCTTTCAGCTAGCTGTTTGACTAAATCCTTTCTGTGGGCTGAAGGCTCTCCTTCATGAACAAACGCAGCCTCATGACAACCAGGCAATTATTGACCAAACTCCTGTCCAGCTATCCAAGATTAAAAAGAGATAAAGAATGACTCTTCATTACCATCAAGGTTCCAGTTTATTTCACACACTATGACGAAGTACAGTAACAGTTTTAAGGTTTTCACATTTCTATCTTCTCCTATCACACTATTTTTAACATTTTCACAGTCCAAATGAGATACACATTTAGGGGATGTTCCAGTTCTTTCATGAAAGGATTGTGCAGGATTGGAAAGGAATTGAATCTGGACTCTTATTTTTCTGGGCCAGTGTACACACTGACCCAGCAGAACCTGCTACCTTTCTCAAGGTCATTCTTCAAGAGGAACGGACACTGCACCTTCTCTCACCAGGATACAACCAGGCTTGAGATCACAAGTAAAGAGTGGACTGCTACAGTCCAAGGGCAGGTTCTTCAGACTTACCATTGCCTGTTTCCTAGGAGCTATGTCTAAATAGTTCATCACTCAGCCTAACGTAC
The DNA here is from genome assembly GCA_030625065.1 of Alectoris magna. Lineage (NCBI taxonomy): Eukaryota > Metazoa > Chordata > Aves > Galliformes > Phasianidae > Alectoris > Alectoris magna. The sequence goes on from CM060571.1 coordinate 16,535,994, forward strand.
TTTTTGGACCCAGTCACCTTTCTGAAGAGCACAGTATACAAAGACAGATGCTAAACTCTGGGCTATGAACTGGACCTTTGGGGTTGGATGCTTATTTGTTTTCCTTTAAACAGATCTGGGCCTGAGATGTAATCCACTTTCTTCAGAGAAAGAGAGAGGAGCATGACAGTAAGACTTCTGCTCAATATGAGGCTTGAGCAGCCTCCTTTCACTCAAAAATCAAGAGCATTAGAGAGCTAATGCAGAGGTATCAAAAAGCTGAGCCGCAATTATGAAACCAGTAAGAATGATTTGCAACCTAGTACTCAGTGTAATTAGAAGCTGAAGCACCCATTAGCAATCAGAAAATGGACAAATTGGTTTGTACATACACAGGCTAAAAATGTTACCATTTCAATACTGCCATCTAATGCTTTGTTTTATTTTTTCCTCCTATCCTCATTCCCAGTGCTGACTTCTGTTCTCTTAACTGTGGGAGTGCTAATTTGTTAAGAGAGGTCCAATGTTCTCTTTCTTCTACTACAAGACCTCTGATACCTGTTTAGTAAGTGATTCTTCATGTTAAGCCAAAGCTCCCATTTTCCCTGAAATCAACTCATGTAATGGCAACTGCATCTGGCTTGTATTTCAGCCTTGATCTAAGCAATATCTACCACATTTCTTAAAGATCAGCAGAATTCGTAGAGCTATTTCACATAGCTTGGTTCACACTGATTTCATGGTTTCCAGATTTCAAGTAGAGTGCTTTGGATTTTATAGTACCACACACCAAGTGGATGGTGCCAGCAGATCAGACACTACATCTTCCTTTAATATTCATGCTCTAACACTTAAAGTTACTCGATTTCTTCCATCTAGCTGGATTAATGGATATGGCTTATGTGTCAGCAGGGTCAGCCCCCTACCACAGCATTTGGGCCATGAATTCTCATGGACAGGGAATATCGCACTGTCAAAAGCAGACCACTTAAAGTAGTTGAGAAAGAGCAGAAAGAGGGAATCAGAAGCTTTTAGCTTTTTTGGAACTTATAGATGTCACAGTAAGCACAACTTCAGGAGAGGTCTTTGACAAAATGCATAAATAACCAATGGAAATTATTTCCTTCCAAGTAAGACCAGCCAGGAATACACCAGCAGCAGTCACCTTCCACCCAAAAATCAGACTTGCAGTATATCAGTTCGCAACAGAAAACAAGTTGACCTTTTTCACCTAATTTACTGGATGCATAGCAGGTTAATAATGTTTTTCATCCACAACATTCACACTCCTTTTTACTTCCTTCCCCAGTCACAACTCTCACCGAAATTCACAAATGCTAGAGCAGTATAGAGTGAGGCTTTTTTGTGGTGGATTTTTTTGTGTGTGCAGTTGGTTTTTCTTTGTTTATTTTAAATTATTTGAATTGCATTCTGAAGAGGAATAGAAAATCCAGGAACACCTATTTTGCAAGGTGTAGCAATTGGACAGATCAGTACAATGGGATAAGTGTTACAACAAAGGAGGAGTGACAGAAGAACCAGCACAATAGAGAAGTACTGTGAAGGGATGAAAGAAGATCACTCACTCATATCAGAAGATTCCAGGCTCACAGGAGAAAGCTTCAGCAAGGAGGAATCTCCAGTAAGAGATTCATTAGTGGCAGTCAGCCCTTAAACAAGGCCTGAGAGAGGCACAGCCAGGCTTCATCCCTTCCTGTCACACAGCTGAATTGCCCGCACCTGTGCTCCCAGTGCTGAGCAGGTCCTTTCCCCAGGTGTTCAATCAGTGGTTCAGGCCGTGACTCAACAGTTCCCATATACAAGGATTCTGGAGGTTTCTGTAAAAAATTTTATTTAAGTCTGACGAACTCTAAAATCCCTTTCTCCTTGTTAGCAGAATTGTGCTGTCTTGTTCCTATTTTCTGAGTAGCACATTGTACAAGCTTTTAGATCTATAAAGCTATGTTTATTCTGAAGGTTACATGCAAATTCCTCCGCCTATTGTCTCAAACCCCTTGTAGGAGAAACCAGCTTATTATTCTGCTCAACTCCTACATATGAAAAAAAGCACACATTTACTTTATTTGCTGTGGGTTCTTCTTAAATAATAGTTTCTGGTATGACTGCTCACTAAACGAACAAAAACAGCAGATAAAGTTAGCTACTGAATGACTGGACGGAGAGAATGCTCGAAGAGGAGGAAGAGCACAGGGTGGCACAGGAATGATCTGCGAACAGTGAAGGAGGTGAAATGCCGGTAGATGGCACTCAAATCTTCGGCATACCTCTGGGCTTGGAGGGTCCCTGAAATCTGTGCATTGAAGCAGCTGTCAGAGCTGAGAGCGCAGATCCCAGCGGCTAAACAGGAGATTTGTGAGACTGTAATATTTAACAGTGTCTGAGTTGCTATGCCTCAGTAAGCAGAGCTGGCGGAGTGCAGAAGACCTAGAGAGAGGTGCAGGTGGAAATCAGAACTGGTTGCAGAGAGAGGACGTTGTCTGGAGGTGGCTGGTTCGGCCACAGCGATCCGTTCATTGGCAAGCAACAAAGGTAGATACATCTTCCATTGCAATTCAAACATCTCTTACTATCTGCTTTCCATCTCGCCCCATAACCAGCCTCAAAACCACGGGTGCATGCGGGTGTGGGAGGAATACAGAGCCTGGCTTTGCAACAGGTTTTAAACAAGACTATGTGAGCAGGCTAAATAAGGCAACACTACCTTTTCTCTCAACAAGAGACAAGTCACAGTAGCTCTCAGTTTCTGCAGTTTGTTTCAAAAATTAAGGGACTCCCTCCATCCTAATCTCCTTATTCATAGGAGCTAGAGAGGGTCCGCTTGGATCTATTTCCTAAACTTGGAACCATTGAAAACAGAAACATGTATGCTTCTATGCAAGGGGCTACAGTGCAAGCACAAATCACTGTGCAAGTACTGTTAATATTTGCCTGAACTTTGTTCCCTCCTTCCTGCCTGTAGGGTTCACAGAATCTCTTCAGAAATAAAAGGAAGCAGACTATCAAAAACAAGTTGCTTAGTGCCTTCTAGAACGTGCATGCTTTTTCTATATGAAAGTATCAAAAACATAGTAACTAAGCCATTTATCCTTAATGAAATATCTTTAAAAAAAATCTGTCTCTCTTCCCTAGCAGTGAATATTACAGCTGCTCACAGCTGCTGAGACTGAGCCTGTCTTTCTCCAGAGAAAATGCTCTTGGTACTGTTGGGCTGAGCCCAGATGGATCAACAAGAATCATGAATATTGAGGCACAAAGGGATTTGGAAAGAACTGAAAAGAGGCAGGAATAAGATGTTGAATCTAAGGCTTCTCCAGGTTTTTATGCTGACAACACCATAATCCAGATTGCTTCATGCTCTAATGTGCCCACATTAAAGACCGGAACAAATAATAAACAATATTTCATTGATTAAAACAAAAAAAAAAAACCAAAAAAAAAAACAAAAAAAAACACTAGCTTTTTTTTCTTTTCATGTAGACAGTTCCAATGCTGCTCCTTATAGTATTGCACACACTATCATTTAACATCTGCTGCTCCATCTATCCCTTTGGATAATCCCTTTTGGATTGCTTTTGCTTTTTTCTCTTCCTGTCTAATATCCTATGAAGACTGAGCTGATAGGGATTATTCTCTGAAAGGCTCAGGTCATGGATAGCACTGTTTTTGCTACCACAGCTCCAAGCAGAGGTGGAAAGCAGGTACGGCAGGCACAGCTCCAGGGAGTGGCGTGGGAGGGAAGCTGAAGAGGAGGAGCGTGAAGAAACCAGGCTGCCACTGCTTTACCATTGTTTCATCCTCAGCCCTCCTGGCACAGACTTATCCTCTGTCACAAGATCTTCTCCATCAGCAGCTACCAAACCTCCTAGATGAGACCAGTTCCTCAGAACCTCTTGTCTTACTTCCTGGAAGACACAGAATATGGAGTAATCATCTGAAGAGAATTGCTCCCCAAAGCAAGGGCACAGAGAATTGGAAAACCCAACCACTCAGCCTCTGGCCACCATTAACAAACGCAGGCCTTCCCCACAGCAATCAGGGCTGCAGCAACTGTTCCCTGGTCTCCAAGAAGCCTAGCTCCATGGAGGAGGAGGAAGACAGCTTTGTGCTTTTCTTAGGGGCTAACACCAGCAAGTGCAGCCTCAGGACTAACGAAACAGGAGACCCGCCATGCTGGTCAAGGGCTGCCAAGGGAGGTCCTGAGGTAGTGATCGTACCGGTGCTTTTTGGCTTCATTTTTCTCCTGGGAATGGTGGGGAACACACTGGTGTTCGTTGTTTTGGGTCGTCTCCGGCCTGGGGGACGCCCATCACGCAGTGCCACCAACATCTTCATCCTGAACTTGAGCATTGCGGACTTCTCCTTTCTACTCTTCTGCGTCCCCTTCCAGGCCACCATCTACTCCCTGCCAGAGTGGATCTTTGGTGCCTTCTTTTGCAAGTGGGTTCACTACTTGGCCATGGCAACAATGCTGGTCAGCATCTTTACTCTGGTGGCCATGTCTGTGGACAGATACATTGCTGTGGTTCACGCGAAGCGTTCGTCTGGCATCCGCAGCAAGCGCAACGCTGCCCTCGGCGTGGGTGTCATCTGGTTGCTGTCTCTACTTATTGCCATCCCTGTGGCCCAGCACCAGGCCCTTATGAGCGGTCATCAACAAGCACCCAACAGCTCCTTCTGCTGGGAGAATTGGGCAGAAGGTTCAACAGCCAAGCAGATGTACAAGGTTATGATCCTGCTCGTGGGATACCTCCTGCCTCTGGTGCTTATCACCTGCTGCTACGCCAAGGTAAGTAAGAGGGATGATAGTAACATTCAAACAGAGGAAAGGATCATTTCCAGCCTTTTGGTGGGTTGGATTCACACACACAAACTACTCAGCCAACAAATCCAACAGATCCAATTTAGTTGTACTCCCTTCTAGGACAGGATGTTTCTCTGGTATTGGGGGGATATGAGGGATGTTGTAGAGTAGAAAGAAATCACCACCTCACAAAGAGGACTGAAAACGATTTCTGTTCAGGTACAAAGTGAGGAATTGCTATAAGCTCACACTCAGCTGATACCTGCATTTGTTTAAACCTTCTGCTGTTTTTTGCAGTTTTTAGTTTGTCCTCTCTTAATAAAAAGTGATTGTTCCCAGGAAGAGAAGAAAATCATTGAGGAAGCAACAACGCAGAAAGCTACAGAAATAGTATCAGAGAAAATCATTTCTGCAATTTCTTTATTTTATTGGACAAAAAGTTTGGACTTTGTGTCTTGTAAAGACTTATAAAAAGTCATTTTAGAATTCAAGTCTTATTCAGCAAGGCATCTCTTTCTTCTTGTGGATTGTTACTGATCAAGTGTATTTTTTTTGTCTCCCCTGACTGATCTTTAGAATGTCTGAGACAGATGGTAAACCTATGTGTTGTGCTGGACTTCCAGAATAATTTTCCTGTGACTTTGTTATGCAGCAGCTTATGACTGCCAGGGAGTGGACTTCCTTACCTATAGTCAGTAGCAGGTCAGCTCTCCTGAAAAAAAAATTTCTTGGAATTTTAGTTCATGTCTGTTTAATCAAAAGTTCTGACACTTTCAACACTAGTTTATTTTAATATCATCAGTGCTATGAACAGGAGAACACTCTTAGATTTAAGCTAAAGATATCTGCCTCTCAGGACTTGCCTGTCAAAACAAGAAAAAAACACTAGTTTATAAATTCTGTCACTGTGACTCCAGCTGCTTTTCCCCTCGCTGCCCTTGGTGAGCACAGCAGCAAATGAAAAGTAAGGTGCATTTAACAGAGGTTTTATTTTGTTAATTAACTGCTTTAGAAAATTCAGTCTTTTACCTCCAAAAGCTGAAGTATAAATGTTGTCAGGTCATGGTTGTGTTACAACCAGGTGCAAAAAGATTAATTTAAATGTTGTTAACTGAGATTTTCCTTCAGTGCTCTAACATTTCTTATGACTCTTCGAAAGGGGAATTAATGCGACTGCTCCATTTGTCGGTGCTGCACTCAGGAGTGGCAAGGCAGTCATACCAGTGTACAGCACTGGCAGCCTGTTCTCTGCCTTTATATGGGAACAGCTTGGAGAGTACATGTAGATGATTTAAGCACAATCTAAAATTTCAAATCCGTGTCAAGATTCCTGTCAATTTCAGCACACTGCCAGTTGAGCTCTTACATAATGCTGAGCTGCATCTTCTGGAACTTAGCATTTTCACCTTCAAGAAACAAGCTTTGAAAAGAAAATTGGAGAGTGCTTAAAATTTAAAGTCTGAAAGCATCACATTCAACTTTGAAGTCACGCTAGAGCAATTCTTTTAATTTTTAGAGCTTGTGTAAGGAGTTCAAATACTAATATATACCATTCAATTTGCTATTCAATTTATTGTTCCTTTTTTTCAAGGTTTTGTATCATCTCCACACAAAAGTAAAGAATATTTCTAAGAAGTCAGAAAGATCAAAGAAGAAGGTAAATATCTTTGATTTAATTTGTACACTGATATAATGGATATGTCATGTTTTTAAAATAACTAGTATTCTTTTCAAGCTCCATCCAGTTACAGATGTCATCCGTGTCTTTCAGCGGAAGTTCAGATTCATGTTGACAGTTTGTTGTATCTTTATAGACACAGCACAAAATGATGCCATTATTGAATTGCTCTATTGATCTCCACACACATGCCTGCTGGACTGTCTTCGATTTTCTGTGCTACAATAGAAGTCCTACAAAGACAGTATTTTTACATTGGCAGGCAGAAAGATACACAGACTACAAGAAGATCTACGTATTTGAGTACACTTCAATAAGCTAAAAGGAAAGGACCCTGAAAATGAAGTACTTCAGTTTTGCTGCTGTTTGCACTGCAGTTCTTTAACATTTACATCTAGTATGTGGTGGATTTAGACCTTGGTTGGCACTTTGACCCTTTTGTGAGGCAAACATCAGGGTTATCAAGCTGTATGAAATACGCAGAATTATAAGAATTTACCAAGGAAAATACTAAAGATGGAATTTTCTTGCTAAGGATCTTTGAGTGGATAAGCCATAATTAATAAAAGTTTTCAGATAACAAAACTCACCAGCAGCAGTGATGCAACATGAGATTTACAGGACATGAAAAGGAAAAACTATTTCAGTCAGAAATGTTAAAATTATTGTGTGTGCAGTGAAAAGCAAAACTGTAGGTTATCTGCCTGGTCAAAGGCAAGCTGTAATGAGGCACTATCACTAGGTGCAGGTAGGACAATCAGGTCACTGTTTCTGCCTGCAGCACAACAGCCATACAACCCAAATGATCAGTGAGCATGCCACCAAGCAGATGTCACTGCCAGAGGAGATGACTGGGGAATGCTTTGATTTGCCAGCCCAGCAGCTACCATGACAAAAGGCAGTAAAGAACTGTTGATGATTTTATTTCAAAAATAGCAAATGAAGTGATACAAAAATGTGGTTCTTTTGCGTAGAATAATCTCATGACTTCACAAGTTTTCCCAGTAGCTCTGCTCTAACAAATCCCTAAATAATTTGTATGGTTTAAATTTCACTCCTGTTCCTTCCTTGCCTGTATATTTATGTCCCAATACAAGATTATTTCACATATTTGAAGAGAATGCTACTAGTGTCATCTTCCTGCAAAGCACTGAAGTCATAAAATAATTTTTCTTAAATGACACTCATTTCTTCAAATGCATCTTTTTGCACTGTTTCCACATTTGACCTGTAGAGTTATATGGAAAACAGTTCCACAGTTTCTCCAAGTGTTTGTTTCCTGATTATACACAACTTAGAGGATTAATCTTAAAAAACACCTTTGAGTGCTTTCTCAAACAAGTCAATGATAGAGCACTTTCCCTCCCTCCCATTAAGTACTTCCCTAGCCATAGTTCTGGAATGCCTACAAGCTATTGTTAATTCTGGCACTTAGACCTAGTTAAGTTAAACTGTTGATCCAAAGATTAAAAAAAAAAGAAAAAAAAAATCAGACCACTCCACATACACGCACACTATCTTCTAAAATTTGTCTCCTTCTAGCATTTTCTGTTGAGAAATCTACTTTTCATCTAGCTTTTCTTGTAGGCTAAACAGCATCTTTGGCATCCCTGCTGCAACTACATTTTGTTCCAACTACTTATCTTAGCACTTTTTAAGGCACCCTTCTTGCACGGTTTGCAGACTCACTCCATTCCCATGTGTGCTTTCAGAGTATCCTTGAAACATACTGAGCGTCAATCATTTAAAGCAGTCCTTCCTAAGAACACTTCACATTAGAGCCTAATAGGAAATTCATATGTACGTGTCAGTTCTGTTAAATTAGCTTCCTTTGTATGTATCTAATCAGTCTATTAGGGACAAGTAGTTGCACTTGGTTTTAATTTATAAACTTCATCGGAGATTAAATGAACAGATTTTGCTTATTTTGCTCAGAATTTTGACAAGTGAATCTTGCTCCGCGTTTGGGAAGTTAATTTAGCCTATACAAAACATCTAGCTTTATGAAATATGTGTGTAATTTCAGTGGATAGACCCTTACCACCTTGGATTCATCAAAACCAAGTGTAACATAAAAACAACATCTTACAACATGAGGTGATAAAATTACTTAATTCTTATCCGTTAACTTAGCGCACATTTGATCACACTGACAGAAAAACAAATCCCATAGTGATATTAAAAAAAAGAATTCAGTCTGGATCTATGACCATTCAGCTCTTACTTCATTCCTACAAACTGAAGAAAACAGGACAACTGAACTGTTATCCTCCTCTCACCTCTAAGAGAAGGGTTGTAGTGTGTGGCCTGTTTGTATTGCTTTTGTTTGTTTTTAACAGATAAGCAGTGAATTTCGGAAATAGCTATTTGTATACATTTCATTACCTTCATCTATGCTGTATATGGAAGTAAATGTCTCAAAAAAAAAAAAAAAAAAAAGAAAAATCAAATTGCAGACTTAGAACCTTGTTGAACAAGAGTTTCTAGTGAAATACCGTCTGCATTACCACTACAAGCAAACTGTTCTGCCAAGAGCTCCCATGCGTTTGCCATTCAGAATCCCAGAAACTTTCTTTGCACTGTACTGACTCTTGAAGATAGAGTAAGGTCAAATAAAACACAGTTTAGAAATAAACTGCATGCCACAGAGTTTAGGGAAGGGGCTTCTCATGGACAGCATTCAAGAGGCTGGCTGAAAGCACATTGCTATTATAGTACATTATAATATTCCTTTCAAAACAAACAAAAAGCCTTATGATTGGGTAAGATTTTTTAAACATCTTGTTTCTGGATCTAAAGTGTTTGGTAACCTCATTGGAGTTTTAGTGGGTTACTATTCCTATTCTACCCAACTCCAAATAATAATATAACATTGGTAATACACAGAAAAGACCTCATCCTAATTCATACAATTCAAGCCACTGAATAGAGAAATTGATGGATGCAGTAGGGAAGCACTGTAGGGACAAATCAAATTTAAGCCACTTGAAGGGTTAGAAAGGAGCCCATATTTGATCTGCTGTAGGTACATCCTCTGAATCTCAAATCAACACGTGAAAGATAAAGCCGGTATTTACAGAACACGTGAGAGAGAGACTGCTAGGTGCAAACCTAGGGTAATTTCTAAAGCGATAATGATCACATGGCCAAGTGAACAATTCCCGTGTTGTAGTAGTATATACCTGACTTTCTTAGTTGCAAAGCCACAACAAAGTAGGCAACATAAAACTGTATTTAATTCCATCTGAGCACATGGATTGTAGTACACAATCCAGATAATTGGTACTGTACATCAACCTCATCTTTTAAAGATCATACTGTAACTTCAATTAAAAAAAAAACCAAACAACTAAACTTAACGCAATACATCAGAAATTCGTTATTCTAAGAAGTCTTTTGCTTGTGTCTTCCATCAACTTTTCTGCAGTTTTGAGGCACAGCATGATTTTCCTGTGCCTGCCCCTGCTGCAGTGCTCTCAGCCTTCCCCTGAGACCTACCCAGAGTGTACTACCAACACACCCAGCAGAAAAGCACCAGCTGCCTAGAGACAGAGCAGAGCTGCACAGACGGGCATACATACCTACTGTCAGACAGCCGAGTAAAAGAACAAAACTCAGTTAAAATGATTGTTTTTTTCTCTACCTGCCCAAGTAAAAGAAGCTCTGACATGCACACCTGAAATAGGACAGCATTGCTGCCTAATTGCTCATCAAGGGATCCTTGTCAAAAAGTTCCTTTGGAAACTAGCTTATGAAGCCTCTTCTCTGAATGCCAAGCTTCATTTCAGCAGTACCATATCTCCCAGACAAAATCACTACAAGACATACCTGGAGTTCCAGTAGATTTCATTCTGTACCTCGCATTCAAAGACATGTTTCTTTCTCTTCAATTATTTCCAATCTTTCTACCATTGTCCCATTTGCCACAGTATTGTACTAGAAATTTACATTATTTGAGGGTGTGTAGGAGTTATAAGGACAGATAGGAAGGCCCTGTTTTCTAAGGCCAACATACTAGTGGGCAATGCTTAGATGCATGACTTTAAAAATTACAAGCATGTTTGGTCTGAGTGAGCTCGGTTTATGAATAAGAGAGCTCAGACAGTCCCCCCACCTGCCCCTTCCTACCCTCACGCCAAAAGTCAGCATTCAAAAAATTGCTGAAAATAACAGGTTTGCCTTCAATAGAATCTGAGGATGACATAAAATCCTCCAGGTACATCTGTCACTAAGGAAATAAAAACATTTGTGCTTGGTTTGCAGTTCGTAAGCTCTTAAGTTACAATGTGCTAATTGCTCAAACTACTGCAGGTTTTTTTCAATTTATGCACATTTGAAGCTGTAAAAATTTAACATGCTCAAAGGTTGATGCATTCTGAATTCATACTGTGTTATCAAGAGACTGACCTTTAATTCATCTTCCTACCTTGCACATATTTTTATATAGGCTTATCATCTACATGTTGATGTTGGACCAGCTCAATTTGATGTGCTTTTCCATTTATATGCAACATTTGTGCAGATCAGGGGATAAATCCAGTAATTTCTGCAAGTTGGTGCTGAAATTCTGTGTGCTGAACTAAGCCAGACTGTGCATGCAAAAAATGCATGAATGCCAGCTTCCATGTTTAATTTCTTGCTAGCTAAACATGCTCACCAACCCTACAGCTGAGATGGTGAGATGCTACAGGATTCTCCTTTGCAGTTGTGGATAATCATTTATTGAGGCAGGCAGGCTAAGAAATCCTGCACACCTCTCAATCACAAAATATATTTTGGCTCTGCTACTTTGTTGTGTATTATGCATAGTAAAACTACAATTTATCTCCAAGGAAAGTTAACAACTCCCCACCTAACAGAGCTGAAAAAGTGTTTCCTAATAGCTCAGCCCTAGGAACTCTGAACATACATTTGCAATAAACCAGATATTTTAATAAAAGAAATGAATGCAAAGCAAGGTTTATTCTGACCATGAACTGGCCCTGTGGTGCTTTACTGGCCTCTGAAGCACTCCAGGGTTCCTAAATGTTTACTTGGTTTTGTACTGTACATCTTTAAAGAACAAACAATTTGCAAACTGAACAACCTGATTTTTTTTTCAGGTTTAAATAGGGTTTTAGGGTTGTGAATTTCACAGCTATCTTGAAAGCACCCTTATAAAGAAGGAAGAGCTGTGGAATTTTTAGAGGAGGTAACAGTGGTCAAAGGCTCTAATTAACAGACCAATTGAAACATCTGAATCTAAAAAATCAGTATAGTTCTTCCCTATTTTTTTTAGCTACAATAGGAAGGTGAAAAGGTGGGAATATACTTCCTTGTTCGTTCTATATTCTTTTCCTAGTCATTCCTAAAATTTTCACCCTCTTCTTACCACTATGAGAACTAAGCTAATGTGTTTACAAAGCATACAAACCAAAGGTCTTGCTCCAAAATTATACTAGTCAACTTAAAGCACAACCTCCTTCATGAAGCTAAGATTGTTTTCTACCTCAGCTTGTATATTCGTAATCCTACATTTACCCACATATGAACTTCATTGCTCCCAGAGCTACGTAAACACACATACACAGAGCTGATTTGGGACATTCCCTGGAGCACCTCTTTTTGAAGGTCAAATCACAGTCTGAGGTAAAATATTTGTAAATTCTTCAAGGTTCTTGGTCAAGAACTGTTTCTTGTATGCTGAATTCTTTATTTGACTACTGTTCACACAGCCAGAGGGTTTTCAAATACTCTTAATGAATATGATGTTGGAGGTTCAAGTACAACCAACTCTAAGTACACCAAAGTAGCATGGGAGATCTTGGTATGGATCCAATAACAGCAAAAAAAGTACTATTCAGGAGTGAAATCCTACAAGTTGTCTTGCTAAGAAGAACCTAGAGTAACAGAAATAGAGAGTTGCATTGCCAATTAGTAGATAATAGAATATCATAACGCTCATAAGCATTTATGAATACAAAGTGAGCCAATACTAAGAGCATCAGAGGAAATTAGCAGCAAAATCACAGAATCAGAGATGTGCAGGAGAGCAGTCAGACCAGAGTGATCAAGCTTCTAGGGGAAATGAAGAGTTCACCTCCCACCTTGCTATGCAAACAGCCAAGATGGACTGATTACAAATCAAAGTTCATTTCAATCCCTTCTCTTCTTCACGATAGCTAACTGCCATTTCTGATTACAAGAAACAATGAACAGAACAATGGTGAAAAAAAAAAAAAACAACAATTTTCAGTGCAGTGCAGTTTTAGACCAATTTGGATCAGTTATACCAGAGAGTAATAAAAGAAGGACCAGAGGGCAGTGAGAAGTGCTTCATAATCGAGTAACAGATGGGTTTTCTCTGAAGCAGAATCTTCTACCCAACATTAAAGCTGGTTAAGAACAGATACAGACTTTTTTGAAACATCTGTTTTGAAACATTACGTGCTTATCACTAAGCCATAAGCACATTTCTGTAGTTCAGGTTGCGCTTTGGGACCTTCCTGGTGTTTGAACTTTATGGAAAGTAGGGCTTACAAACGCATCAGTGGGATTCAGATTTGTGAACACAGAAGAACCTGACATGAGGAGAAAAAAAACTTCACAGTTTTCACTTCTGCACATTGGCTTAAGGAGGGACTGGACTCTCAGCAAAGAAAAGTCTGAATTATTTCTGTCTTCAGAAAACAGAGTATGCTGGAGTTCAGAGCAAAGTCGGTACGTACCTCCAGCAATACAGTAGTAGACTGTGCTGAGCCACATATCCTTTCTGGGCACTGACGCAGCGCACAGTCTAAAAGCAAAAGCTTGGAGCACTGTGGATCACTACTGTTTTGCAGAACACCCCCCGCAGTAGAACTACAACATATAGCCAAAGCTGACACTTGGTAGCTTACCCAAATCAAACATGAGGTGATCAAAACTTGTACCAACTGTCTCTAAAACATTAGGGAAAAGCAGATGTAAGTTAGAGGCAGCATAACTTGAGAAAAGAATTAATCAGATAACACATAACTTTGTGTTAGAAGTCAAGAGAAAAGCATCGACCACCATACAGAGGCTGAGGAAGCATGGAATGGTGTGAAGAACCAGCCCTAGCTAGTATAAAGCTGCCTTTGGACTCACAGCAGTACATCATTAACTGAAACTAGTTTTGGTGAGTGAGGGGAAAGAAGACCCCAAGTATGGAACAAGTTCATTATATACACTGCCCTCCCACACAGCAAGCAGTTTAAAAAAAAAAAAAGAAAAAGAAAGAAAAAAAAAAAAGGATGAGTCAGTTGTTGTTAATGAGAAAGTGCAGAAAAACAGGCATAGCTTTCTTTATGCTTCCTCCTTCAGAATCGTGGAATGAGGAGAAAAAACCTCCATCATATCCTGAAAACAGCAGCAGTCCCACTAACAAAGCTCAGTTTTCCTGCAAGAGAGAATGTACTGTTCAATAAAGGCCCCATTGAATGTTCTTTCTCATTTCTGTTTGGCTGAGGTACAAAATACGTATGAATAGACTGATCAGCTCTGAAAAAATCTGGCTAAACTAGATCAGGAAAGTGACAACTCTATCTCCAAAGTCTCTGCCTTTAGACTGCTCTATCTACTGCATATTTTAATCTCAATATGGTTTATTAATCTAATGCATCATGTAGTTACATAAATTATAGATAAGCACATGGAATACTTGAAGCATTTAATTCATTAGAGTGCAATCTTAATTTTGCACTTGACAAGTTGAAGCATCTTCATCATGATTTCATCACCAATAACAGCTCCAAAGCCACAGTTAAATGCTAAAGACTTCATCGCCCTGCAGAATGAGGCATCTCCCTCAAAAAAAGGTCTTTAAACATATTTCCTATTGCTTTTTGAAGGGCAGAGGACAACTACAAGCAAGACATAGCTTGTTCAGGGCTGAAGAAAAAAAATCAGAGGGAAAACAAAGAAAAGCAGGAAAGCTATAAATGAGGTTCAAATCATAAGTCGACTGGGTTGAAAGGGAACTTAAAGATCACCTATAAAAACAGCAGTAGAATAAGGGGAGATGGAACACCCAAGAAAAATATTTGTTTATTTAACAAATATATTTATGATTTCCCCTGGTCTCTACTTCCCAGCCTACCACTGATCCTCCATATAACGCTTCCTTTGTACTTCAGCTCCTAATGGACTGTGAGGCTGTTTTGTGAAGCTGATTGAAAGTGAGTGTGAAATATTACTAAGCAACAGTTAAATAATCCAGTATTGGCCATTGTGCAATGCATTGTGCAATGCATTGTGCCTAATATGGACCAATGAAACTTCAGAAATGATCCGTATGGTTTACATGTGCACAGCTAGACCAGCAGTAATCCATTAACTGTGCAAATTATCTCAACTCCCTGAATGAACTCAAACGATACAGAAGTTATTTGGATCAGTCTTCTGCAGCTGTTCAGTCTGTATTAATACTAGTTTTAGCTAGTGTCATGTTAAAAGTAAAACAACACATTGTTTCAGTCTCTCTTAAATACATATCCCATAACTTGAAAAAGAAAAGAAAAATAAAGATGAAAATTCAATTTCCAAAACATGTTCCTCAAGTCATGAATTATGTATATCACTGCTCTACTATTGTCTGTATCTACACCTGCAAAATCCCAAATAGTTGGATCTCAGAAACAGCTTTGTGCTAATACATAGCAAGTGCAGCTTCATTTTTAATAACTAGCCCCATGCTGAATGCATGGTTTGTCATTTCACAGTAAGAAGAAAAAATAATCTAGATCGATAACCCCTATTCAGAAGAATTTTTTAGTGCTTGTAGCCTCCTAATTCAAGCGCAGGGATGCTATCAAAGGTTGTCTTGGTAACAAGCCTAAGCTACTTATCATTGAGACAGGGTAAAAAGAGTAGCACCATTATTGCTGGTGCACTTCTGCGTCTTTCAATTCCAGTAACTCCCAATCACACCAGTACCTTATTAAGGACAGCTTCTGGTTCCCCATGTGGTCATTTTTAAGAGTTTTTGAGCAGAGGTTGCTCATTCACATGGGAATATGCTTTGTCACCCTACATGTCAGACAGCATTCTGCTATGTGAAATAAGGAAACAGCTGAAATATGCTAGGGGTAAGATGAACCTAGAGGCCTTTCATAATGAATACAAACCTACCTGATGCATTATTTTACTTGCATTTACTATGCATTACCTGATGCATATTTTACTTAAATCTCTCTCCTCCCTGTATTTTTTAAATAATTTTTTTTCTCTGATCCACACAAAAATCTTGAGCTGATGAAATAGCATCTTCCTAGAGTTTAACAGATTTAATTGGCTCATTAATGCAGTTATCTCAGTGAAGGTAGCACTGTTGTCTCTCATCCAAACACATTTTTCTGTTTCAACAATCATCTGTTTTTTATTGCAGGAGATCATTGCTGCAGGCCCTATGTAAACGCAACCAAGATATTGCCTGTCCAATACAGAGAACACTCCCACATCTCATCATGCAGTTGACTTTTCTGCAGGGTTAAACAAACAGGAGATAAAAACAGTTCCCAAGAAAGCACCTTTAGGCTTCACCCGCATTATTACTGTTAGAGTAAGCAGAATATACTTTAAACGTATTAGCATGATTCATTCATATATGAAACCAGAATGAATATATGTTACAAGCAGTAATTATAATTGTAGCATGCCCACATGTTCTTCAAGTTTAATGCAGGTTTTAGAAAGGTCAGCACAATGTAGAAGTCTTGAACTAACTCCATTTGACTAGACCAAGTAAGTTCTAGCAGTAGATTTAATAAAGAAATGGTACCCGAACACATGAGCATAGTAGTTTCTAAGAAATGCATGGTTGGTTTTTGTTTGTTTGTGTTTTAAAAATGGTGTTGACCCCAGAAGATTTTGAAACTTCAAGAGTGTCATAGGGCTGTTACTAAAGCAAACCAGAAGAATCTGGAAGACAAGTGGATTTCCTGAAATTTTGCCTCATATCTTTAACCCCTTGCAAAAAGCTAGTTTATAAACACTTAACACTTGTTTATAAATATTTCAGCAGTGACTCTCATAAGTTCCTATGTATGGGACTGTGGTCACTTTTTTGGACCGCTGACTTTACACAACAATACCTAAGCACCTTACTTACTTTCTTCTGTGAAGAAATGCCATCCTACACTTTCCTGGAGCATGCTGTCGTATTTCCTCCATTGCTGTCATTGTCTCCAGAATATGATCTTCATAGTTAGTCTGCAATACAGAAGCCTACTGTCAGCCAATATACATTCACGAACACTATACCCAATTTACTGAAAGAAAAGAAGAAGAAAGAAAAAGCCCTCACTGAAGTAAACTCCAGATGAGTGAAGTTTTATTGCACTTTTATTGAATCACTACTGACAAGGGAAATACTGCAAATGCTCTGAGAAGCAAACAGTCTTTTAAGGCACCAGAGAAAGCATCTAAGACATAATCCCTTTGAAAATCCAGCTTCATTAGTTCTGTTGCTCATTTCGTTCCCTTGTTTTCCTCATATTACCCTTTGTACAGTGCTAAGCACGAAGACTCAGGAAAACAAACTGCAGTTTCTATCTCACCCGAAACACAAAGATTATCAAGGGAGGAGTAAATGACTCTCGAAACATTTTCCCATTTTAATGGGAATCTAAAACTCTTCTTCCTCAGCTCAACTCTACTCAGCCACTTTAGCCACCACTGGAATACTGCCAAGGTGATCTGCCTATTTTGGCAAGTCAAACCAACCACGGAGTGCTGGTGAAAAGTTGGAGCACACGCAAAGGATTTTCAGCAGCTTTTTTTTATTTGACATATTGCAAGTCAGGGATAAATTTGTTTTCTCCTAGAAAAGCTGAGGTGCTTTGTTACTGGATAAATTTAACTCTTTATAACCTCTGTTTATACATTCTAGTGTAACAGGTAAGGTGGCAGAGTGCTACAGTAATTTAAAATGACATTTGAAAATCTGCAGGTGTTTTTCCAGCAAACAACTGCTAGATGTAGTCTCTATAACCAGTGATTAAATGAGTTTTTTTGTTCACTAGGAAATTATCTCTTCCAGGGAAGTAATTGCTTGCTGTTTGCTTGAAATTATGGAAGGGAGTTACTGACCGAAGCATTGACCTAGACTACCAAGGCTGTAAACCTTAAGCTGAAATGAAGCCTAAGTTCTCGTTTTTCTTTTTCTTTCTTTCTCTCTTTTTTTTTTCCTGCTATTTATACAACAACTCACATTTTCCTTAGAAAAAAAGATAATACCTACATATTCACGAATTGTTACATTTATCCAAGTGACAAAATAGAAGTGATAACCACTAAAGCACACATTTTGCTGAGGATCAGTAAAGAGGAGGAAAAAAAAAAGAAAAGAAGTTACCTGATAAACTTCCATTACAATGTTCCAAGGACAGATTGAATAGGTCACAGAAAACCAAAAACAAACAAAAAACCTGACCTTCTAATACCATTAGTATTCCTGAAAAGAGGTGGAAGTAGCTCTGCAAAAACAGTAGGAAGGACTCACTGGGGCCCCAAGTCAGTAACCTCTGAGCTTTGTTCATGTATTCCCTGCCTGTGCTACATGTAGAAAGTGAGATAAAAGCAGCACTGAGGCTGCTTAAACTTGAGAAGTGGGGTCCTGACCATGTAGAACCCCTACCGCAGAAAAGAAGCTATAGCCAGTTACAGTTTGCTTTTACTGGTAACTTAGTCAATAAAAGAAATCTTCTTCAACAACTTCTTTTTGTACTTTTTTTCCTCAGAAGTAATTTTAATGTCAGACAGACTCTTAACTAAACTGGGTCAAGAAGTTTTTGTTCTAGAAAGGAAAAATCTTTTCAATAAATGCTGAATTATTTCTTGTCATGCATCCTGCAGGTTCCCTCAAAATAAGTTTTACTGCAACATTCAGAGGACAACGGATTTTACCTATATTGATAGGGATCTCCTTTTTGGGGGTAGCCGGCAGATTTAGCTCCCAGCCCCAAAACACTGACACCCTGGCCTTTGCCTCCAACCCTCTCTCCACGTGAAACTACAGCCAAAGATTCAATCCCCAAATTACCATTTTCTCTCAATGAGTGGAATGAAACCCTAAGAAACAGCTTGTTAAGTATCACACCAAAATAACCCCAACAGCTCACACCACCTTCCTTTGCTCCAGGCTGCCTCTCATCACACTCTTCCCACTTTGGCAGCCAACCTCATCAGACTGCTTCACCACCTTTCTCAGCCCTCCTGAGGCTCAGACCTCCTTCCTTTTCCCCAGCCACATCTGTGAGGGGCCATCACAGCTGCAGCCAACAGCTTAAGCTATTACCTAAGCTAAAACCAGGAAATTCTGTTTTTCCAGGGAAGAAGGTTGGTTTTCAGCATTCTTTCTCTTACAGTCATAGTTCACTCACCTAGCAAGAGTCAGTGTTGCCTATATCATGTGGCCTTCACTGTGGAGGTCAAACACATATCACAGATTTATTAGAGCACTGTGACCATTTAATACCTGATCTCATCTTTTTCAGACAGCACAGACAGTACTTCTTGTGGTTGCTGTGTTCCTGCTCTCCTGGCTGCCGCACCACATCATCACAATGTGGGCAGAGTTCGGGCACTTTCCCCTCAACAACATCTCCTTCACCTTCCGCATCATCTCCCATTGCTTGGCCTATGGGAACTCCTGCATCAACCCCATCATTTACGCTTTCCTCTCAGAGAACTTCCGCAAGGCCTGTCAGCAGGCCTTCAACTGCAAGTGCTTTCTGCAGCCAGTCCCCACTGAGAAGCTGGTCAGAATACGCATGGAAAACTTCTCTACCACACACTCAACCACTAACGTGTAAGCAGGGCTCAGAAATACCTTTCAGGAGGAGAGAGAAGGGTGGTGTCTGGCAGAACTGCTATACAGGGGCATTTTAGGTACCTTGCTGCTAGGCACCATGAGAAGTGTCTGAATGCCCTTGCGGTGCCCCTAAGAGGAAACAGTTGTTATGCCCACAAAGGATGTGTTTAAACAGAAGGTATAATTACGGACAGACATGAAACGAGCAAGTTAACAATTTTGTGCGTGGACTGTTACTAAGGTGTGAGCAATGAGTGACATGACTTTTATTGAGGACACTGAGAAGCAGCTCAGTAATCTAGCTAAAACATCAATGAATATGTCTGTTTCTTAAGCAATCATTTTACCATATGTGAGCAATGTACGTTTTTAGCTGTGATGGAATCTCTAAATCTCCTGGAAGTCTTTGCCATAGTATTTACTTACCGCGTAGTATAACATGAGGTCTCACTGATGCAGATGTCTGCGTTTGATGGCTCTGTAGAGGCTTGCATTCCCCAGGGTCTCAACACCTGCATACTCCTGGATGTAATTACTTCTGTTGATGACTGGCTCTAATAACTGCCTAACTAATAACTGAGATTTCTCAAAATATGCTTAAAAGACCATTTTTGTTTGAAAGTGATATTTACACAAGGCTTTACTGGTGCATGTGGTGTTCTCTGAGTATATCTACCCAAAGCTTTTTATTGGACACATTCTTATACAAATGCTAAAATGCCTTCTTTTGATTAAATGTTTAAGTTTGAAGTTGTGATCTGTGAATATATATGTTACTTCAGATGTAAGAAGCATATGGCCGGAAGGCCGTTACTGTGTCACTGTGTGGTCTGCTGTCATTGTTGTGTGCTTCAGCCCTGACTGACCCAACCTGAGACTCGCTGTAGCGTTATTCTGGATTCACAGACTGTTAAGGAGCTTTTCAAGTGCATTATAGAAGTTTAATTTGAAGTTTAACTAAGAACCATAACGACAATCACCAGATACCGTCTCGAACACCTTCAGTGTCTTTTGTGACTGCCTTCAAAACCCATATGCCTAATTTCGGTGAGATATACTTTATGCACCAAACATTCGTATTTTTTATTAACGTGTACGTTAACCTGCTCTAACTGGTGAACCGAGCAGCAGCGAGCCCCGCGCCGCCATCACCGCCCCCTCAGCCGGCGCCACGCAAGGGCGGGCACGCAGGGCGGCCCCTTCCCGCCACAGCCCCTCAGCGCCGGTGGGAGCCCGCGCCCCTCGTGAAGGGACAGCCCGCCCCGCGCAACCGCCTCAGGAAGAAAACGGCCCTGTTATCACCAGTGCTACTTAGCTAATGATAGAAACCAAGAGGATGAATTATGATCGTTGCCAAGGTTGTTTTGACTGCGGACCTCCGGTCAAAAGCTGATGTTTATGTGACATCATTTAACTTCTTTAGGGCTATTTTCTCCCCGGAATCAAACGTTACCTGAGAAGTGGCAGAATGGTTTTGAACTCAGTCACATTATTTAGCTGGGAACCGTAGGTAGCAGAGCAAAATACTACAGCTGAAAGGGCAACTATACATGAAACTGGGAAAGCCATTATCACCAGCCACATCAGGAAGAAGGACACTAGAAGACAGTAACTGCACATTTATGTAACGTAGGGAAGCACTGCAGATCAGACTGAAGTTACACTAGATCAGACTGAAGTTATGTGACACCTGAGATAGTCAGCCAGAGAGCAGGCAAGCAAATACTAGCTTTTTTTTTTTTTTTCCCCTTGGAGTTTAAAAAAAACTACTTCATCTAAGATAACTGGTGCATTCATGTTAAGGCCACTCGCGGGACCTGATACAACACAAGATGTGTTTCATCTTTTCAGCTAACGGGTTTCTACATACTGAGTTTTAGCACAAGCAAAGAGATGGATAGTAAAGAATAAAGAGCCACTGAAAGGAAGAGCTGCAGTAAGTCCCCACAACATAAATGAGAGTTAAAGGACTATTTTTTTTTTAGCGATTATTTCCCATGGACACAAACCAGCAGCTAGATACAAAATAACCTCAGCCTCACTTTGATCCCCTCAGGTTAAGAGAACAGTGACACCACACCCAAAAGAAACTTCCTGTATCTGTTCCATTAGGATAGGAAAAAAGTGTTTTGTCATTGGAGACATCTCCAGCTTTTTTTTCAAATCAGTTCAACAGACATGTCATATAAAGAATAACCAGTAAACACTTAATGCCTTTCTTAATACAGTGAAGCAGCACCAATGTTTATTCTCAGTGAAAAACATCAAAGCCTGAAAAAACCCTCAGTTTTATTGTACAATTTCTCTCCCACCCATCTTTAGAGGCATCTGGTCTACAATTCTCTGAATGAGCCGCTATACCTGCCAGTAGACATTTTTAACAATGATGTTTAGCTGCTAGTGATGAGGAACACTGAAATGCAACACAACTGCACATCATAGAGGCACGCTCATGAATTGTGATGCCTCTGGAAATGACCATTGCAGCTTCCAGAACAGTGCACAAAGTTAACCAGATCATCTTGTTCTGAAACTCAATCCTCTACCATTTCAGCCAGCCTCACACACTTACATGTTGTGTCTTAATGGATTCAATGTAGTCCCTTCCAGGCCATTTATTACCACTTGACAACTCAAATCAACCTGCTTTAGGTGGAGATTCATTAATAGAAGCGTCCATGCCTGGGAGACCTGCCCTTTTCCGGGCAGCAGTTTCTATTTTCCGCACTAGGTCCACATCCCATCGATGGGTTACAAAGCTAACCACAGCCCCAGGCATCTTGCTTCCGACCCGCCCAACGCGCCCCACGCGGTGTAGGTAATCCTGCAGGGTGTTTGGGAAGTCATAGTTGACCACGAGCTGCACACTGCTAGTGTCCAACCCCCGCGAGGCAAGGTCAGTGCACACGAGGACAGACACATCTCCCTTCTGAAAGGAGGCAAAGATGCCAGCTCTGGCAGCTGCCAACATTTGTCCCTGTAACCTCAGGTGCTTGATTTTGTGGTCATCCAGGATATAGCCCAGCCAGTTGACGGTGCTGGCGCTGTTGCAGAAGATGAGGACAGCCCCACTGGATGCTGAGCGCTCCTTGAGGAGCTGCAGCAGTTCAGGTAGCTTGTCCTGACCTTTGAGACAGACAAATTTCTGCTGGACATGTGAAGGCAGGCGGTGCAAGCTCTGGGTGCTGAGGTTGACAAAGCAGTCCACGTCGACAAACCTTGCAAGCATCTTGCTCAGCCCCGCAGGGAAGGTGGCCCCCACCACCACCACCTGGGTCCTCTCCTCCCCGGGGCCGGCCGGCCCGGGGGCACCCGCGGCAAGCGGGGCGTGCGCCAGGACCTCCTCCAGCGGCGTGGCGAAGGACTCGTCGTCTATCAGCGTGTCCGCCTCGTCCAGCACCACCCAGCGCAGCTGCCCAAGGACCAAGAAGCGGCGCCGCAGCGCGGTCTGTAGCGCCCCCGGGGTGCCCAGCAGCACGGCAGCTCCCGGTGGCGGCGCCCGCAGCTGCCGCCTCAGCCCTCCCGCGGCGCCGCCGCCCGTCAGCCCGCGCACCAGCAGCCCCGCCGGGCGGCACAGCGCCGCCGCCACCGCGCCCACCTGCGCCACCAGCTCCCGCGACGGCAGCACCACCAAGCCACGGGGCGACGCCGACCGCGGCCCCGACCCCTCGGGCTTCTCCATGGCCGGCTCAAGACGGGCGGGGCGGGTCAGCAGCCGGTCGAGCAGCGGCAGCAGGTAGGCCAGCGTCTTGCCGCTGCCCGTCTCGGCGGCGCACAGGGCGCTACGACCGCGGCGCAGGGCGGGAATGGCGAGGCGCTGCACCGCCGTGGGGCGGCCGATAGAGAGGTCCTGCAGGGCGGTCAGCAGGGCCGGCTGAAGCCCCATCTCCGCGAAAAGCGGGCCCTGCCCCGCCTGGTGCTGAGACGCCAGCAGGGCGGGGGCCGCATCCTGGACGGCCTCCAGCTGAAAGTAGTCCCCACGCGCCTTCCTGTGCTTCCAGCCTGCCGACACCAGCTGCGGCCGCTCCCAGCGCCCCACCGTCTGCCAGCGGGGCTGGCTCAGCTCCGGCCGCCGGCTCCGCAGCAGCAGCTTACCGGGCCGCACCTCCGCAGTCCGTCCCTGTCCCTGCCCGCGCCGGCGGCCCCGCTCGCCCCGTTGCAGGCGCAGCCGCAGCGCCCAAGGGATGCGCACCACGTTCTCAGGGGGCTGCGCGCCAGCCGCCCGGGCTGCGGCTACCCCACCGCTCCTCAGAACCATAGCTGCCCCCACGTGATCGCGGCGTCGCGGTCTGATGGCGTCACGACCCAGCACTCCGCCCAGCCGGCGTCGCGCGAGAAAGGTGAGCGCGTGGGGCTGTATCTCAGGCGCCGGCCTCAACCCGCCGCAGCCCCTCAGTGGGTGTCCCGCGCCCCTCTTCAGGACGGAGCCCATTCCCCGCGCAGCTGGCTCCGGGGTCGTGGCAGCCTGCGTGGAGCCTGCCAAGGCTGACGGCCTCAGTGCCCACGAAGAAAAGCTCTGGGCGTTTACTGGTAGGGAATAGTGTTTGCTAACACCTCGCCCCCCGCCTCGTTTTCTCTGTTTTAGACAGCACCGCTACAGGAATGACGGTGAACACGCCTCTGTGCTTCAGGGGGAAAAACATCCTGGCCCCCATGGTACGTGTTGGAACGCTGCCAATGCGGCTCCTCGCGCTGGACTACGGCGCCGACATCGTGTACTGCGAGGTACGACTGGGATGCCTGGGGACGTGGCTACTGCCAGCAGAGTAAAGGAATGTGGGTGGATGGGAAATATGGAGACGTGGTTGCAGAGAACTGAGTACAGGAGCAGACTTGGCTTACTCTAGGACTTTCCTTTTTTGTATCGTTTCCATTAAAGAAATGGAGAGAGTAGCTCAGCAGGATACTGAGCTGTCATCAAATTATAGGAGGCCCATGCCATAAGGCTAATGCTTAATTATTTCAAT
The DNA here is from genome assembly GCA_030625065.1 of Alectoris magna. Lineage (NCBI taxonomy): Eukaryota > Metazoa > Chordata > Aves > Galliformes > Phasianidae > Alectoris > Alectoris magna. The sequence goes on from CM060571.1 coordinate 16,560,251, forward strand.
TAATTTAGGTAAAGCACTCACTATAAGAGATGTTCACCTTTTGGTGGCTGGCACTTCCATTAGCCCAAGATGGCCCCACCCTGGGTCTACCTCTCCTGGTCACATAGAGAGCACAGGTGCCAACAATTTGCCTGTGCTCCCTAGCCCAGCCACAGCCCTTCACCAAGTGCTCAATTACCAGTTCAAGCCATGACCTAACAGTTCCCCTACAGTTGTCTTTCATAGTTTGAAATGTCAAGCGCAATGCTTCTCTTTGCTTACTTTGTTCTACTTTTAATAGTTTTTTTTATTATTATTATTTAATAAAACAGATAACTGTCTACAGATGGATGGTTTAGGTCTCAATAAGATTCTTCCCTCTTTGTTCTCAGGAGCTGATTGACATAAAGATGATGCAGTGTAAGAGAGTTGTAAATGGTAAGCATGGCATTTCTTTTGTTAATGACTGTAAGCATTCTTTTTTTTTTTTTTTATTCAAGAGAAAAGAATTACTTTGCTGAAGTAATCTTACAGTGTTCACAGTGAGGTGTCAATATCTGTAATCCCTATAAGCAGTTTATAGAAATTTCAAGTAAGCTTTTGAAGCGCCATTCTTACACCTGTGTATTTCTGTACAGTTTCAGACTTTCGTTTCTACTTCTTCAGGCACTTCAGTTGTTCAGCTGGTGCCCCTCAGGGAAACCACAAATCTTTTTAGAGGACGGAGCTAATCATTAGTAACTCTTTAGTATATATTTTTTCTGGGATCCTAACACACAGTTCTTCCCTATCTTTTACAGAACAGGAAGAAAAAACACACAATTGACTTAAGCTGTTGCAGGGATTCAATGAGTTTTCTGTTAAACTTTTTGACAGAGCTTAGGTCACTGGGTATGCAAGTGAAGGGGCAGTGCTGGGCTCAGCTTACAGCCACCACCCCTGCAGCCCCTCCTGCAACCAGAACCTTATGTTAGCCCACTGCAGTGGCCAAGAAACGCATTCTTTTGGACTTCAGTAGGGACAGCTTGTGATCAAGAGTCTGTATAAATATTACCTGTTGGTAGCATTATAATATATTTGCCTTTAAGTCCAGTGTAATAAGGAAGCAATGCATTTGAGATCTTACTGTCATTCTTTCCTTAACTTCAGGTCTGGGGCCTAGATTTGGCATAACGTGATACTCACAGGCAAGTTCTTAAAAGACCTTCATAAGTTTTACAACAGCTGAGTGAGATGAGAAACAACTTTTTGTAGTGTCCCTGTCAAGGAATAGAAGTCAACCATAAGTCCACATTCAATTCTTGCCTTTCTGAAAACTGTAGTGTTACATTCATTCTGGCTTGTTCCAGTGCTATTGCGCCCCCTACAAACAAGATGGGAGATAATTTGGAAGTACCGAGTAATGGAGGCTGCAGTTTGCAAGAAATGTACTGCAAGGATTTAGGAGAGATCGGGTGTCACTGGTTGTTCTGTACATGGAAGCTTTGCTTGATAGCTTTTTGTTTATATACAAATTGTCTAGGCATGTCTTCCTTTATGATTTCATTTGTGTATTATTTGTCTGTTTTATGTTTCTGACTTCATACAGAAGTACTTGAAACAATAGACTTTGTTGCACCAAATGAAAGAGTTGTTTTCAGAACCTGTGAAAGGGAGAGGCACCGTGTCATCTTTCAAATGGTAAGAAAACAAAAGCAGGTACTCTACTAAACAAGGTAGTGCTAGTTAACAGTTTTAATCTAAGTCCAAAAGAGCTCTGTATTGCAGACTATCTGTTCTATGATGCTTCAGATGAGGATAAAATTTTGCATAATTTGTTGCAGACTTTTTAAACTGTTGGTACACATGCAGTTAACGTGCTGCTGTGTAAGTTTTCTATATAAGTGTTCTCAGAAAAAGTGATTAAGGTGAATTCTGTGCTCTCTGAAGAGATGTTTTTGTAATCGATATCTTTATTGTATTTCTAAACACATACATACCAGCAATGAATTGCAGTGATGCTTGATCATGTGCTTTAATCTTGCACTGTGAGCAGCTTCACTGGAAAGACTAAAATAAATGATATTGTTCTGTCTAAGGGAGTATTAGGATGTGCATTGATGTTGCCTAAATTGATGGAGGAGGGAGTCTACATTAGACAGTGAAAAAAGACATTCTGCAGTGGTAATGATAGCTCTGGAATAAGCTGTGTATGGAGGCTATGGATGGAAATTGTTGAGAACAGGGTGAATATCTAATTGTGATAGGCTGAGAACATTCAATACTGTTGTAGGTTAGGAAAGAGGATTGATCTCTCAATTTCTTTTTGCATTACTTGTTATCATTCACTGGTTGACATGCTTAAGCTAAATGGTTTTGCTATCTGTTGTGCTGTGAAAGATCTCTTTTACACTATATTAAATGTTTAGAGCAAATATAGTTTTACACACGTAGAAGTGAACTTTTTAGTTCACTTGATGCTGTTTTGTAATTATATGCTCTTATTTTATCAACAGGGTTCAGCAGATGCTGAAAGAGCCTTGGCAGTAGCTAAGCTTGTGTAAGTCATCTGCTCTCACCCCATTCCCACACTGGCTTTGTAGTTTTGTTGTTGGTAGTGGTGGTTGTGGCTTTTTTTTTGCTGTTGTTTTTTGGGTGGGATTTATTTTAGAGAAGAAATGTTCTGGAAGACAAATTGTAGTGATTGAAAGGATGAAGGTCTTGATAGGACCCTCGATAGGTTCAGGAAAAGTCTTTTGAGCTGAACAGAATAGGGTAGTACTGATTTACATCTTGGTGATCAACAGTGCAACAGTGTAGACTGCAACTTCTATTTAAAGCAATTAATACTCAGAATAGCTGCTATATGATTTCTATGCAGGGATTGAATGGCGCTTCTTTAGTGCAGTGGGTGTGTCCTTGATCTTTCCAGTATGGAATTCTGTGGATAATACACACTTGCTAATAAGGCCGATATGCCTGCAAATGACTCCTATTTTTTGTTGTTTGAAACCTCTAGTAAAATACTGTGCAGAAACGAGAAGTGCATCTTAAACATTTTGAAAAGTGTTTGTAAGTCTCCATTTTAAATAGATGGAACTTCCATAAGACTTTTTGTTGACACTGGTGAATTTGGTGGTGGATGTGGTTTGTATCACTTAATTCTAGATAAACACGTTGAGTATTCGCAGCTTCCGCGCTGTTCATTGAAACACTTAGACTGGTTTTCAGACTGCTGTTTAAGTAAGTACATATATAAATGAGAAGCAGAAAGTTCATAAGTTCAAACAAAAAGTGAACCTTAAATTTACATTTAAGCCTTATAACGATGAAATAGGCTTCCTGGCAAGTTATCTATTTCCTAATTCTTGTTCTAGTATGCTGAAATACATTATTCTCGTTTCTCCTATTTCAGGGAAAGTGATGTAGCTGGTATTGATGTCAATATGGGCTGTCCAAAAGAATATTCTACTAAGGCAAGTGGATTCTCATTATTCTTAGATCTTTTTCTTGTTGATACCTTCTATAGAAAAGACTCCCGGTTCAGAAGACTCAAAGCTTCATCGTAGGGAATAAGCCTGGCTGTTATGTGTAGACTTTGTCTTCTGGTCTTTGTATTACTGGCATTTTTAGTATTTGGAACTGTCATGTGGAGCTATAATGCTTTGTCCTTTAAGGAGAGATGGTAATATATTCACATAATTAATGCTTTATCTTCCTAATTCTATGTTAGCACTTCTTTCTGTCTGGAAGCTTTTTACTGTCCTTTTATTCAGGCAAAAAGGCAAATGAGGGCTTGAAGCCTTCCCTACTTCCTTTTATCAGTCTAAGCTTTTTTAGAACTTGGGAATTTTCTACTGTTAAACCAAGTTGCATGTGGACCAAGTAAACCATTCTTTCCATCCTCAAGATAGAACTCAGTGCTAGTTTATTGTATCTGGCACACAAATAGACATAACCAATTGAAATATCTGGTTGTAAAATGCAGTGTTGTTAAAACAAGGAATAGTAATGGCCAAACCTGATGCCATGACATTGTACAGATCTCTTATTCTCCTTTTTCAGTTTTTAAGCCAAGAGAAAAAAATTGTTGAAGTGAATTGTGTTTTCCAGTAATGGAATATGTTTCTTAATTAAGCTACTTGAATAGGGAAGGGGGTTATTCTAGGTCTTAAAGAGATAGAGAGTGCATGAAGTTTTAGAACAGCCTTTGTTGTAATGCCTTTCCCATTGTATTGATCTGTCCAGTAGCTACACCGAGGAGCTATAGTTGTCATGTTGACAACATGCCATTAAATTCATAATATATGGTAATATTTCTGTTGCTGTTTTATTTAGCCTTTATTACTTTCTTCTGTATTGAAACTGGTTACATGAAAGATTGCTTTATTCTTCCACAGAATCATAATTAAGAACCAAACACCCATCCTTTATTAGGGTGGAAGATAGAAAATTTGTATGCTTGTGAGTGGTTATTTTCCACCAGTAATATTGGATCAAAAGAAGTTCATACAATTTTTAACTTGTTATATCTGCCTATTGGTCCTTAGATCTGTGCTTGCAGGTGAGACAGTGCTGAAAGAACAGCCAAAATATTGAATTTATAAAGTGTTCATAATGTGTTTAATACAGCCACTTAGAAAAGCAGGTTAACAAAAACTAAGTTTGCAGCGTGTAGGCAGGAATTACTGATACCAAGACCCTGCAAATATGATGTGTAATGATGTGTAATGCTCAAACAATATATCCCAAATGCTCTGCTGTCACTTAATGAGTAGGAACTAGATGGTTACAATTGCTGGAAGTGGCTTTATGAAATCTGTTTTCTCCTTGGTGTAATGGGAGCAAGTTGGTGCCCTGAATTACTGCTTCATTATCCTGATACTGTTCCAGGAAATGTGTTTCAACAAGCTGTTCGCTAATGCTCCTGCATTTCAGATTTCTCCATTTTCTACTTTCTTTGTTTAATAAGCACCACAGTGTTTTTGCTGTGGTCTGCTATTAGATGAAATAATCGAGTTGATAAATGTCTGTGTTTTTCATGTTCCTAGTGTTACCGTTTCTATGTATTTTCTCAGGGAGGTATGGGGGCAGCACTTCTATCTGATCCTGACAAGATAGAGTCTGTAAGTATTATCAGTGTTTATCATTTGTCTTAAAAGCAGCATTGGATCTTTTATCTATCAGATAAAACGATATACTCAATTGATGATTGTGAGTGTTCCTTAAGTATGTAAGGTTCTTTATAAAGGTACAACAACCAAATGTTAAACTGTTCTAATTTGATTGCATCTTAAAGTAAGGAAGTTTTGTTCATTTCAGTTCTGTAATCACATTTTTCTGTCTTCCCCCCCTCCAGATACTGACTACTCTTGTTAAAGGAATTTGTAAGCCAGTAACCTGCAAAATCCGCATTTTGCCCTCCGTAAGAACATGAATTGTTACGCTTAAGTGCTTTATTTTAGTTTAATTCTGTGATTTAAAAATCAGTTCCAGTATATGGAGTTCGAATAAACTGACATTTTAGACCTGCTCCTGTGAAATAGCATTTGGAATTATAATTGTTTGGAGTGCTAAACTTTTCTCCTGTAATTCCAAAACTCAAGAAAGTACAAGACATTAGATGTTTACACATGGTCTTATTCTATTGAATTCTGAATGGGGATATTTCTGTAATCATGGGTTTTAGTCTTGTTTATTGTAACCCACTGAGTTAATCTTAAAGGCTTTGCTGATTGGTAAGCACTGACTGGAAAATAAAATGGAAGAGCATATGGTTATTGTTGAAGGTTGCTATGTATGGAACTGATGGAGAGTAATAGATGTATGTAGGCACAGCGTGATGGCCTTTGAATGCAGTGACAGTCTGCATGAGATTTAAATGAACGGTGAAGCCAGGGTGCTAGTGTTACTTCTCCAACTTCCAACATTCATCTTAACAGTGAAGATTTCACTACTGAAATTGTATTTAGAGTTGTAACCGCTTGTGCTCTAGAAACTACTCATATTCTGTGCAGCGAGGAGCTTTGTGTTTCTTGACTCCCGATTAAATGTACGTGCAAAGGCAGCAATAGTTACAAATGATACCTGAATTAAAAAGGCTGCAGAAATTGTTTTTAGAAATTGTTTGATAGATTGAGCGCTAAAATTGCTAGCTTATGTGAGGAGATTCGTAATTTTTCCCAGAAGCAAAATTTTTGTCACAACTTGAGAATGACTTTTTATAGGCGGATTCTTGGGTGAAGTCATCCATTTTGAGATAATTGTAGTAGGAGTTATTTTGATAGAACAGTTGCATTTTATATTGTCAGTGTCTTTCCTGGAATGTTACTACGAAGAGTATTGTGAAAATATGTGTTTTTAGATCTCCAGGTGATATGTGCCTTCTTTTCTAATGAGTGATAATGTTGGAAATCTGTTTGATTACGTGTTCAGTTGCTGTGATTGCAGATGAACTGGATCGACATTTCTGTAGGTGGTTGAATTGTAACGGAGCTAGCTGTTGTTCAGAAGTTATTTGCATATGCACTTTACGTGATTGAACAAACAAATGAAGTCTCTGTGAAAAGAATCACTACTCTGCGTAAGATCGTTTTGTTTTGGAAGTGCTGTCTAATATTGTTAGACAAAAAACCTGGCACTTCTTTCTATTTCTACAACTATCTGAGAGCCTCTTCCTATTTTTTCAAACTGGTTTTGCATAGCATGTCCTCTGTCAGAGCAGCAGATGGGCTTCTGCCTCTGTTTGTGCTCCCTGGTAGGTGTTGCACTTTTTGGAGACTGCATTTTTGGAAAAGCATCTCCTTGTCCCCAGAGCTGCAGAGCTATATAAGGCAGGCTAATCTAGCAGCATACCAAATTTCTTTATGGCTTTTAACAGCATCTCACCTCTTTAAATATATACTGGGAGCTTCCCCTTCTTCACTGCATCTTTGATTCACTGGTTGTGTATGAATGCCATCTGTATTTTTTTAGTTACTAGTTAACTCTAAGACGTACCTGAGGAGAATATTTATGAACACATGATTGCATTTTAGATTTATTTCAGAAGGCATTCTCTTAGTCATCCATCTAAGGTGCATTTTAATTACAGTTTGTGGAGTAATGGTTAGAGAGAACTTGCTAACTAAGTGTTTGGTATTTCAAATGAACATAAAAGCGTGATGGAAAGTACTCTTTTAGTATTTTGTTATCTGGCTCAAGAAAGTTCGCAATCCATGGTTTGGGGGAAACTATTGAAAATGGATTCTTGTTCTTTCAATGAAGTATATATTAAATAGGTATATGTTCTGAGAGCTGCAGTTGACTTATGGGAATCATGTGTCTCTTACTGAAATAAAAGAATTCTGGCTTTTATTTTGTATCTTTGAACTAAGATTGTGTCATTCTCTCCTACCACTCAGGTTGAGGATACTGTGAATTTGGTAAAGAGAATAGAAAAAACTGGTATTGCTGCCATTGCAGTCCATGGAAGGTAAATCTGTTCCAGGCAAGAGTTTTACATCTTTGCTACGCTTTGCTGGCAAATGTCGCACAGTAAGATATGATTAGAATATACTCTGCATACAATATGTAATTCTCATTTCCACTGCTAGCTAAAGAAGTATTTTTAAAAATCAAGGTAGTCATTTGGGAATTGGTCTTTTTAGTGCTGATGAACCGTTTACTGCTATTTTTCTAGAAATTTAGGTTCAATAAAAACCAAATAAAACTGTCTTGCACGTTGTGTCTAAAAATCCCCGCTTATCTGGATATGGAGTTACAGTCGCAATAACTTTAAATGTATTTGATTTAAAATATATTTGCATTTGAAAAAAAAAATAAAATGAGCAAAAATAAGTATTTGAAATTAATTTTTGAGTTAGTTCTGCTGTGATCTAAATATATACAAATTCCTTAGGAATTTTTTTGGTCTTTTTTCTTTGTTGGAAAGGAAGAAGGAGGAGAGGCCTCAGCACCCTGTCCACTGTGATGTGATCAAAGCCATATCTGAAGCAGTCTCCATTCCAGTAATAGCAAAGTAGGTTGGAGTAATCAGCTGGTTATTGCAATGCACCTGTACCTAGCTTAAGATGTACTAGTGAAGAAGAAAGGAGGAGATTCTTCATGTGGGGGCAAATGCTTACATTACAGCATGGGAAATAATTATGAAGTGTCATTTTCAAACAATGTCAGTGTGATTTTTTTGTGTGTGTGTGTGTGCGCCCTGTCCATTAAGGGTTGTATGGAAGTGTGCAGTGTGTTTAAAACACAAACTGTCTTCAATATCCGTTTTAAAAAATCTTTTTAAAGAGAAAATGTGCAGATAATGAAAAAAATAAGATGTAATCAATGTTTCAATGGTCTATTGTTAACATAACTCAGACCCGTTTTTCTTCTTAGTTTTGAGATAATATCCTGAACACAGTGCCATCATTAGTAATGTAATATCACATTTGAAAATGCAAGGCTGTGTTAAAGTTTATAGAAGAGCAAGTAAAACTTTCTGGGTCATAACAGTGATGTTCATTTGTAGTGGAGGATCTCATGACTTCATCAAAGAATATACAGACATTGAGACCTTCCAGAAGGCAACAGCTGCCTCATCTGTAATGATAGCTCGTGCTGCAATGTGGAACCCATCTATCTTCAGAAAAGAAGGTCCTTTCCCCTTGAAAGAAGTCATGCAAGATTACATCAAATATGTATGTATTTTTTGGAAGATTTTCCTTGTTAGCATTGTTTATAATTTAGTCCAAATCTTAATACAGCATCTTAGTTCCTCTTACTTTCAGAGACTTAGACTCTGGTGATATTTTAACATACAGCATATAATGTGAGTCCTGCAAGTAAACCACTGCTGCTTCTGTTTTACTGCATTCAGGAAATAATTTACAGAAATCGTTCAGAAAACAATTTTTTTTTCCGATGATGGTTTTCTTACATGCTGTTCCTTTAGCCCTGGTTTCTTGGCAACATTTGTGAGGCTTACAGGGCTATCCAAAAACATCTAGGAATTTGAAAAGGCTATAAGTAGGGCGATTCTCTTGATGTTATTAGTGCAATTAATGTTGAACGGGTAAGTGAAGGAATATTGACTACTTGGTTGCTGTTTCATTGTTTGAAGTTAATTCCCTACCACAAATACTGTCAAGAATTTTTAGCAGCCAGGAGGCCAAGGTTAGATGAGTAGTCTTCAATATATTATGGAGGAAACTGTACGCTGTGTTTTGCGATTCAAAAATGATTTTGAAATTCATCAAGAGATGTGAAGATTACCTAATAAAACTTTATTTGGTATGTTTTAATATACTTTGTCTTCCTCAGGCAGTGAGATATGATAATCACTATACCAACACAAAATATTGTTTGTGTCAGATGTTAAGAGAACAGTTGGAAACCGCTCAGGGTAAGAAGCTGCATGCAGCACAGTCCACACAGGAAATCTGGTAAGCATGAGCTTCAGAAACAGAAATTGTATTCTGTATCAGACTTGCAAACCTGTTCTGTCTGTAGCGCTGCCTGGCACTTCTGACATTCAGAAGTTGGAAAAGAAAACTGTGTACTTGCTGAGGCATTCAGTACACTGACCGTTTTCAAGTTTCCTCCATGTTCAGGAGTTAAAAGGTTTAACCCTAAAGGTATCTATGTAGTCTGCAGCTAATTGGAGAGGTGCTACACTCAGTGACAGGTGTTTGTCCAATATTTGTGTTAACTAATTCAATTAAAAAAAAAAAAGTTTTATTATTCTGTAGATGTAGTCTAAATGCTGATAGTTTGGAGCTTGTCTTCTTTCAGAGCTGTGCGTCGTTGTGGGGTTTTTTGGTTTGTTTTGTGCTTTTTTTAAAAAAGGAAAGCTTTCCATGTGTCTGTGGGTTCTTAATGTTCCTGGGAAGTTTATGACAAGATGCTTATTTTAAATGAGCAGTTAGAGGTGAACTCAAAACAATGTATGAAGGTAGTCTGTATGATACTTGCATGTACTTCTCTTGTGCTGCTTTTCATATCTGTAGTATCTGAATATTTATGATAACTTTTTTGAGGAAATTGCAGCCTATCAGTACTTGAAGTGCTACACTTTAAAAAAAAAAAAAGTGGGAAACAACAAAAAAAGTTGCACAGGCAGGTGATAGGATAAGGGAAAACATTCTAAAACTAAAAGGTGGGAGATTTGGGTTGGTTGTTTGGAGGAAATTTTCTACTTAGAGGGTGGTGAGGCACTGGCACAGGTTGCCCAGAAAAGTTGTGGATGCCCCATCCCTGGGGACATTCAAGGCCAGCTTGGATGGGGCTTTGGGCGGCCTGAGCTGGTGGGTGGTAACCCTGCCCATAGTAGGGGTTTGGAACTGGATGATCTTTAAGGTGCCTTCCAACCCAAGGCATTGTATGATTCTATGAAATATAGTAGCTTTACTGAGTCTCTTATTCCCAGACATCTAAAATGATGCGAGTGAAGTTTCTGGAAGGAGAAACTTCAGTTTGCAGTGTGTAACAGTTTACTTGTATGAAAGTAAAAGAAATGTTGAAAAGTTGAAATATTCTGCAAGTGAAATTACTGTTTTCTAGCAGCACATGAACATTCTGTTCATGTTTAAAATGAATGTAAGTGCTTGCAATTCTTCTATCTGCTCACTGTGATTTAACAATGCTTTCTCTCTGTAAACAGCACTACCCACCTTATGTTGCAACATCCATAGAGGGAACTTGTATTTTATTTATAAAAGGAGCCAGACTCCATTAATCATAAAGAAGTAGTGGAACTTGTAAACATTACTTACATTTTGCTAGTTAGTTTAATTTCTTCAATGCTGAATGAATTTTACTGCAGTAAGTTGCTCTTTTTTGTGTGTGGTTTTCTAATTTGGTTAGAAGATCTGCAGTGTATACCAAAAATGGAAACAATCTTTTACAACTTCAAGTAAATCATAGCCAAATGGGTGGTGGTGTCCTCTAGTGAATTAATAGTAAGGTGTATTATGTGAAGGAAAGAAACTGTTAATAAGATTCAAGCCTCTAAACAGACCATTAGAAGAGGTATAGTATATGCACATCAGCACTGGGCAAAGGTCTGGGGTAAAATTAAGGTGCTTATGGGCTGTCTAGTGATTCTTTAGGGCCTTCCAAAATTGAACACAAGCAGGTTTTATATGTGTGATGCAATAACAATTGCAAAATTGGCTTAAGCAATGTGTATGCATAGGAGAGGTGCAGAGGAGAGAGCCTCTTAGAAATTGATTTAATCAGTTTTGATCAGCTAACTCAAAGCCTTCTAACCATTGTTACAAACTGGCTGGTTAATATCCAGATAAAGGAATAACTTGAGAGTTATGTAAGATGAGCTTATAGTCAGACAAAAATGTTAATGCTGCCGCCTTGTGGCGGTGATGGTGTGTTGCAGCCATATGAGGTTTTAACCTCAGTACTGAGTTCAAGACAAAGGCTGCTGCATTTCAGGTGAAAGAATTTCTGTAACAGCACATTCAGCTTCAACACTTTTCCACTTACTGCATTGGAGATAGCGTTGTGATTAGAGTGCATTTTATTGTTGAACAGCCTGGTATCATTGAGTTCTCTGATCACATTCAGCAAGTAAGATTTCCAGTGCTACAGGCTTTGTTACCTGTAGAATGTTAGTAGTCTCAATATTTCAGAGCAGATGCAGTGGAGGGGTCTGGAATTTAAAATGATTTGAGGCACTTGTCATTGATACAAATCTTAGTTTCATCCTATGTATTGGAGCTTGCAGAAAATACCGAAATTGAGCTAATAACTTGAATGAACATTGCAAGGTGTTTATTTCTGATTCTGCCTGGAGTTTCATATTGCAAATTAAATATATGGCGATGGAAATAAAAACTTTTTTCTACTTGCATCTCAAGTGTGTCTGATGAGAAGTGAAGGAGAAACAATATAATGTCACCGTGTAGAATATAGCTATACTTTCCTGTGATTCTCTGCGCATATATACTCTATTTCAAAACAATTACTTTCTGTACTTATTTTATCATAATTGCTTACAAAAAAAACAATCTGACCTCTAATACAAAAAAGTTCTATTTCAATAGTGAAGCCTTTGAAATGTCTGAGTTCTATGAAGAGACAACAGCTGTTTTTGAAGCTAAGAAAACATCTTTGGAAACTAAGAAACAAGATGAAGATGACCAGATGGAAGATCCAGATGTAATAAAAATGGCTGTTAGATTTGACAAGTAAGCATACAAATTTATTTTATTTCACTGGCTTGCGTTTGTAAAATGAATTTAACAATATTTTATAGTTTTTAGAGAATAATGATTTGCATAGCAGCATGTACAGAGTGATTTTTTAAATATTTTTTTTAATGAAGCAATTTGTGTGCATAATTAAGTAATCATTAGCATCGCTCTTCTTCCTGTGCTATTTAAATGTTATGATTTATTTCACATGTTCTTCAGTTTCAGGCATCCGGAGACTCAGTAATTTATTAAAAGTGCTAAGCAATTAAAAAATCAAGCATCTGTACATAAACAAATATGAATATACAAAAGGTATTGAGTTTTTAGACATGTTACTTGAACTGTCTAATAAGGAAGTGGCATTTTTCTCATAATTTGAGCTATAAAAGTGAACCACAAAGAGTAACAGGTAGAAGGGACCTAACGAGCGGCGCTTATTTTGTTGAATTATTGACCTGATTTGAAGTAGTTCTGCTTATTAAGTAAACTCTAAGTACAGTTGTTGACCACAAATGTTTTTGTCTAGGCGAGAATATCCACCACAGATTACTCCAAAAATGTATCTTCTGGAATGGTGTAGGAAAGAAAAGCATCCTCAGCCTGTTTATGAAACTGTAAGTCAATCAAAAAACCTTTTCAAACCTCTTCCTCTTGTAAAATTGCTATTCTGAGACTTGGTGTAGTGAGAAATTCAGTTTCCCAGTGCAGTGTTGCTCTTCAGTAAGATGGTTCAGAAATGATTTTATATATATGTATATATATAAAATGGCAGCTTATTTTATTATGTAAAACTGAGATCTTCAGTTTCTGTGGAGGTGAAAAACATAGCTGCAATTACAGGTCATTACACAGAAGTCCATGACTGACTGACTTTAACTTCTGTGAAGTTAGAGTTTGGTTGCAGAATGGTTTCTTCTGTTGCTGGACGCTGTTAAAAGTAGGAACTAAACTGGAGAAGAGCAACTGCTTGTTTAGGTTGAGATCATTACTTATTTTTGTGGGTTTTTTCTTGTAATGCAAAAGTATTTGGACAAATCACAAATTTTTTAATCCTGATTGTGCAAGGTTAAAGCTTTAGAATTAATTACAGTAATTTTAAGGGTATTATTCAATGGGGACTAAAGACAAGAATAATAAGGAACCTTGGTAGTCCTTGCTGTATAATGTGACTGTTTTTGACACATCCACCTTTTAATTCTTTCTTCTTTCCAGGTTCAAAGACCACTAGATAGACTATTCTGTTCAGTGGTAACAGTAGCTGACCAAAAATACAGATCAGCTCTGTGGTAAGTTGTCCTTAATCCTTTTGTAGCTATACTGTAGTTGTTTCTGAAGTGTTGCTTAAAAGTTTACTTCTGTGACTTTAATAAAAATCAGCTAAAAGATACCTCCTAAAGCTACCGCTGGGAGGGAGAAAGAATTAAAACCTTCTGAGAATTGAATGTGACAAGAGACTAAGATCAAGTGAACTATTACTCTATGTCTTAATTCACCTAATATGTTAGTCCACAATTTTAGTGGAAGGGGAGAATGTAGGTGACCCAGTTCAGCTGTGCCTGTAAAGAGTCCAGTAACAAACTGGGGGAGACAGAGGAGACATTTGGCAGGGTAATGTCTTCAGCCACTGCAGCAGATCTCAATACCAAGTCAGGATTAGGTGTCTGTGCGTAGTGAAGTAGAAGACACAGTTCAGTGGCTACTCAGACTTCACAGTTATCAACAGTTACATCCAGTGCTGCTCTAAAGTTTCATGACAGTATTTTATGTTGTAATCTATTGATACTGCGATTGGCTTCAGGCATTTGCACTTAAGTTGAACCTGATATAACTGCAGAGTTAAACCTCAGTATTGGACACTATAAAGTGGATAAATGCAGACAACAATTACTGGTGTTTCTGGGATTACTGTTCAAAGGCTTTAGGAAGCAAAACTCAGCTGGTACAAATTTTGAGAAGAAAACATTTTCAAATATTGAATTTCACAAACATTTAATCTGAAATCCCTCTTGGAATTGACAGAAGTTTTTTATTATGGAACAGTTCCTGCTTATGTCAGTGTCAGTGAACTTGTACACCTACCAGAGATGATATTTGGGCCTGAGTGTCTCATCAGAAAGTGATAATTCAAAACTCAGTCTTGTTTAATGGTCATATTTACAAAAGTGAGCTTGTCTGAGGATTGCTGCTACTTAGGCCAAAGATATACTGACCTTTGAAATGAAGAGTTTGAGATGCAACTGTTCCTATCAGCGGAGGCAAATCAGCACTGACACCTAGCAAGATTGAAATCACTGCTGGAACTGCTCTGTTTTTCCTTCTGCTGTGAAATGACTACAGATGCTGTTTATTTCATGATGTTGCACCAGAGACAGGAAAGTAATTGTTTTGGCAGTGTAGAGACTTCAGTTTCTACTTTTACCTATGCTCTGTCTGCTTGCTCTTCAGGGACAAGTCAAAGAAACTAGCAGAACAGGCCGCAGCTATTGTCTGTCTGAGAACACTGGGTGTCCCAGAGGGAAAGCTGTGTGAGGGGGAAAACCACCTGATTAACAAACGCAAGAGGGAAGACCAGGAGTGCTTGAACAACAGAGACCATGGAAAAGATCTTTCTGAGCCTTCCCATAAAAAAGCTAATTTTGCTGAAGAAAGTTCTGACATGAATGTGCCTAAGATGCAACGGTAACATGGAGATCAGAGGTTTCATACAGCTACACAGAAGCTGGAAATTAGCTCCTATTTGTATATCTTGCTGTTCACATTTTGTCTGGATTCTGAGATGGATAAATTCCCCAGCTGTGAAAAATGCCAGTAAGATTTACTGTTCACCACTCACTATCCCCATGGTGCCTTTCAGACAGGATAAATTAGCGATCTGATTTTAGAAGACATTGAGAATATTATCCCAAACAATAAATTCTTTTAATATCAGATATTCTGTAGGCTACTTTGTCATTGGTTTTATTGTTTCTTTTAAAAAATTTATGGTATGCTGGTAAGAGATGTCTGAATACAGCAGAAAGCGGATGGATTCATTATGGAACTAATGCACAGAAATTTTAGTTGCTAAGTAAACGTGGTTTTGTCAAATGAGTTTCATGTACAACTTGAGGCTTTATTTACATCCATCATATTGACAAAAATGATTTTGCAGAGAGGAGACCTTGAAAATAGTAACACTAAGCATGAAAACATTTCTTCTTGATTGACTTCTACATTGTACTCTCCAGAAATGTGACAACAGAATTAATCACACTTTCCTGATCTTAAGTACTACGCTAGTGTCTTTCCAATAAGGAATTGGAGCTGTGCCTGCTAGCTGTGAACAGTTTGAACAAATTAACTTTGAGCTGTTTTGTACTTTTAAGCTTGGAAATTCTACTAAATGTCTATGTGTATATTACTAGCAGTATGGGCATTAAAGTATGGCAGGCACATCCAACCTGCACCTGTGGGCTGCATGCAGCCTGTCAGGGCTTGCAGTGCAGCTGCCCTGTGCCATCCAGGTGGCAGCCGGCATCAACCAAATACACTGATGCACTGTTAACCCTACATGGGCTGAAACCTGGGCAAGGAAAGGGAACAGTGCAGTTCCAACTCAAGTTAGAAATAATTTTGTGTTCTACAGCATTGAATAAACACAGTCCTCTGAACAGCAAAGAATATACAGTTATGCCTTCCTTTGTGATTAAGGAATTTGAGAACAAGTTTCAAGATTGCAAAAAAAAAAAAAAAAAATCAATTTTTCTGTGTATTTGCAACTCCATTTTCAGTCAGTATAAATCTGCGACCTGCACATTTTTCAAATGGAATGGAGTTGTGATCAGGCATTCAGCTAAAAAAATCTGATCATGTCTCTTAACTGGACTCACAAGCCCTGTGCTAACAGAGAGAAATATCCCTTACTTCGCAGTCATGCCTTATGTCATTGCTTTTGGCAGTATGTGCATTTGTGAACAACTGTTTTCAAGGATGCAGCACAGGAAAAATGAAATTTCATCAGAAATATGACCAGCACCTTGAGACCTCACCAAGAATTGAATCCACTGCCATTGAACCAGTCTGAGGTGTTAGTGTCACCAAAACAAGGTCAAATGTCCCACTGGTTGGTTTTGTTGATATCCTTTTTTATGTTTTAACAAACTATTAAACGTTAAAATGTTCTGTTAACTGTATTACATATTTTATGAGGGCAGCTCCAAAAGTTGGCTTACGATGTCAGAGGCAGAGGTTGGTGGTGTGGTAGTAGATGTTGAATCTTTATGCCAGTACTTATTACATTTTGTTAGTGTGACAGATGGCAGCAGAGGGGCAGTCTGACAGAGTGGCATCTGATGTGGAAGTGTGTATGAAGCGAAGGTGTGTCACTGAATTCTTCCATGCAGAAAATATAGCACCCATTGAGATTCATCAATGCTTGTTGAATGTTGATGCAGACCAACAAGTGGATATGAGTGCAGTGATGCAGTGGGTGCTGTGTTTCAGCAGTAGCAACAGCGGGTTGCTTCTGCTGATACAGGCTTTTATGGGAATGGCATGCAGGGTCCTGTTCTCCCTGATGAAAATGCAGAGCTAATAGTGGTGACTGTTGAAAAATGACGTTTTGTAGCTGAGAATTTGCTCTATGAAGCAGTGTTACTGTGCTCATTGTATCTGTTGTGGTTTCTATGGAAATCAACAGGTGGTGTTATCTTTGGAGCAACTTATATATGTGCAGCACCACACAGTTCCTCTTCACCCAGTGTGGCCCAGGTAAGCCAAAGGGTTGAATACCCATGAAGTATGGCTGTGTGAGTTCTTGAAATGTGACTTGATTTGCCTCAGTATTTGGCTGTTGGCGATGCTGGTGGTCTTAATCAAAATCAATTTATCTTCATCTTCAAGTTATCAATTCTGATCTGAAGACAAAATTGCAGGGATACCATGCCATGGTTTCTGGAGTACTGTGTAAACTTGCAAAATACAATGTGCTTGGGTGTTGAGGATATTCATCAAAAGTTTTCCTATTTAAAATTTACAATCATTTTCTTAAATGATGGTGCTAGTATGAAGTCATTCTTTTGTAATGGAAGAACGGTATCTCACTAGGCATTAGTATAGATATACATTCATTTTTAACATGTCTACTCTTCAGATCATGGAGTAATTTCTAGCAAATCTATGCAGTCTTTACTCAGTTTGTATACTGCTCTAAATACAGTTCAGCATACTTGAAGTTGATACAACTTTTGTATTAGAATTTTATTTCAAAGCTGCTAAATAACTTGTAGTATTAAGCAGAAATCAAAGTAGGAGCCATTTTCCTACTGAGTGTTGTCTGGTGGCTTGTGCTTGTTCATAGTTTGGTGCCATCGTAGAATAATTGAGGAAAAAGTAATTTTTTGGGTCCTGCTAGCAGCGTGGCTTGCAAGATCTCATTATCATAGAATCATATAATGTTTGATCTTGGAAAGGGTGTCTGATCTAACTCCCCCCTGCTCAAAGCAGGGTCAACAGGAGCAGGTTTCTCAGGACTGTGTGTAGCTGGGCTTTGAGTACCTCCAATGTTGGTGAGTCCACAACCTTTCTTGGCAGCCTGTTTGATCACCCTTATAGTGGAAAAAAAAAAGTCACGTGTTTCTCTGATTTTTGTTTTCTAATAAGAACATGTATTCAAATCATTATTTAAATTATTACGTGCTCACCAAAGCTTGCATTTATTCATCTTAATTTATTGTAATACAAATAAAATATGCGTATATGAATAATATATACAAATAAACATAATACATTGATGCAGTGGCCTGTGCTGTTGTTCTGGATGGGCACAACTAGGCCAAACGGTCAGAGCATGTGAAAATGAGAGCGAGAGTCACTCTGTTGGAATGAGCATTCAGTGCTAATTATAGAAGTGCTGTATATTCTGGCAAATGGCGAGAGCAGAACGTATGTTGGACACCCTTGACCAGTGTCAAAAGGGGAAGCTGCAGTTGTGTGTTTACCTGCATATGAAAGTATTCCTGCTTAACGTTTGTCTTCTGTTACGTGCCTTCATTCTTCTTAATTATTTTACAGCTAATGTGTAACTTCCTGCCCCACGTCCATCATTCAATTCTTCTCAGTCTGTTCCACAGTTAGGACAATTTGTATTTACTGTGCATATTCCTTTCCAAATACTGGTTTTAAAGTAATTTCTTCTGTTAGCACAGTGCTTTCCTTCTAGAACTTGTTCTGTTCACGTTAGTTTTAAAAGGCAAACTGCATTGCTGAGTCGTCTGTAGGACAGCTTCTGTGCTTCTCTTTTCTGCTGTACCTTTTATAAACAGAAGGTGGCAGATATTTCTTTCTTGTTCTGGAAAATATGCTGACTTCTGCAATGTTTAGTGATTCAGCCATTGTGCTTTGGCATCCTTACATAGGATGGCAATTGAGACTGCAGTTGGGTTGGAGGATATTTAGCTTTATTTTTCAGAATTTTTTTTTTCCCAATACTTAGTGAAAAAAACCTCTTAATCTTAAGGAATTCAGTCAGGCGGCCTTTCTTTCCCCTCACAGGGCAAGTAAACAGGAGAGCAGTTGGGTTTGAGTCTTGGTACTGATGTTTCAGAAACTGCTCATGATACCTGCTGAAGTGTGGTCCTTGTGTATAGAGAGTGCTACATCTGCCCTCCCTGAAGCCTGTGTGTACACCACTTATTAGAAGCGTGAGTGGGAACACAAAGATACTTTTACTAGCCTTTTAACATGGATGTGCTTGCTGGGCTACCTCTGGGGCCTTGCTGGTTGGAATGCTTTTTGGAATGTCCCAGGCTCTGAGCCCAACCCCGCCCTGGAATGTGAGGTTAAATGTTGGCGATACAAATACAGAGTTTGAATATTGAAATCCTAGAGTTCTCCAGTGCTGCAATTTCAGAAAGCTGGCAAGTGAACCACATGTCAGCTCAGCTGCTCTCTGATTCAAAGAATAAGCATGCCTTGGGTTGCTGGGGGAAGAGGGGGAGGTAGGATGTTTTTTGTTTTGGTTTGGTTTTTACTTACCCGTTATGACCTGCAGAAGGGCATGCTTTTCAGACGTTAACTGGCAAGATTGCAGGAGGTCCCAAACAGGTGCGAAGTTGAAAGAAGCCTTCATTCACGAAAGCGTTTTATCAACACTTCTTTAAATCTGCGTACTTAGAGCTGTTGCCTTATTAAGAAGTCTGCCTGTATTTGAAAGTATGTTTCTGAGATGGCCCTCAAGGCTTGATTCCATCTGTACAACAGTGCAAGGGGCCAGTGTTACAGGCTTTTATTCTGAGACTGTGATGACGAAGCTGATGAAAAACATTAAAATCAACATGCGAGCCCTTTGGTGAGGAGGGAGTGCCTTGTGTATTGTTAAACAGCAGTTGCCTAGGTCAATTAAGGAGAAGAACTGATGAGCTCCAGGGAGAGCCTAGTCTAGTCATTCTTACTCAAAGGAGTATTAACTTCTGTTTTTATGAGAGGAGGCTTAAAAAATATACACATTTGTGGTGTTGTCTTGGCTTCCAATTGAAATTCTGCTGCAGGAGTTAATGTGAATCTGCCCATTAAATATCCATTAGGTAAATAAATAAATGTTTTTCCCTTGCTCTGGCATGGTGGGAGAGTCTCTGTTTTCCCTTTTTAGAAAGTTGTTGTCTGACAGATATCCTCTTGCAGGAGGGTACAAAGCACTGGAGTGCAAGTCTGACATTTTACTCATACTGACTTAATTTTCCTTGATGGTCTCCGTGTATTTGTTAGTACTTTGGTTTGAAATTTTGTTTGATATGTACAGTGGGCTTCCTGCTGTGTTTGGTCAGTGATTGTGACTGAAATAGTTTCATTTTATCCACAGTTGTAAAAATAGATTTTTGATTATTGTTCTGCGGGGTTGAGCTCCCAACTGAATTTGAGTGCAGATCTGTCCTGTTAAACTGTTTTAAAATTATTCAAACATTTTGCCATTCCTATGAAGTTTTTTTTGTTGGTTTGTAAAGTTACCTCTGTGATGCTACAGTGCTGCATGTGCCACACGCGGCTGTGTACTTGCCACTGTGTATGCTGTGTGCAGGTGTTAGTGAGAACTGTTAGCATATTGTCATAGGTCTGTAAGTGAAACTTCTGATAAAATGTTTTCACTCAGTGACGTTGGAGAAAAGTCAGAGTTACAAAGATAGTAAACTGAAAGTTAATACCTCTTCGTCTTTTTCAGTGTTGGAAAATATTCTCTTTTGGAGTTAGGAAACAAAAGGACTCTGATCGAGGTTCATTAAGAAGTTTCTCAGTGTCTCACGTTACTTGATTCAATGTGTGCTTATCTACTTAAGAAATTAACTGCTACAGTTGTCAGGTTTCTCATGTAGCAAAGACTGGAGTACCACTTAGTACTTTATTGTCTCAAGTAGCTCTCTGAATCATTATAAAATTTAAAGCAAATATCTTGGCATTTGTGTATCTGCTCAAGCTGCATACTCATATAAGTCCTGGGCAGCAAACAAAAGTTGAAATCATAATTGTTTTCTTCTCACTGTGCTGAAATAAAGCAAATCCTGGACACCAGACAGAACACAAGTAAACATGTCTGGGTAGATGTACCTATACGAACCACAAAACCCATGAGGTCTTAAGGGTGTTAAAAACAATGTGGGACAGTTTCGCTTCAGCAGTAGCATACATTTCTCTCTGCTGTATGGCACACAATGCCTTTTTTTGTAATTTTTCAGAGGTTAATTGAACATTAAGCATTATGGTCATTAGGTGGGAGGGAATGGCAGATCAAGTCTTTCGTACTGCCGTAAGAATGGTAAGATTTCAGTAAATTCAGGTTTAAGCAAGTAAATCATTGCTAGACTGTGATGCCTACCTGTCATATCAGTGACTTGTTTAGTGTCTTATTGCCCTGTGACAGTATCTTATTACAGCTACCACCAGCTTGCATATTTAGTGCTGCCTGAGTGTGGAAAACAGTTGCACTACTTACAGCGTTTATAGTGCTTAGGCTATATAAATACTGAGTTGTGAATACTGAATTAATAGAGATTTAATAGGCTATCTTCTCTCTTGTTAACTTTTATGAGTAGGCCAAATGTTACAATGTAGACTGTAAAATTTGTTGTGGTTTGCTCACCAGTATAGGTGATATATGAAAACTGCAGCATGATCTGAGATGTGTTCACATCCTATAATGGCAGTGATGCTACCAGAAGTGAGGAGATGAGTAGAGCAAGTAAGAAGAGAACCAGTCATAGGCATTTCACTGCACAGTACGCACAGCTCAATGCATTTACCTGTGGATTCTGTCTTCAGAACCATTTTCCTCGTGTTCATATTCAGAGCCAGAGTGCAAAGATTCTCTATTCTTTGTTAGAACCAAAGATTCTCATTTCAGATTATGCCTGATGTCGCTGTTCTATGGAAGAAAATGCAGCTCCAAGTATGATGGAGGACAAGCTTGCATCTTGTTGCTTCTTGTGGAGAGACACACTGAAGACAAATGGATTTGCTTCACCCCCACTTGGTTCTTTTTTTAGTACGTTTTAATTAAAAAAAAAAAAAAAAGTTATTTAGATGAAAAGGAGATTTTCCAGAAAGGGCTGATGTATTTCCATGAAAGGAAGAGCTAACCTCATCCTGTTAGAAAACATCTTGCATTTTCACCTATCACTGCTAGATTGCCATTATGCTTACCATTTCTCTCTCAGCCCAGCCTGTGAACTCACCAGATCACCTGGTCGGAGAAAACATTTCGCCCACACAGTTCACACTGTTCTCACTTCCCCTGTGTTTTAGAACACTACACGCAAGCTGTTGTTGTAGTGATACCCTATATGGCCCAGCAGAACAGATGTTTCTGTGTGAATGCGTGTACAAAAAGTGAACTCTCTCCTATACAAATATCAGTTTTTTGGGCGGAGTCAAACCTGATCCTCAAGCCATGAAATCTCTAGAGAGGTAACATAGTAGCTGTCCTGTTTTAGGGCATTCCGATCCTTTAATTATATCATTGCAGAATAGGTACCTGGGGACAGTGGGAAATGCTTCTGTTCTGAAGCCAGAACTTAAACCTAGGTCTGTAATTTGTTACTCCTGGTTGAAATGTTCTTCTTTAACACGTATGTGGCCTGCTCTTTTTCTCCTCTCTGCAATAGTTTTCCCCAATGCAAGTGCATGACAGAGAGTACTAATGAGCAAATAGGAGGGATATCCTTCAGCTTAGTATGAGGTGGTACTCTGCTTTTGAGCAGCCCTGTTTAGAAGGACTTGAGGATCCTGTTAAATGAAAAACTTAACATGAGCCAGCAGTGTGCGCTGTCAGCCCAGGCCAACAACATTCTGGACTGCATCTGAAGAGGGGTGGCCAGCAAGGAGAGGGAAGTTGTCTCCCTCTGCTCTGCCCTTGTGGAGCCCCATCTGGAGCACCACATTCAGGTCTGGGACCCCAGCTCAGGAAAGCAGCTCGCTATACTCCATCTTCCATTAGTAAGTTTGGTTGGCTTTTCTACAACTGTGACTTAAAATGATTCTGACTAAACACAGCTCAGCCTTTAGACAAAAAGTCTTTTGTACATTTTTAAGAGACTTTGGGATACTGACAAAAGCTGCTCTTGGCTTATTGAAATTATTCTTCACTCAGTGTGGGACTGGGAAAGGGTGTCCTGGAAGGGTAATTCAGAATAGTTTCTGGTCTCAGTTGTTTTCTTAGTTTCACTGAGGTGAAGTTAGCTTTTGTAAATACCATTCTTTTTTCCGCTTCAGTATTTAGAGAAGGCATGTCAAGTTCAGCAATGCTTTTATCTGAACATAAATAGTTGCCACGTTAATCCCCAAATTTCCATTGCAAGCCTTTCTTACATCCCTGGGTGAATGAAAATGAACATTGCACTCGAGTTACCAGTGCAGTACTGTGCAGGTGTTGACTTCTGTTCAAGAAGGCGTGTAGCTGGGATGATGAGCCAATTGATCTGTTGTCTTCCTATCTTTGCTTCACTATGATTGCTTCAGTAGTATGTATCAGGAAGCAGTACAAATGTCTCTGATTTTTGTCTTGTACCGCCCATTACATTCATTTGATGTTGGTACCAGTTGTCATGATGCTATTTCTCTAACACCTCCATTTATACATATGCAGACAGAAAGGAGGTTTTATCTACAGTGGAGTAAGCTGCTGGTTACAGTCCAGTTCTTAGCATGAAACATCCTGTTGACAACCTTAGCACAAAGATCAGTGGCAGAAAACAAAAAAAAGCAATTAAAATAATTTTTAGTCCTTTTATGCGATATCTCCAGTTCAGCACTCAGAATTAAGTGATATGGGGTCCTGTGGAGTTTGTGCTGTAGCTGATCTCCTAAAAGAATTCAATAGTTTTCACACTTTGACAATTCTTTGCGATTTCGCACAGACACCAGTGAGATGAGAAGGTACAGACCAACTGGATGTGCAGTTGTTTGGTCAGGTTCTATGTGATTCTTGAAATGGAACTGGGAAATATCTTGTGTATTTCTGCCCAGTACGCTTGTCGTCTATTTACCACTCAGTATTTTGTAGTCAAGTTCTTAACTTTTGCAAGCTGGTAAAAGCTATCAGATTTATTCTGTTAATTCGTATAGATTCTCCATTAAACAGCAATATATAATACTGAGCTCTGTCAGGAACTTGTGTGTGTATTATAAACACATCCACAGTACATAATGAACTGCTGTAGTTTTACACAAAGCTAGCACCGGGAGGATCTTCCTTGAGAAGTGAGGAAGTTGCATGATCTGTCATTAGCTTCCTCCTAACGAGAAACAACTATCTTCAACCACATCTTTTAACTCCCACACCATTGTGGATATTGAGATACTAAGCTCGGTTTATTTTAAAGGTCATCATGCGAGATCTAACACAGTTTCTAAACTATAAACAAAACATAGCTCCACAGGAGGAAAATGCAGATTATCAAAAGTGAGTGAAACTTAATACCAGCATCTAAAAATAGCTTCTCTTTATGGCTTAAAAACCTTAGCAATTATGCGCAGGGTTTGTTGTTGTTGTGAGATAAAGTTTAGGTCTGTGTGAAATACAGTTTTATTTTTTATATAATAGCAACATCCAAAACAGGCCAAATGCTAAGAGTGTACGGAACGTTCACTGTGAAGCGTTTACTGTGTAAGAGAATGAACATGAAAGGCAGAGCAGGCAGGATATACTATAAACAGAGGGTAGAAAACGGGGAGGAGCAGAAAGGTGCCTGACCCATTTTTCAAAAGGGTAGAGGAGAAGATATCTGTGTTTTTTGCTTTCCCTGTGAAAACAGAGGTTGGATGTGGTAATGGGCAAGGAAGCCATGGTACTCAAGAATGGATTCGTATCAGGTTGGAAGGAAGAAGGAATGTGTGTATAAAGCTGCTTAAAGAATGTATTGTTGGATAAAGCAGTTAGAAGAAAGTTAAAATCGTCAGGGACCTGGAAATGGGGTTACATGACACAGTATCAGTGTAATGGAGTAATGATTTATTGTTGCCCTGAATGCTTGTACTGGTGATTTAAACGTAGTTCTGAGATGCTGGTAACATCCTGAATTCAGTTCTACCCACTGCAATAGTAGTGACGTCGTTTCTTTTATATGACTCCTGACAGTAGATTATTTAAAATGGAGATCAGCATTGATTCAGGTTTTTGCTAGCTGTAAAGCTTTAGACTGAATTATTTAGAAAGTCTGTAAGGCTGTGTCAATCAGTTGGATTAAAGTAAGATATTTTGGGGTTGGACTCAGTGATCTCTGGAGGTCCCTTCCAACCCTTACAATTCCATGATTTTTGGATCTAAGTTCTCACAAATTTAAGAGCTACTTAAGCTTGGAATTTTGCCTTAAGCATTTTTTTTCTGTTAGAAGTTTTAGAATTCTATGCTTAAAAGAAAGGAACTGGTTTCCAGTACTTCATGGAGACTGCATAAGACTGCTTATGAAACATATACTTTACTGTGATGGGAGATGAACTGGAGGATGCCAAAAAGGGGTATTGAATGACCATCAGTTAAGGAAGTTGCCCTCTGTCCTTCAACCTTGTGTACTAGAATGACACTGTTTGAACTACACGGCCAGTATATTCCTAGGAGTAATTATTCCAGGAAAAAAATAACAACACACACTTCTCAAAGAAGCTTAAAGCTACTAAACAAGCAACTGTGGCATTTAATTCAAATACACAAACGCTTTTTTAGAAAGAGAAAAATGTGGAGATATAACTAAGGCAAGGGGCTGCAAAAGCTGACTTGACATCTATTCTGAGCTCTTTCATTGAGCTATTCAGACTCACCAGTAGTTTCACCCCTTTACAGTTCCATTCCTTTGGTGCCATAGACACACAGTATGTTTTCAAGACTCACGTACTAGGTTATGGTTCAAGTCAAGTTATCTTATCCTTGCCTTTGGTTTCTTAGTGCAACTTCTCATGCTCTTCACCACCTCCACTGCGCCAGCACAGATGCTTGCTAATGGTTTCTTTTATTTTTCAGGTGAGTCAGTCCTGTGGTCTGATTCGCTCTGGGACCACACAAGTAACTGTAGTGGCACAACAGCAAGGATGGCATTTAGGCAAGAAAGGGTGTGCAGTGGCAAAGGGTCCCTTATAAGGGGAATGAGGGACTGCTGGAGTCAATAGTCATCACCTAGGAAAGGTCAGGACAGCCACAGCCTCATTATTTCTAGGCCCAGAGAAGTGTCTCTCATTGGCCTAACATCTTAGCTATGTGCAGTGTTGTGATTATTCAAACCAGAGTTATAATTTTTGCATCAAATTATTGCTACAGATAGTGAGAATTGTGGCAACAAAAGCCCTCCCAAACAAGGACACTGTCCATTGGTAAACAGTTTGCTCTGCAAATTCCTGAGAACGGCTATGATGAATGTTGTTTCCATGTAATTGAAGTTCCATTGTTAAAATAACAGCCAAAATGATTGGCTACTGTCAGATCAGCTAGGCCAAAACAGACTTCAGAGCCAGACTAACTTCTCAAGTTCTTTCTTCAGTTTTGTAGTACATTGTGCACCACTGCCATGAAATACCTGCTGCAGGGATTTTGCCAACAGCTAATACAGCTACCTTGTAGCCAGGCTGGCCATGCCTGCATGAACTATAGCTCTGAAAATGCCAGCAGTGTGCATACGTTGTCATAGTGGGAGAAATGGGTGGGTCACTATCTGCATGACCTAATAGCAAAATAGCTGTAATTCTGGCAGAGTATGCATTTGCTTTGGTGCACATACATGGCAGCAGTCTGAGTTTGATGGAAATCTCCATTTCTGAGGGTAGATCGTGATTTTGGGGAAGACTGTATCATTTAAAGCCCAGACATTTTATTGCTTCTTCTCAGCCCACAATAGGAATCACGGCAGCTGAAAAACTATCTAGTCAAATATGGAATCTAAAATCAAATTATTTGTTGGGTTCTTTTTCTTCCCCAATCATCTCCTGAGAAGGAAGAATATTTTGAAATTGTTATTGAATGAACAGCACACTGTATAAATTTGTTTAGGGAATAAGTGCTTTGGAAAAGGTTTGCATCAGTGCTTCTACAGGCTGAAGTCCTCTGTCAGTCAGGTACAGCACAGTCAGTTCTACTGTTGTCTTGCAGAGTCAGTTCTAGATAGGTAACCCTGGGCACCTCTTCCTGCCTCCACAGTCACCCTCTCAGTTCTGCAAGTGCATCTGTGCACAGCTGTTTGACTGCCTGGACTGGGGGGCTTCTGCAGGCTAAAAACAAACCAGCAACATAGAATGTTCTTCTTGGGTGGGTTTTTGCTATAACCAAGGGCCCCTCCCACCAAAAGTGCTCTTACTCTCATCCACTGTGACTTTGAGCCAGGCTGTATAGCTCCGGGGCTATCCAGGGCCCCACAGTTCGCATTACCAGATACTTTGGACAGTGTCTCACTCCCAAATGAAAAGATGAAAATGGATACTTTTTCAACACAGAAGTGGCAGCTGTAAGTATTTAAAGGGTAGATATTGGCAACTATAAATGAGCTGTAATGGGAGCTAAGTGGATACTTGCAGGGCTAGCAGACAAATAGCATTCTTGCATAAAGTGAGTTTTCTTTCCTGGTAGTAAGGCAGTCAGAGTTGACTCTTGACTGTAACAGATGCTGTGCTATTCTATATGCACATAAGGTAGCAGCATATAATATTGTTGCGGGGTTAGTCTGTAACAAACAAAAGCTGTAGCAATTCAAAATTTGGTTAGGAGATTAAATTTGTTTCTTCTTGCAGCAGTTTCTGAGTTAACTGGTTTTAATTGTAAAAGATTATTTTTAAAATAGAATTGCCAGAGGCAGAACTTTACAGATCATTAAAATATAAAGACTTTTTTCCAAATGGTCATCAGTTTTTCTCTTTAAAGAGACTGCTATACAGTTGCCTACCCCTATGGTATTCCTTGGGTTTCCTAAGTGAGATTTTGATCCTTTCTTCTTTAGCTAAACCGTGGCATTCATTCACTTCGATTTGGGGTATTAATAGCCATGGTAACTGTCAGTGAGAACTCTATCCAGTCTCTGGAGTAACAGGAGCCAACAAAAAGGAACGCTTTTCTTTCATTCCTTTCCAATGGTTCTCTGATCATTTGCCACAAGAAGCAGATTATTTTGACAGAACCAGGTTAGGGAGCGGCTGCATTTGTAGACAGACTGGCAGATCTGAGAGGACTGGCAACTACAGGTGGTGTGAAGGAGTTCTCTCCCTAATACGGATCAGCCATACAAGTCTGACCGTGACACTGAGTTCAGCAATGCTCCTTGCCTGTTCCCTCTCAGATCTTGAGTTCTAATCTCAAGATAACTTGTGACATCAGTTCTTCTTTCAAAAAAAGGAGGCCAAGTAAATGTTCAGTTTTTGGTACATGTGATTTCTGAATGATGAACGTGACGTTCTGATTGCTTTAGACAGGCAAACAAGCTGGATTCTTTGCTTTACTTGGCTCCACACTGAACCGGTCCAAAAGATCATGAAGGGTGGAAAAATATAAGGAGAAGGCAAAGGTTCAGAGAAAAGAATTGAAAGAAAACTTGTTCCAGGATCCACAGTAAACACTTTTCAATTACCTCTGATGCTCCTCCTGAGGATCTGTTATTTTCTAAACTAAAAAAATGGTGACATCTTCCACGGTATCTTCTCGATGATTCCAGGTACTTCTTAGAGCTGATGAGATAGGTGACAGATAAACTAAATGTTGTTATCTGTGGATCACTTAATGTATATCTGAGAAAGCATATAAACCTTATGACATTATTCAGTCTAAAGCTGTAGGGCAGATTGGCAAAAAAAATAAAAATTAAAAAAAAAACAAACCCAAACTCTACAGCTGGCTCCAGTCTCCATGTTCCTACCACATCAAAATAAGCCTAGATAAGATAGAAGTTCCTTTAAAAGGATTTATATGTTTTAGTTTTCATTTCTCTCCTGGCTCCGTATTTTTGTCTGGAGAAGTAAAAAAAAAAAAAAAAAAAAAAAAAAACCCAGCAAAAATAAAAGCAAAAATACAAGCATGCAGGATTGCCAAGAATCATTTATAAAGGGAAAGATTTGGGAGGGGAGGAGCAAAACAAAAGTGCCCCTCTGTTTCCTAAAACAAAAACATATTCTTTGGCATCTTTCTGACAGCATATAAGTTGATCATTATGTGAAAGGTACTCGGTCTAGTCCCAGTGCCCTCTAGAAAGTTTACCAGGGTCTGGCAGTATCACTGGGGAAGTGAATATGACCTGTGAACTGATCAAGAGTTAGGGATTACCTCCTCCCTTATTCCAAAACAAGTACTGCATTATATGGAATAATATCCCAGCCTAGTATTCGTAAAAGCTGGGAATAAGCAGCTGCTTAACAGTTCTTTTCGGAGTCTTTTAGAGCCTTTAAAAATCTGCCTATGATTTTTTTCCCTACAAATGCCTGTATTGTGTAATCTGGTTTGGGGATAGGCAAACATACTGGATCTTGCAAGTCTGGAAATTTATGTGCGGTTATAAAATAGTCTGCATATTTTAATATCTAATTTTCCAATAAACTGCAAGAGTCAGTAACAATGAGCTTGTTCATAAAACTGCTGTACGCAACTGCAATACCATCTGAGGTGGGAGGGAGAAGGAGAGACCCCCTTGAAGAAAGAACTTACCGCATGGTGAGTTCAGCTGTGTGTGAGTCCTGTAAGTGGGTATCTCTTTGGTCCTCATAACAAGAGTCTGAATTATAGGTGGGTTGTGTTGGTTTGTTTGTTTGTTTTGAAGAAAAGGCAACATTATGTAGTTTGTGCAAAGAAAAAAATGCAGCAGATTCCTCTGGGAGTTTTAAATACACAGCACTGAGACATCTGTCAGCACTGCTGACAAGAGGTATTTGTCAAACAATATCCTATAGATTTTTACTAGCCAGTTGACTTGGATGTCTTTGACATTAGACTTCTCCTGAGGATAGCTAGCCCAAGGGAGTATTAACCATACCTGTATGTTCCATACCTGTATGTATGATAGAGCATATTCACGCTGTTTCTCAACACTGTCACTGCCACTAGCCATGTGTTTTTGCCAGCGATGAACAAGAGCCTGCATGCTGAGCTCGTAAAAATGTGCACCAGCAGAGGTGACCACTGTTTCACAGCTGCTGTGATGGTGTTGTTGCTAGGAAAATGTTGCCCACACAGTCCTACTTTCACTGTGCCCACATCCACTGTTTGGTCTCCATCAAAGTTCAGCATGCATCAGTGAATGTCAATGGGGAACAGCAACTATTTAGGCATGGAGGAATTTGATTCCTCACCTTTGCTTCACATTTCCATGAAGCTTCATTTGCAGGCGATGTTATACGAACTTGGTCGTTCGTGGAACCTGAGTTATTTTTCAGGTTATTTAGGCGGAGCATTTTGGGTTAGTGCTTTGTACCTAAAGATCAGAAGTTGTCTTGCATGTTGACTGGAAAATGGAAGCAGTGATGTCTTCTTTAGCTGCTGCCTGCCAATTTTACCATCTCCAAAAAGGAAATGTTATAGAATTAGTGACTCAGCTGTAATTTAAGTCATACTGTTTTAAAATAAATTCCTTCTGCTTTTTTAACTAATAACAGTAACAATTCCTGGTAAGGGTTCTGAACTGCATGCAGCTTTTCAGTTTTCACCAGAATTTTACTTTACCGTACCATTGTCTTTTTCAGCAACAAGAGACAAAGTCATTTTACATGGGATAAGTCTCACTGTAATCTTCTATTTTTAGACCAGAATTTTCCCCCCACAACTTTTGAAGACAAAACACTATGTGAGAAGTTGACTACTCTGATCATATTCCAGCTGAGAGCAGAAATAAAAGTGCCAGCAGCATCACAAATAAGCCTCTTTCTCACGAGACTTACAGCACTTATTTTTTGTCTGAAAGCGTTCAGATGAATATCCAAACTCTTAGATGTTTATCTCAACTATACCCACATTTTTTAACCTTCTGTAGCATTTACTTCTATCTGAGACCAAAAAAATACATCTATCAGAGCCATGGCTTAGAACAACAATCATCCCTAGAGGACACATTGTTTGTTTTCAGTTACTGATATGAAATGCGGGGAGGGGGTACATTTCTGAGTTCTTGTCCAAGTTGTTTAAAGGCTCTCCAAAAGGGAATACAAACTTTAAGTAAGTTTCAGTCTGTTTTTCCTCATGATTTACAATTGCTTATCACTAACAGTGATCCTTTGAAGTGATTATCTTTCCCTTTACTGAATGCAGATTGTACCTCTATAATTAAGGCTAACGTGAGAAAATCCAAATAATTCAATTGCCCTGGCTTTGTCACTTGCAATAAGGTTCAGTGTTTACTTTTCAGGCTTACTTTCTCCTAGTTTCACGATCGATCAACCTCATGACATTTTTTTCTGAAGTCACTCTGTAGGGGTGTATTCGCAGCATTTACCTTGAGATAGCATCAATTCATTTGTAAGCTTGTCCACAGAGCCTTTTACTGGCATTGGTGAAGAACACGGATGCATCAGCAGTGTGTTGGAGCATTTCTCTTGAGCTATTGCCCCTTGAGGGCAACGCGCAGTTCCTGGTACTGTTTCATTGCACAGAGTGTTTGGCAGCAGTACTAACTTGAGATGTCCTTGGTCTGCCTTGCTTATTGCAGCCACTGCACCACCCCTGGACAGCTGTGCTGACACAGCTCATTGTGGGGCCACACTTTGGATCAGATCATGGAACTTATCCAACCTTAACAACCTCTCTCCACCAAAATAAAGAATGAAGCTGGGCCTGTTCCTCGATCTGGCTCACAGGTGGTCCCACAAATGGCTGTGCCAGAACAGCTGA
The DNA here is from genome assembly GCA_030625065.1 of Alectoris magna. Taxonomy (NCBI): domain Eukaryota; kingdom Metazoa; phylum Chordata; class Aves; order Galliformes; family Phasianidae; genus Alectoris; species Alectoris magna. The sequence continues at coordinate 16,591,706 of CM060571.1, forward strand.
GCAGATAGCATGCTCCCATGGTGCAGTGAGACTGAAGAAACCATTAAACTGGTATCGCCTAACACCATATCAACCATATTCTGATTAGTCTCAAAGTACAAACAGATGTAATTATTAAATTTATTTCCTAGCACTTGTAATTGCAACTGACCTTAATGGCTAGGTTGCTGATTTTAAGTGAGTAAAGGAGGTTTTTAGGCTTAGATGCTATACTTTATCATGCAGTCCACATACATTCATTCATTCAAATTGATTGAATTGCTAGAAGAAGATCTATACCAAATATATCCAGTTGGCACTAATGACAGCCCGATCAACTGGTGCGGATCAAAGCATTGCCTCTTTTGCTAATTATCCTTTGATTGCTAAGTTAATATCATTTTTGGTTTCTAATCTGGTGCAGTAAAGATACATGTTTAAAACAGCAACAAAGGTCCTGCAAATTGGGTCAGGTCTGGCTCTGTTCCACAGATTAGAGTATGCTCTGGCATTCAGTCAAATTGAACAGATTCCAGTGATTTCTGCACTGTGTCTGACTTGTGCTGGCTTTTCTTCTAAGCCTTGCGGGTCAGAAACCTGTGATTGTGCATTCTCTGTCTTGCATTCGTTCTCCATGGTTTGTTCTTTCATCCATCTTGCTGATGCCCCAATGTTTTAAAACCTTGTTTTTTCTCTCCTCTGTCTATGCTGAGGCAAGCAATAGAAGACAGTATTGAAGCAGCATATTCCTCTTCATCAGTACTTTTTTTTTTTTTTTTTAAAAGACGTGTTCATTTGGTACAAATTATTCTTTTTATGGAGAAGGTGTGCAGAAGAAGGCACAGAAAAGCAGAAGAGAAGGCAGAGGAACAGAAAGGAGCTATATGCAAAGTCTTTCACACGTCTGTTGTGGCATCATTGAAAATTAGGACAAAAGCTCCAGCACACACCCAAAAGCCACTGCCAAGAACCGGCTCTGGGGCGCAGGCAGGTAAGTTGTTGGTGAGGACAACCGAAGTGACAAGTTATAACCACGATACAGGTTCCATCCTGATTTTCAGTGTAGATATGCGTTCAGAGGTAGCTAACAAAGATCTGCTGATTAAGCTGTCTGGGCTATCATGGCAGATTTTAGCTGCAAAGGGAGTGTTGCAAGCTGCGTAGGTGGCTGTGAGAGGCACCCTGCTCACCCAGCCCAGCAGCAACCAGTGGGACATGCACCCAGAGCCCCAGAGGCGAAGGCGGCAGGCTGAGCTGAGCTGAAAAAACCTGCTGCTTCCAAGGGAAAGTGATCCCATTCCCACCCTGTACTGCCTCCAGCAGAAAATTAACATAGCAAAAGTAAGCGAGGCATTTTCATCTGGTTTTGTGAGTGAAGTCAGTTGTCTGATGGCCACTGTGGGGAAGGTGTGCAGAAACCATTCGTCCTGTGGCAGAGAAGTGTAAGGCCACTGCACCTAACTTACTGCACCTTTACTTGGTCCGTTTTAACCAGCAGCTTCAAATAAGTCATGCTGTGTGATTTGTGACTTACAGCTGAAAGATGTTACTGTTCTCTTCTGAGAGGTATCAGATTTAGTGAAGTTTTATCCGTTTAATCTACTGGCTGCCACGTTAGTGGACTCTGAAGCTAATTATAGTTTAAGTCACTATTTAGGCTGTGAACAGTGGTGCTTATATAAGATGGTTACCAGTGACTGTTGAGCAGCTGGTGGTCCCAGGGGTTTGCAGCCCATTGCATCAAACTTGCGTGAAACTGAGCTCACTGAGGTCCCTCCCTTGTGCCACTCATGCTACCAAATAATGAGCCAGTTCAGGGAACCGAGACAAGAAGTTGCTTTCTTTGGAGAGCTGCTTTTAACTGGCTCAGATCCCTGAGCTGATTTCCTGCACAGTGCTCACATCAGCACAAATCTCTGAGCAGCTATGGGGAGGGTGGAGAGTCAGACTGTGGCAATTGTGCCTTAGGTTGGCTGAAGGTGCAGGAATACATCCTAAACTGAAGCAGGAAAAATAGAAAATCTTTTCTTTAAAAATACTGTTTGAGCCACTACTGTGAACTGCAGAGATGTTGAGTGCAAATAAATTTAAATCCTACGTGATTTTACTTTAACTTTTGAGTCATATTTTGTCCAGTTCTATTGAAATAGATTTCCCAAAAATAAATTCTTCCCACCCTTCCATTTAAAGACTGGCCATTCTGGTGATGTTAGGGGTTAATTAGTTCATTTTCTCAAATGTATTTCTGGGATATATTCCCTTTAGCTACTTCGACCCATAACCTCATGTTCTGAGAGTTACTTAACCTTTGGTCTCGTACCATTTACTGGCAGCCATTCCTTTCCTTTTAGGATCTTTCTTATTTGTGATTCTTTTAGCAGTATTAACCACATACAGCTACTGTTTCCTACCATGAAGTCTCGGTGAATTGATGTAATGCTTAATTAACAGAAGAATTTCTCTCACAACATTACTGACACCAGGATCGCTCTATGTTAATTCTAAACGTTGACATAATTTATTGTAATATATTTTGCAATCCCAGACTAAATTCCTATTAAAATATTCATGACATTTATTTTCCAACTAAAGGATTGCTACAGTAAAGAGTTAACTTTGCCTGCGTATGCTGTATGAGGTTCTATGCCTTAACGAGCTTGGATTTCTTTCAAGTTTTACCCTAACAGTAACGTTTCTTGGCTTGCAATTGTTTTCTACTCTAAGTCATTTTAAAGCTTAATTTTAAACTTTTACAATCAACTTTATAACAACCTCAGTATAATTTGTCAGGGCATTCCCAGTGGCAAGAAGAATAAAAAAACAACACGAAGAAATCCAGTAAGACTCTTTTTAATACTCTGAAGGTACATAAATATAAACTTTGAAACTATTTTTAGTTTGATCTTTTCTCTGATTCACTGGTACGTACCAATTGTTTTGTACCAAGCACAGTCAGAGCCTGGTAGCCAGTTGAACTGGGTTTACAACTTTGGAAGCTGCTAGACAAATAACTTTCATGTGCTGTCTTGACTGGAAAATATTCATTTCCAGTTTATGGCCATACTGTAGCAGACACACCCCTCCCTTTATGATAATAAATATGAAACACTATTCTGTGAAATGCATCTTTAAATATTGACTTTTTGGAAGGTTCTACTGTAAAAAAAAAAAAAATCACAAGCGTAAATTACACTTTTTCTTAACGTAGGTAAAACTTGGTGCAAACAGTTTCCCATTTGGTGCCTCTGGTGTTTCAGAAGGCTTTTCCTTTTAATGGTTCTTGAACAACTGTATAAACCCAGAGGATTAGAGTCTGCCTGCAGGAGAGCACCAAGAAGGGCAGCTGTTGCTCTCTTCAGCATTTTTTTGCTGAGCAAAAGCATGTCAAAGCCATCAGAACAGCTTAATGCTACTGCATGCTAAAAAAGTCATGCATTATAGTGATTGTGGGTGCATACAGTACTGCTGACTGCTTCCTGCTGAATCCCTGCCCAGCAGAAACCACTTTGTGGCTGATTGATTGTTTCTTGTTTTTCAATTGAGCAAAACTGGAGAAGATGTATATGTTTAAATTCAAATGGAAAACTAACTAGCAGATTCCAGAAAGTTTGCCTTTTCTTGTCTGTGGGTACATTTAGTTCAGCAGAAGGGTTTAGTAAGTTAATGAAGAAACTTTCAAGAGGAACTAGCACCTCCCTGTATTTTATACTTTTATATGTTAGTTTATAAATACTAAAAGTAATTTTTCCAAAAATAACTTTGTCCCATCCTTTTGTTTAGAAACTTGTCATTTTGGGGTGGGTTTATGGGCTAATTAGTTTCTATTTTTAACTGTATTTATGGGATATTTTCACTTAAGCTGCTTCAGCCCACTGCCTCCTCCTCTAGGAGGAACTTAACCAAAAGCACACTACTGCTTGCTCACTGTTGCTAATAAACACATTATTCCTCATGATCCTCCCCTCGATTGAAACACTTTTCTTTGCAGAAAATGTTTTGGACTGTTCAGGACTGCAGACTGAACAAGACTTGGAAAAGACACACGTTTGGTTTTATTTCAATAGCAAATATGCTGATACAGTCCTGATACTTATTATGACTAGTTGGTGTTCTGTAACCACCCAGTTCCAGTGACCAAGTTGTAGTCATTACTACTGTAATCTTATGAAAGCATGTCCATTTTTGGCCTACCTTCAATTTCAGAATTTCAGATTTTACCTCAATTCCAGCTGTCTCAATGGCTAACCAGATAAAAGTCTTTATATATGGCACCTATTTTCTTTCATTTATTTGCTTTGGTTCTGCAGTGGGCACTTTTGGCATTGCTCACACACAAATGTATTTACTCATCTCTTTACACCACTCTCCTCTTGTACCATCTTCCTCTTCTATAATCTTTATTCACAACTTCCCGTCATTGCATTAAAACCCTTATATTTACTGTCTATTTTCTGTTTACAATAGGATAAAAGGTAGATTCTATATTAGCAGCAGATACTTGAGCTGGAAAAATCATCCCTCTTTTTAATAATGTTTTGCTTGGCTTTTATTCTATACAAATTCAAAGACTAAAGAGAAAAAAAATCAGCAGAGTGTTGATCTTCAGGCTTTCCCCCCCCCCCCCCCCCCTTGTACTTAGATGAATTCCCAGCTGGAGCATCTTTCTTGCTGTTTTCTTGACTTTCTTTTCTCTCAAATGGTCAAACTCCTTTTTCCTGATTTCCACTCTACTGTATTAAGTTTATTTAAAAAAATGTAGCTTTTAAGCCTTATTATGTCCCTATCAAAGAACACTTTGCTCTTTGCCATGGAACAATTCTGAGCTTTTTTTTAGGTCTTCCCCCATGTTGCATTCTTTTTCCTCCAGATATATGCTTTATAGCAGCTGTGGCTAAAACTCTGGTTTGTGTTAGTCCTCCATCTGTAGAAAAGGCTTTGAAGATGGTTTGCAGAGTACATGGCATCTTTTCATCATCAGGTTAATGGTTGAAGCTGTCTCAAATCCATTCTGACCAGTATCTCTTTCCAACTACTAGTTTAGCAGTTAGTAAGCGTCAACGGAACAGAAACACCTCTGGTACCATCATTGCAAATGTCAGTCTCCCCACTATAGAGTGTCACTGGAGTTCATGGAGTAGGGCCCGGGTTCATCCATAAGTTGCTGCCTGAACTGGGGAGTTTCTGCTTTTCTTTGGTGGTGTTGGCCTGGCATTCTTCACAAACCAACCCTATTTCCCTCTAGGTTTTAAGGTGAAGACCAACACGTTTTGCTGTGCTGCTGTTCCCTCATGGATGTTATGTATATAGTGTGTGGAGATTTTCTGATAACTTAGTTTTGGTCCTGCAGCCTACTTTCTCCTGAGGTAGCTTTGAACTTTGCTATAGTGCCTTTCATTTCTGGATCTTAGACTACTTGCTGCCGATTACTTTATTTTCTCATGGAGAGGACTGGTTTCCTGTGGGTTATCTTGTCTCCTAGTTGTTACTGCCATTTGAGATGCAACTGCAATGTTTTTAGCTTACTGTAGCAGAAATCAGATGTAACATAAAAGAATGGAGAATAGGCTGCACTCTGAGCAATTGTTGACTACTTTTTGATCAATCTACACGTTATGAACTTTGTTATCAGCAAGTGCTTTATAGACAAAACAAAATGAGCAAAAATAAAAATAAATGCAATACCATTTTGCACCAGTAACCACTGCACAGAACTCACAGAATTATCTACCCATCCTATGGCGTCATAACATTGAATTCAACAAGTTTAACATTTTCTCCTACCAGTTCTCTCTGAAAATATTTGTTCTGTAGCTTACCATTAGTTACCGCCCATTGGAATACTGGTTCTTAGTGTACAGGAGCACCAGGCCTGACCTCCAGAGGACTTTGCAGAGGTCAAACATCAATTTTTGCATTTGCAGACAGATGGTTTGTGACATGGACAGTGAACCCAGACCGCGTATTCAAACATCTATGGCCTTTTTGATAAAAGCAAAAAGTCTGATCATGTGATTTGGTTTTATCCCTGACTAGATGGCATCCTTGGGATAAAATTGCCAGTTTGAATATGTGTTAAAAATCCATTTTATTTGAGCATTCATTAAAACTCAGGTTTTTTTGTTCAACATAAATTAATAGCTAACCCATTCTGTATGCTTATATGAGAAATGAAGACATAGCAACTGCAAATACAGCAACAAATTTATGTTAAAAGCATGAACCTTTACCGAGTAATACTCTTCCAGACCTGACTTTGCTAATTGAATACTTTGTTGTCCAGCTTGCAAGAACACTAAGTATTTAATCAGTTCTTGCTATCTTTTTGCTTTTTCTGCTTTCCATTCATTTTTAATATGCAGCAGTATATCCCACTGTCCTGTCTTGCATGTAAGGAGCCAGAAGACCCCACAAAGCCTACTCCTGGGAAGGGGTTACGGTAAAAAGGTAAGGACCAGGGCTAGAAGCCTCGTGTCTGATAACTGCTGCATAGAGAATTGATTCTGAAACCAAATCAAATAGTTAAACCTCCCGACCCGTGCTCGGTCAAAGAAGCATCAACCCTCTTACATGCAATCTGGTCAGCAAACCAGGCAGAAACTCAATCAACTCAAAACTGACTGTCAGTCCTGCTTTTATTCCAATGCAAAGGAAAAGCTAAATGCGAACCACCTGGCTGGCCTGTCTGACTTCATACTGGCATGGATAACAGCAAAAAGACACGCAAGCACCTGCCACAGCTGGGACATGGCAATCCTGTTCAGCACCTGTTGCCTCTCATCTGAAAGCTGTTGTATCCAAATTAAGATTCTGGGTCAGAAAGCTCATTAGGCACAGACCAAGCAAGTGGTGTGTGCATGTGACCTGATGACTGCAAAATGAATCCACTTCCACAAAGCTGAAAGACAGCAGTCCAAAAGCCAAACTGCCAGTGAGCCTTTAAAGCATTCTGTGCATTACAGCCTATTTTTTTTTGTTGGCTTAGTCTGACCCAAGTCAAGGACAAAAGTAATTTGCACAAGGTTGACAGGCCCTTTCGCTGAAGAATGAGCCCTGCAGGGTTCATGCAGGCAGTACACTTAGACAAAATAGAGCCATGTCATAGGATTATCGTATTATGTATAGATCCCATAGACCTAGCTAGAGGCTCAGAGTCTGGGGTAATTTTGCTACGATAGTTGTGTGAGTGCCCGGCTTGGCTGTTCAAGCAGCATTTAAGAGCTATTTCAGACTTCAAAGTTCTTATGCAGAGGCGTGTGCAATCTAAGTAAAAAGAGAGAGTACAAAAGTTGTGTTGTCCTCACCTTAGAGGGGAAATAAGGCAGTGTTTGTAGTGAATATATAGAGAGCAAATTACTTATGTCCTTTGGGAAAGTCTGAAAATTAGCCTACAAGAAATTGGACAGTTGGAACAGAACCCATATTTTCTAAGTCCCAGTGCTGTACCTTAGCAAGAGAACCGTCTGCTGGCTGACAAACATTCAAAAATCAAGGTTGAAATATGCAAAAGTAAGTAAAATGCCCCCCCTAGTCTTTGTATCAAGCCTGAGAGCTTTTATGAAACCTCATTAGAGCTTCCACAAATATTTATCTTATGCAGTCATCACTGTGCATTAGAGGATTTTGTTCTTTTTCTGGTAGCAATCTCAATTGTCATCTGATTTCACTCACAAACCACTTTAGGTTTTGTAGTAAGACTCTAAGGTACCTGTGAAAGCAATCACTTCAGAAGCAAATACCTGTGCCTGGAATGGCCTTACGTTTTAATTCCAGTAATAATGCTGCTGGTAATTTTATTTTTCTTTCGCTGGATGATCTGAAAGCAAAATACTGTGAACAGAAATTCTGTGAGGAGAGCCATGCAGCCAAGTGCCAGACTTCCAGACCCTCTGCTCTTTTTAATGTGTGCGTGATGGTAACTGCCAAATGAGACTTCAGCCTGCTCTGTAAAACCATAGAAATATAAAGCAGCAGAAAACTTTATGAAGTAATGTGTGCAGAATGTTAAGCAAACAATAAAGCAAAGCAATGATTGTTCAATGTGAAATATATATTGAAGAAAAATATACTGCAGGGTACTACTATGACTGCAGGAAGTTTAGGGGAGCAGTGAAGCTTCTTGGGGTAAACTGTAAAATGGTTAAATGAGACTCTATGACCTCATTAAATTTTTATGTAGGTGTGTTTTTGTCAACACACACCTTGTAGGCAATCCTTTCTTTCTTCCTTTCTTTCTTGCTTTCCGCTTTGAAATCTTGTTGTTACAAATACCCCATTGATTCAGTGCTGAGCATGAGACTGAGGTAGGAGTGCTGCGATCGAACAATCAAGGCATAGTGAGCCTTAAAAGGATGACTGCACATTTTCCCTGAAAACTTAAATTTATCCAAGTTCAGTCACACTACTCCCTTTTACTCTGTTTTCTCCTACTGTGTATCTGATGCCTGAATTAGGACGACTCCTAATTTTCCTACAAAACTTTCCAGTGCTCTGCAATCTACTTTTGTTTTTGTTTTCCTTTTAATTCCCCGATGGCAGAAGTTTCACATTTCACCCAGGCACTGGTAATTAGCCAAGGAAATTATTCAAAATGCCAGATGTCACATATTAAATATAAATAACCTATGACCTTGTGTGCAGAATGCAAGACCCTTTTCTATATGGCTGCTGAATTTAACTGTCCTGAACATTGCCTGCTTACTGAAATAGTATCTGTCTCCTACATAACACTCCTCTGCATGCTTAAAAAATGGATTTGTCCTGCTAGCTGTGAGAGAAATAAAAGCTACGCTATTTTGTTTGGATGTCATTTGCAAATGAATGCAAGTGTTTAAGGATATATTTGCAGTGGTGTTTTTTTTTATATATATATATATATATATATATATATACATATATATATATAAATACATATATATATGTATGTATCTCCTTTCCTGTACTCATGCTTTTTTCAGTATTAGCTGTAAAAAGCATGACCATAGATGCAGCCAAAGAGCACTATCTGCTGATTCCAGGAGTCCTTCTCTGTGCTTTCTCATCTGCCCTTTCCTTGCCACACTGGTGTGTGTGGCTTCTAAACAGGTCCAGATCCAACCACAGAAGGGAACGAGATCAAGCATCTGAAATACAACCTTATGCGTTATATTCCTAATTCGAGGCTGTTTGGTTTATTGAATCATGCAGAACAAATGCCTGGCCATGCTTCTTGCAAAGCCTATTCTGGCTACAATTGCACAGCTGGGTTTGATTTGCTGCCCATAGGAAGGGGGAGGAATCCCTGCTACTCCAAGACAAATACAGATCTGGGATGTGGCTGCAGCTCAGAATTCCTTGCTATCCAGCATAGGATGATGCGTGGAAAATAAAACACAGCACAATGCAGCCCTCAGGTTTTTGGAGCCGAAAGTCACAACATGCCTAGAAAATAGTCCCAGTTTGGAAAGGATTCAACCACCACAGGAAACGTGCTCTTTCCTTCCCAAGGCACAGGCAGTAACTCCAGCTTCTGAGCACATCAAGGTGTATCCCCATCTGGATGCAGTAACACAGCCAGAAAGCAACGAGGAGAGGAACCTCCTGTGCATATTAAACAAAGGAGTACACAAAAGCATTCCCTAGGCACAAAACCACAGTGAAAGAAGGCAGCCCCAGTTCTGCTGCTGGCTGAGCTCTGGGCAGCACGCGTGTGCCAGGTTGGCCATCCGTGCCGTGGCCTTCAGCATGGGGCTGACCCAGGTCTCTGCAAATTGGTGTGCAAACCCACGTCAGCGCACTGAGGGCCGCTGCCAACATGGTCATGCCCCGATTACTCTTTGGCTGCGTGGAAAGGCTTGAAGGTGTTTTAGGTTTGGGGAATTCAGTGCAGAAAGGATATGTGTGGTGGGGCAGTGGGGGAGAGAGAGTGAAACGAAAGATGTGGAGAAAAGACAAAGGACTGGCAAGAAGCAGAAGTTCTGAACTCAAAGAGCCGGATATATCTGACTTTGAAGTAGAAAGCCTTATAGAGATCATTGTAAATAGTCACTAATTGCTTAGAGTGCAGCCTTACTTTCTACAAAGTCTGTCAATTGCTCCTCTTGGCTCGATGGTCATGAGATAGCGGACTGCTCTGCTGTATTTCAGGGTATGAAGTCCACACGGCCTTTTATCCCTTTCACTGACAGCACTCCCTGATGACCTGAAGCTACCACCCGATGAAGCTACCGCTTGTTGCTGGATGCCTGCCTCAAACAGGAGAGAAAGGATTTGTTTTTGTTGCATCTAAAGGAACAAGACAGTATTTTACATATTCAGCATGCTGATTAGAACTTCACGCTGAGCTTCTTATCAAGGAACCTGGATTACATTCACGAGGCCCTTTACAGAGAGAACAAATTTGGTTGTATTTTTCTCCAGGGACATGCATAATGAATAATCTCCTGGTACAGCAGAACAGGAAACAGCTACAGTTACTCCACGTGCTGTAATCTGACACAACCATTATTTAACAATAAGATGAATTCTGATATATCTGCCTTGAAATTGCGAGAGGTTACCCAAAAATTTTCAGAGAAAAACCAACTAAGAACCATTTTATATATACCACATCATCCCAAAGTGTTCATTGCAGACCTCTTTTCATTCAGGACTGCATGAGGACTTTTTTTAACCCTTGGTTAATCCAATTACACATTCTTTTCCAGCTTGCCTTGCTGTGTGACCTTGGCCTTAGAGGTAAGAGGAGGCTGCAGCCAGGGCTGAGCTTACAGTGTGGGGCTGGCCTTCCTGCAGGAGGGACCCAGGTGCATTGAGAGCATCACCCACAGCCTCAGCACTGAACGAACGGCAGCTGCAGCCCCACGTGCATTTTATGGGAAGGAACAACTACTGTGTGGAGAGCAACAACGGAAAGGATGCTGCATTAGGAGAATAAGAGAAAGAAAAACATGTGCGTTCTGCAGCACAAACCACTGAGCTTCTTTCTCTCCACATCAGCTTTCTTCTCTGGCTTGTACTCAGCCTACGAAGAGAGTATCTGGAGATACTCAAACCCACCTGGTTGCTTTCCTGTGCAGCCTGCTGCAGGGAACTGCTTCAGCAGCAGGGCTGGACTGGGAGAGCTCCAGAGGTCCCTTCCAGCCCTCACAATTCTGTGAAGATTACAGTCTTAAGAAGCTCCCGTGCACCGAAACACGTTCAGTTTGTTATTTGTGACCAAGACGGTGTGATTAACGAGGTGGTAACACACAGACCTTTGGTTTCACGTGGCCGTGCGATCACAACAGTGGTTCTAGTTAACTGATTTTAGAACTTGGCAGCGGAGCCTGGTTCCTTAACGCCTGAAAGGCACAGAAGGGCTAATTCTGGAAGTTTATCAGTCTCTAACACAAATAAAACTGTGAACACCCCATAACTGACCTTCAAGATCACACAGCTGGGTATAAGCAGGACTTGAGTTCCCATCCATATCGACAGCACAGACCTAGAACCTTTCTGTTTTCCCCACCTGATGAGCAACCCGACTGCACAGCACAGGCTGCGCGGAGTTTTGTCTTACAAGCTCAGCACACCCCGGGCCTGCACCGGGGGGCGTCAGTACTGCCCGGGCCGGCTGCAAGAACAGCCGCAGCTCCGCACGCGCTTTCAGCCTTTTCCTTCCTTCGGCATGAGATGCGGGACAACGTACGACGACGCTCCGACATTCCCACGCTCTCCTCCGCGACCGCTGGGCTGCTCCTGCGCACAGCACGCTCCCGGTCCGCCCCCCGCCGCAGCCCCCAGGCGCTGCCCGGCCGCGGAGACGGCGCGGCGCGAGCGGAGCGACACGTGGCACCCCGGCCCGCTCCCACTGGGCGGTGCCTCCGCGCCCGCCAACCAACTACATCCCCCGGCGGTCCCCGCGGGGGGAGTGGCGCGGGGACGGCGCCGTCTGACGTCCCCCCCCCCCCCCGTCCTCCGCTGCCCGCTCGGCGGCGCGGGTCACGAGGCGCCCTCGGTGCGGCCGACGTCACGGGCAACCGCCGAGCGAGAGGGCGCGAGTGTGGGAATCGCCGGGAGGGGGCGGGGCCGGAGGGCGAGCGCGGGGCGGGGGCGGGGCCGGCGTCGGCCCGTAGCGGGCGCCCTCCCCCTCTGAGTGACAGAAGGCGCCCGGGCACGGCCGCTCGCGCCGAGGTCGGAGGAGCCGCTCGCGCCGCCGCCTCCCGCGCGCCCACCCTCCCCCCGCGCCCTCGCGCCCCCTCCCCTCGCCCGCGCGCGGTGCCATGAGGCGGCCCTGAGGGGCGGAGGCGGCCACAGCGCAGCCCGGCGGGGAGCCCGGCGCGGCCCGGCAGGGCGACGGCGTCCCGCTTCGCCTCGCCGGCCAAACCCATGACTACGGCAAACTGCGGAGCCAACGACGAGTTCGACTTCAGGCTGATCTTCGGGGAGGACGGGCAGCCCGGGCCCGGGCCGCCGCTGGGCCCTGCAGGTGCGGTGCGGTGCCGGCCGGGCCGGGGGGGCGGCTTCCTGTTTTCCTCACGGCGCGGCGGGGGGGCCGCGGCAGGGGGGCGGGGAGCGGCCGTCCCGCCCTCAGCCTTCGGGCCGGGCCCGGCCCGGCGGGGCGCGAAGGGGCGATGAGGGGCGGCCCGGCCCCGCCGCCGCCGTTGGGAGGGGAAAAATTAAAGGAGAAAAAAAAAAAAAAAAGAAAAAAGACCCAAAAACTCGGGTTGCGCGGGAGGGGCCGCTCCGGGGCGCGGCGGGAGGGAGGGACGGGGCCGGCGGCGGAGCGGGCCCGAGCGGAGCGCCGTGGGGTGAAAAGTTGTGTCCGCAGGGCGAGCGGCTCTGCGCCTCCGGGCGTTGTGTGACTGCGGCCGGGCCGTGCGAGGCTGCCGGGTCTGGAGGGCGATCGCGCGGAGCTGTCGGCGCTGCCGGCTGCGGGACGTTCTGTCGGTGCGGAGCGCCGCGCTGTCCGCAGCCATGTTGGGCCGCCTCCCGGCTGTGGGCCCGCGGCGCTTCGGTAGGAAAAGCGCTCCGTGTTCGGTGCGGTGTGAGCGCTTACAGTCGGCTTTTTCCAGAAGTTAATTCCAGCTTTTTTTTAATGCTAAGTTTTAGCTTACAGATTTCTTGGAGGAAAAAAAAATGAAGATTTTCCTTCCTTATTTCCAGCTTAACGGGACGGTAACATTAAAAAGCAGATGGTGCTTTTGGGAAGGAGACTTGAGTTCTGTTAGCCAAAATAAATGCATTGTAGACCGGATGGATAGGACGCATGCAAGTCAAACGAGGAACAGTGGGGATGCTAATAAATTACTCCCCCTTCCCCTCCCCCCCCCCCCCCCAAAAAAAAAAAAAATTGGTGGCATTCCAATTCCTGTTCACGTTTCACATAATGCTGGCGGTCTGAATTGTGTTACTGAGTGAGGGGTCAATGAAAATGAGAAAACATTGCTTGGAATACAGGGCAGTATAGTGGGCATGGAGGAGGTGGGTCAGGGGTTGAACTTTCTGATCCTGGAGGTCTTTTCCAAACTTAACAATTCTATAATATTTGTATTTCGGTAGCATTCCTTAACAAATGGTTCAGGTACTGCCTTACGCAGAGAGAAATTTCCATGCTTGATATGTTAAGACTGTTTTTAAGGCAAGTTTGAAAACTTGGCTGCCGGACCATGAAGCGTTTCGTTTGCTGTAGCAGGCAGTAAGAACTCATGTGCCTGCATCCTGCCTGCATCCCTGGCTGAGGAGCTCAGTGGTTGGTGGTGTGCAGGGGGCCGGCAGTGTGCAGGCATGGACTGGAGGTGGAAGGGTTGGGATCGGTCACTGCCTCCTGGAAGCAGTGCTAGAGCTCAGCTGTTAATGCTGTCTGTGTGTTGAGGACTGGATTCTGTAAAAGCCAAAGATCCAAACTGGAAATCTTTCATTTTCCCCTCATCTGACAATAATAGATTGTTGCCGTGCACCTGGCAACCCATGTTCTTTTAGCTCTGCTCCTGTGCTGAATATCGGGTGAAGCCCACCCGGGCCAAAGAACTGCACGTGCATACCAATGTGGCAAGCAGAAAAATGGCGTTAATTGCGTCGTGCGATTTACCTATATACCTATGCCCCTTCGTCTACGCCCCCCTTATGCATATATTAATCCTTCGTCATTAAGAGAGGGGGTCCTGCCACGTCACATCCCGAATCCTCGCTGTCGCCTACTACAACAATAGATGAACAGGAACTTTTAGATATCCTGAAGGAGATTATTTGGACCATATATTTCATAGCCTTATATTGTTAGCTTCAGTGATGATGGCAGTTGTGTGACAAAATAAGCGTAAGGGTATCTTTTTCCTAATGGAAGGTCATGTTAAAACATGTAGGCCACAGGGAAAGGTGCTTAATTTGAAATAAATAATGTTCGAATTGCCAGTTCTCTCGGGATCACTTGAAGACAAGTTTTTGTGCTTCATGCTGTATCTCTGGATGTTTGGGATAGCATCCCTGTGAAAGAACCGTTGGGTACAAAGTTCTTGCATAGATAGCACAGAAAGCTACATTAATGCTTTCGTTTGTGCTGAGGCTGCTGTAGTGTTAGCTTTTAATTATTCTGGATATACATGCATTTATGAGGGCTTTTTATTTTAATTTTTGACTTTTTTAATCAAAACTAAGAAGCTGAACTGTTCTTTCACGTAATGTACTTCTGATTTCTGAACTACTACGCAGATGCTGATCTCAGGCTGGAGATTACCTTTTTGTGTGACTTTGGAAGGATAGTAGGAGAAATTAAAGCAGCCTGTTTTCCAAGTTAATACATAGAGCAATTTCAGTGGTTTTCAGGACGCTTGAACCAGAGTACTTAGTTTTGTGCTAAGTGGCACAAAATGAGATCAGTGTTCTGCAGCAGTGCTTGCACGCTCGGTCTGGAAGTTGCAGTTTGTGCTGAGGGGGGGGGAATGCATGAAGGATGCTTCAAAGGTGCTTAGAAGTCTGAATTCTGATACTGCAGTATCATCCATACTTCCTTGAAGATTAGAGGGATTGCTCGTTTCATCTACCTCGTGTGCTGGCGTACAAATTTGGTTGTGTTCAGAAGCTTCTCAGCTAATTGTAGATGGTGATAAGGTACTGAGCACCTTGTGTAGCGCTTTCCTCTTTGGTAGTTTAGTGTCTGTGTCCCAGAGAAGCAGCAAGGGATTGCTTTCATCTGGCAGCGTTCAGCAGCCAGCACAGGTGGTGGAGTTCTGGGGACTGATGAGCTTCGTCTTTCTGATAGAGTAATCCAGGCCTTCAGTCAGTGATGGAGCTCTCTGAAGTGAACTGAATCCCTTTGCTGCTGAACTGTTCTGTTAGTTGCAGGAGCACCTGATTGCGTCTTGATACGTTGTCAGTTGCATTGAGGTCCTGTGCAGCCTTGTACAATACACTGTCAAGTAAGTGGCAAAAGAATTCTTTTTTCTGATGCCCCTGCCCTGCCTGCCCCCGCGATTTCAATGCAATTCAGTGTAGTTTTAAGAAGTTTGAATTTTGGATTTATTGGGTGCTAAGCAAATAAGCGCAATGGCCTCCATGCTACTGTTAAAGGCTCATCTCTTGAGGATGAAGTTCGCTGATGAAATAATGAGCTGTGCAAGAGGGAGCAAGGATGAGCTGCTCTGATGTTTCTTTAGCTGAATTTGTATTTTCGGAGATTATCTTCTGTTTCAAAAGCTGTTGTTTTTTTTTTTTACAAGGGAAGGGCTCTTGAAAGAACTCAGGGTATGTAGTACTGAGCTGGGAATTCAGGGTCTTGTAAAGTTGCGTACCATCCAAAATTGTTTCTTGTTGGTATGTGAGATGTGGGGTGGTTTAAAATCAGAGGCTGCAAGCTGTTCAGTCAGCAGAAAAGGAATTATTCAGTTAGGAAATACAGGCAGTTGGGTGGTTGGTACTGCAGTTCGGAACCCTGAAGAGGCTCCGTATGAGCGAGAGGCAGGCTGAGGCTTTGTTACCCAGAGGGATGGAGCAGCTTGGCTCCCTGACCCCCCAGCCTTTTGTTCTTCAATTATGGAGGAGGAGAAATCCCTGTTACCTGCTTGCTCTCAGTGAGGCAGTCATCCTTTGGTGCTTTGTGTTTGTTTTCACCAGATCTGACTGCTTTACTGCAAAAAGCAGAAATGTTCTTGCAGTTTTTGTTCATAATATCTGTTTTATTTTCTTGGAAACTGTGAAAAAAGCTGGAAAAAAAAATTCTGCATATTTTCCGTGACTTGATATTTGGTTAAGTAACACTGTTTAGTAATCTTGTTACTGGTACATTATTTCTCACAGTCCTCCTTACCTCCTGAGAAGAACACAGACGGAGTTGTGGGTTGTTTGATTTATTTTGTTTGTTTGTTCTGTTTTTGTGTCCCAGTTTGGAGAAGAATTTAGTGACAATTCAGAATGCCTTTGTTAGCTGGAGCCTTGCTCCACTGAAGGACACTATAACTGGACTTGGCTCTTCAGTTTATTTGAAAGCTTCCAAGCTTCTGTGCTACTTTGTTTTTTTCTTCTAGCTTAGGGCCGTTAGCTTACTGGTTCAAGGCTGTGTCCAAATACCAATACACGTTATGCCATAGTGAATATCAAAGTAATAGCATATTTTCTTTTGAAGGCTTCTGTATTTGTCCTTCTTTCCCTGTGAGCGCCTCGGAGCTCCTTGGGCTGCTCTGCAGATCCTGCTGCCTGTGTGCTGAGTGCTCCAAAGTGATGTCTGCCACTGCATTGGCCTCAGGAACCCAGCAGTTCTCTGCAGCAAAAGTGGGCACTACATGAGAGTCGTAACTTAGGAATGTAGTAGAAAAATATTAGAACTGATAACTTGTGCTAAAACAATGCTGTAATACTAGTCTTTATAGCTTTGCTTTGATCACTGATATCTAAAGTATCCTCCACTTCTTCAATGTGTATTCGTGACACTGCTGACAGAGGCTGTTGGTAGAGAGTAGGAGACAGGCTAAAATGTTTATAGAAGTTCGTAGTGTGCTTGAACTTTGTGTTCTTTTCCCTAAGATGGTGTTTAAGGTAGGCAAAGCTAAGAAAGTCAAGTTGTGGTAGGAAAGAAAATAGTCTCATAATTAGACAGGGTGGAAAATGGAGGGCTGAATGCTGGCAGTCGTTGTGCACTCAGGGTATGAGCCGAGCGGGGGCTGCTGTTGCTGACATCCTTTCTGCGACTGCGTACTTCTGGCCCAGAGCTGCCACAAAGTCTGCTTTCCTTCACCAGGAGCATCTCATGGGATGTGATCTGCTGATGTCTTTTTCAGAGAACATCTTTCTACACACCTGTTAAGCCCTTTTAGTCCATGTAGATTTGGTTGTCTGTGGGTAGGGAAGAAAGTCTTTGCACAGGATGGTAAGTCTGAGGTTAATGGGTATAATTTAAGCCATCCATATAAATACAGAAGTCCGTGTGGGTCTGTGAATGTTTGCTGTACAAAAGAGAGCTCCTGAGTTAATGCCAGCATCAGCTGGTGCAAGAAAGAAATGAATGAACAAGTAGTTTGAGTCTGTTTCTTTTTTTTTTCCCCCTAGAGGTAAACCAAAATATTTGTTTATTGGGTATTGAGCACTAAATGTATTTCAGTAGGCACCACCAATTGAGGGGAGATTTAATTACTGCCACAGTTTGATTTCACAAGGTGGTGATTTCTGTGATGTGCACATAGCGGGCCGATGCGCGGGGGCACAGTGCAAATCACGCATGGGCTGTGGTTATATAATGTGCTGGTGGAGGGCAGGGGAGCCAAGCAGCTGCAACTGGCTGAAAACAGAGGGTCTGTGACATGGACCTCGTGACATGGAGATAGCAGAGAGGTACTGAGGAAGTACCAAAAGAAAACTTGCATTAAAATGAAATCTGGTATCAAATAAGTCAGAGTTGCCTGGGCTACACTGAAACAGTAATCGTGGGAGGCTGACACATTCAGATGGGTTGATGCTTTTCCGTGTTACACTTGCTGTATGAAGTCTCCCCTGTTTGAATGAAGCTTGACCAGGATGAGACCATTTGGCAAACTACCCAATTCCCGTGTGTGCTGTTGCAAGGTGGTTGTAGTTGCATGTGATCTAATGCCATAACTTTCATGGTTTGGCTCACTGCATTGCGCATCGAGGCACACTAATGCACAAGTTTCAGAAAGATCTCTAGCTTGGCCAAATGTCACTTATTTCATGTGAGCATTCATCCTCATGTGCCACTCCCTGTTCCCCTTCTGGGTGTTGGGCACAGTGCGAGTCAGAGCAAATGCTGAGAGTTGGGATGCAGAAGATTGTCTTGGTGCGAAAAACCCATTTGTGCCAGTGCTTGTTTCTGTAGGATTTCTGAATGCTGGAAATAAACGTCCTTTCTTTAAGGAGAAGGTAGCTCTCTACTTAAAATGTGACTGTGTTTTTCCTTTTTTCCTTTCCTGCTGCAAGCAGTTGGTCATATCCCACTAGAGGACTAGTTAAGTAATGTTGCTGTTGAACGAGTGAGAAGCAAGAGTAGATTGGGCCCTGGTCAGTAGTAAGCAGCAGTTTGGCTGTTCACAGCAGTAACGTAAATATAGGAGTTGTTGCCTAAAGCTGCCCTAGCAAGCCAGGGAAGTACGTGGAGCAGTGCTGGCAGTCAGCCCAGCCTGTAAAGCAGCAGCCAGGTCTGTGCATTTGTCCAGGCATGCCGTGTGGGGTTCAGATGACACTGGAATTTAAGATGAGTGAGATGATCGGTAGGGCTAGGTGAAGTGGCAAAGCGGGAGCAAGCTTAGTCCTGAGTCAGTGTTCTGTTCTGCCTTTAGAGCACCCATCTGTACGGGTTTTTGTGGAATGCTGGCGACGTAGGTCGTACCAAACCTTGTAGAGCTGTTTGGTCTGAGGACCTGCCAAGCTGTCGGTGAGCTGGCTGGCTGTATGCGGGCTGCGCCGCTCAGCAGTTCACTGCACAGCTGAACTTAATCATCTACGGCTCCTCTGGCTGAATATCCCACCGGCATCGCGTGCTGTGGATTCCTTTCAGGCAAAGGATGATGGGGTGATGGAAATTGTTTTCCTTAGGTTTTGAGGAGGTTTAGTTTTCATTTTTAGGTACTTGGGGAAATGGGAGGAAAAAAGAAGTCTTGCTTGGTGGGTTTTTGTTCTTTTTTTTTCTTTTTTTTTTTCTTTTTTTTTTTCTTTTTTTTTTTCTTTTTTTTTTTCTTTTTTTTTTTCTTTTTTTTTTTTTTTTAAGCAGGAACAAATACTGCATAAAAAACGGTTGTAGGTGAGCGCATGGGCAGGTACCTACAGTTGATTCACCACCCCTAAAATGTAGAATCTCATTGTTAGCATTTGTTTAAAAAATTGCTCCTCAGATTATTCATCACTTCTAAAAGAGGGAAATACTTTTAACAGAATATTGCTAGTTGAGGTTGGATCTTCTGAATGCTTAACAAGTTTGCTGAGGGAGATATTCAGAATATTCCTTTACTTCTAGGTCCTTTCTACTCTAGATTTTTGTTTTTCAGATATGAGCTTATTTAGGACTGCAGGAGGCCAAAACCTTACATTCGTTACATAACAAGAATCTGTGCTCTGTGACTGTTAACTTTCATTTTTAGAAGCCAGTGCCATGAGAAGTAGTTTCTTCTGTTCTGTTCTTTTAAATTGTTTTGTATTGTTTTGAGCAAATAGAAAGATGGGAAGATCACTTAAAGATAAACTCAGTGATGAGCAGCCATTGTGCTGCGCCACAGGGAATGCACGCAGTGATGGGGTGGCTGGGACAACAGCACAAAGCGCTACCTTCTAACTGAATTGATTTACAAAGTTCTCGCATCGCCCAAAATGAAACCTACACCAAAAACAGGATCTCGAGCTGATGGTGAATTCAGGGTGCTGTTATTAACTGTGACAGTAGTTTGCTGCTTTGGTTGACTGGATAAAGGGCTGTAATAATGTCTGTGATAATTTATAAGCATGCGTATGTCTTTTAAGTAAAATGTTCCATAAGTCAGGGACACAAAGGAGCAGCGGGGATGGAGTAGCAACACAATTACAGAAGGTTTTTCTGGAGTCATTTGGGACAGCCGTACTCAAGTGACAATGGGAGATGGGAATGTGTGGTTTGATACAAAGAACCACTGAAAAAACCTGCCAACATTTTGTATTGTGTACAGCTTCTTTAAATTAGATCAGAGTTCCTGTGTTTCATGGGTGTCAACTATCAGGCCTAGGTGTTCAAGCAGCAGCTGCTGGTACCTTTTGTATTGCTTAGCATTTCTTCTGGCAGGGGGAGGATTTGTTTTTAAGCTGATTAGGTGCCTGATTTGGTGAAGCCTTTGCTCCTGCTCAAATAAACACAAGTTATTTAGGACTCTACAAAGAAATACGTAAGTTCCAGGGTTTGCGTGTGGCACAGTCATGTTCTCCCCTACATTTTGGGGATCATTCTGAAAGTTGCTGAAAAAGTGGTGTTCTTTCTCTACCTCAGTGTTCACTTGGCTGTTGGGTTGGCTTCCCCTGGCTGTTCCCCCAAGCACCTGCTGGGCTGTTAGATTCTCATTTTTGCCCATTATACCACATCAGTTGGTTAACAACGTGAATTGAAGGGGTTGCTAATTCTTCACTGGTGCGAGCACTTCTCATTCTGGCTTGTTTCAGTCTCTCTTTGAGATTTGTGTATGTAAAGTTTACATATTAATGAGTTGAAGCACTGAGTTATCTGTAGGGGGAGGGTTGCCTGTGCTGAAATGAAAGGGTTTGCCCTCTGTAGTGCTGCAGGACAGCTGCAGAAGTACAGTGTGGCTTTGCTGAAGTGCAAGATGTTCCCAAACTAGATTGCTCAGATCCCATCAACACCAGTCTCAGCATCTGTGTCATGCTCTGTTTGAACAGAAAGGGGTATGCCTCTGGTTCTGCCTCCCATTCTCGTATTGTATAACTTAGCCTCTCCCTGCTCAAACTTTTTGCCTTCAATTCTTGTGTTCTTTTTCAACAAGCTTTCTCAAAGGCCACAACCTATGTCATCATGCTTTCCTGTAAACTGAGATGCTCATTTTCTTGCACACTTCTGTGTTGGGTGTGTTGTTTTTATTTTGCTCCGGCCTTACTTAAGTGCTCTGGTCCTGAAAAGTCAACTTCTCTGCGGTGCTTGCTCTGGGACTGAGGCAGACAGTACACCTGGAAGTCTCAGTGTAGATCAGGCTGCTGTCAATAAGCTCGTGGGTGTTAGAAGTTGATCAGTGGCCAGTGCAGTCATGTAGGCAGTTAGGTGACAATTTCAGTTTCTAGATAGAGCATTTACCCTTCATGAAGTCTTTTAGGTTTGCCTCCAGAAGTGAGTTGGGTTGTGAGTGCTAAGTCAGCTTACGGTACCAACAACCCAGCCAAACCTTTGGCCAGCAGCTATAGCACGTAATTCCCTTTTTCTCCTCAGTCACTTACTGTCATTTTGTCGTTATCATCGCTCATCTTGTGGTCGGGCACTGCACAGCAGTTTTGGAGTGCTCGGTCTTCCCTTGGTCCCTACATCCACACATACCAGCTGCTCAGGGACTGCAGGGCTGAGTTCTTTCACAGCATCAGGTAACTGAACAGGTGAAATACTGTACTTTATCTGGAAAAGAGCAGTAACAACTATGTGTTAGTAACTACTGTGTGGAGGTACTGTGCCATTTAAAGAGTCTCTGAACTGCTTGGGTCATGTTGAGCTGACTTTCAATCTTACACTGAATGATGGATGAGACTTCAGACTGGAGGGCAGCAGCTTCCTTTTAGCTGTGAGGATCTGGTGCCCTGAAGTGGGATGTCCTCTTGAGTGACACACCCACGGAGGGAAAAGGGGAGGCAGAGGGCAGCCTTGGAACTTGCAGATTTTTAAAGCAAGAAGTAAATATTTTTCTTTAACCTGTTATGAATATTAACGGGTAGTCCTTAAATACCGAATCACAAGCTTTAGCAAGCTTTCACTTAAAAGCTTGCTTCACAATCAGCAGAAATACTGGGAGAGGTTGAGAAGGCGCAGGTATAAACAGTGCCTCGCGCTTCCGGTTGCTGTTTTCTGTTCTTGTAACTGAGAATGACAGTCCCATTGAAGCTTACTGCTACAGGCTGGATTTTTTTGCCGGCTTTTTACATTGGTCTAATCAGCATCTCTCAAAGCACTTCGCAGTGAAAGATTAGGAAAACTTGTATTTTAGAAACATGGAAGAAAATAGCGAACTGAGTTAATCTCAGCTGAGAAACAAGTACGTAATTTTTTGGAACATGCTTATGGTGCAAGTAGATGCATTTGGTTTTCATGTTTATTTAGTCTTTCTTATGTGCCGAATAAAATTTAATGACCGTTATTTCCCTATTTGGAACTGAATTCTGTTACGTTCGGGTGAGGCTTGATGTGTGTTACTCCACGGGCAGCCATTCCAGGTCGAATGTTGTACCAGGCTGTGGCCTAAGGCTTTGACTGCATGTTACGCTTGTATTTTGGTAGTGCAGCCACCTGCGGTTCCTGTCCTGGTTGCTTGTTTCTCCATATGTCCTAAGGCTTATGTTACTGCACTGTAAATCAGATCGCCAAAATCATCTGGGTTAAAAATAAGTCTCTTCTCCTTGCCCTTCCCCCTTTGTGTGGGTGGGTGGGCAGTTACTGCTGAAAAAACCTAAGCTGGAGCTCCACCCTGCCAGCCCGCCGGTTCTTTTTTTAATGCAGTGTCAGTTGTAAACATTTGATATGCTGTATGATTCTCTTGCTTCAACTACTGCAGCTTCGTTACTGTTCTGTGGTTCCACTGAGGACAACTAATTCTCATCCAGACTAGAATTTGGAAGCTTCCACTGTAGAAAAGATTGTTTTTCTTTCACATTTCCATTGTCCTTGCTTAACGTGAGAAGATGAGTAAAATCGGCAAGTGAAATTCTGATGGCTGTGGCAGAGCTGCCTCTAGCATATGTGACTGACAGAAGTACATTTATTTTTGTCCTTTTTGAGTAATCAGATATGCATGAAACAGAGCACAGAATCATCGAACAGGGAGAACTCCTTTACAGAATGAGGTTGATGTAAATCATCTCTTTCCTGAAAGCTTTGCGCTACTGTTCTGTGTGTTTGTAAGCTTGGAGTGTTAAGAGGTGTTTTCTGTCTGCTCTGCATTGTCACTCTAATTGTTCTAACGATTTATGCTTTTTTATTACCATATTTGGTGGCTTACTAGTCAGTTCTGCTCCTTTATAAACAACCACGTGGCTGTGTTTCTCAGGGTTTTTTGGAGTTGGTCATTTTTAAGCTGCCTGCTAGAACTGATTAAGCTTGTCAGAAGACAGGAATCGTCTCTGGAGAACTAACAGGTTGCAATGGAAAACTGGAATGCAGTACCCAACTGTGGAGATTTAATATGGTAGTGTACCAAAAAGAACTCTGATCAGCTGTGGTTTTAAGTGCACAGTAGGAAAACAGTGGCTCTTGAGTATTTTTAGTTCTTTGTGAAGATTGAGACTCTTCTTTCACCCCAAGAAAGCAGACTGTAACTTAGCAGGATACTGACATTCTAGAAATGGAGCTACATACGCTTTTTGTTCACGTTAACAGGTATTTTTGTGGCATTCTTGTAATACCTTCAAGTTTGG
Source organism: Alectoris magna (assembly GCA_030625065.1). Lineage (NCBI taxonomy): Eukaryota > Metazoa > Chordata > Aves > Galliformes > Phasianidae > Alectoris > Alectoris magna. The sequence continues at coordinate 16,615,226 of CM060571.1, forward strand.
AAAGAGATGATGGTGCCTGACTTTGGCAGACCTGAAAAACAGAAGTGGTTGTCATTTTCTTCTTGAAGTTTGGGAATGGAGATGGAGATTATGTGACTTGCGTTAGAACACAGATGATGGCTGTGGCAGTGCTCAAGCCTTTCCTAATGCTATTTAAAGGACTTGATTACTGATCCTGTTTTCACAGTGGTATTTTTATAAGACCTAGGTCGTGTTGCACTTGCTTGGTACCTTATGACAACTCTTATTGTCTGAACCTGTTTGTTTATGGGCTTACAAACCTAGGATAATGAGGTGGTTTGAATGTATTTGGCATGGGGCTTGTGTTCAGACATTTGATAGTAATTGACCTTCCTTCTGTGGAGAAATCTGGCTCGTTGCACAGCTGCACATAAGCTGTGCCAGTACGTGGCTGAGCAGTGAGCAACTGGTGGGCCAGCATAATGAGTCCTGAATGTGCAGTCTGATGCAGCAAGTAGTGAGCAAAATGCACTTCAGAAACAGTTGTTTTCGGTGTTATTTCATTATATTCCCTGGTTATGTTGAAGCGTAGTTAACAACTTAGAGGTGAGCCAGTGCTGTTCTAACACTGAAAAGAAGCTGCCATGCGCCAGCATCAGCTTCCAGACAGTCACAAATGTGAGCTCTGAATGACAGCCTGCCTGGCTGCCGTCGGTAAGGGGTGGCACAGACACCCGATGTCGGATTGCGTTGCAGGTCTGCAGCTTTATATAGCTGTTGTTCACTTCGTGGATGGGGGAGATACGCTGCCTTTTATGTTCTCTGTAGTAAATGTGTTCTCAGCAGGGTGTGGAAGAGGGCTTTGCTGTACTGCTAAAGACTCACTGGCTTGTGTGTGCGTAGCAGTGTTAAATGCCTCAGTAAGTTAAAGCAAAGCTGTGCTGCTTTCTGCATTGGCTACCCAAAAGACCTTCCATCGTAAAACAAAATTAGTTTGACGTGGTTTTGTTCGTAACAGACGTTGACTTCTTGTTTGTTTCCCTGTCTTCTTTTTAAATGCTAACTGGAACAAATTACTCCTATAACTGAAGTTAAACTGATTGGTCTGTAGTTCTTCAGTGCTCTTTAACCTTTTATTCAGTCCAGTTTTCTTTACTCTGCATTGCTATTAATTTTGTTAATTTACGTGATTGACTTCATGAAGACAAGGCATTTAACATCTGCCCTTCCAAGGTCGTGGCAGACTTCTGTTACGGATGGCAGTGCCTTTTTTCAGTCTTTGTGTGCTGCTGTATCTGTCTACCCAGCATCTTGTCCCCTTGCGTTTGTGGTATTTTTTAATGATCTACTTTACTAATCTGATTTGTTTTTTATTTCTTGAGTGGCTCCTTCATATATTTCAAGGCTGGTGAAGGCCTCATGACTAGTCTGACTTTCACCTTGCCCCCTTACTGTGATTACTGGGATGTAGTTGATCTCCTATTAGGTTTCCCAATGCCCATGACTCCATTTCTGCTTTGGGCTGCTTTGTAACTCCATTTTGCCTTGTACTTGCCTTTTCTGAGACTTCTGTGAGTTTGTTTATTCTCTGCTTTCTCAAAGCCCTGCATTGGTTTGTTTTGGTTTTTTTTTCAGAGCTATTGTCTCCATCTTATGGATCATCAGTCTTTCTCATTTCCCCCCCCCCCCCACACACACACACACTGGTTTCTTTTGCCCAAGTAGTCTTTGTAGGTTGACTCGTTCCTTCCTTTTAGTTAGGGGCCTCATCCAGATCAAATTCTCCCTACAGTTAATATGACAGAAGAAAATTGCTGGTAACTCGTTCAGTAGAATTGATGTGACACATTGTATAAGTCCCAGCTAAGCAACTAACAGATTATTTTAACACATGGCTACAAGGGGAGAGTTGGAGGATGGTCCCGAACTGAGATAAAGCTGCTTGTTTATTGATGTTGTCCAAGAGTGGTTTATTGACTATAGGTTTCAAAATACATTGTTTCCACAGTCATAAGCATGCTGTTGGGGGGGGTGTTTGTTAGCTTCCTAGGCCTTACTCCAGGTTTCTGGCTTCCTGTTTTTGGAGTGTGCACATGGGCTAATGGGAGAAGCGGTGCCAGCTCAGTAGAGGCAGTTTGTCATGGAGCAGCAGCCGCAGAGCCGGGCTCAGGGAACACGCCTGCCTTTCTCCTGCAGGCCTTCCCAGCCTGCGCTGATGTTCCTGTCCTCTTCCAGTCTTTCCACCTCAGCTCTGTGAAATGTGAGTTCTGAACGTACCTGTGCGTTTTGTGAATCCCAGTGGCACTGAAAGAGAAGCTGTCTTAAATATTATGAGATTTCTCGATTATTGCTGCAAGAGAAATAATTAAGGCTTCTTGCATTGCTGAGAGTTTTAACCCAGCGATGTACTGCTGCTGTTCCTAAGGCTGTTCGTGGCAGTTTTCCTAGAACGTTTTTCATATTATTTCAACATTTTTTTTTAACTGTGTTTCATTTCTAACTTTCAAGTAGCTGGATAAATGCTTATTAATTTGAGTCATGCTTTTATCAGGATTGCCTTTTTTCTTTCTTGACCAACTGTCCTAATACTAAATTAGGGAACAAAGACATTTTTGACCCTACATGTATACCAGTAAATGTGGAAAATCTGTACCTAATTACTGTTTGCCTTTCATGTTTTGTGGTGGGAAACAGCGCAAGGATTTTTTTTCCCAAAATAAATTTAAAAAAGATTCTTCATTGTGGAGAAAAGATATAGAAATGTAGATCTGACAGTGTTCAGTGTAGTGACCTTTTGGTGGTTATTTGTGTGACAGGCGAGGCAGTCCCTTCGGAGTGTAGATGCTGTTTGTATATGTCTATTTATGAAGCAGCATATAATAGGTTTTTTTGTGCTCTTAAAACACATAATAGTGGTAATGGCGCGGTTATATAAAAAAAGTGTTATGTATGACTATGTAATGTTACGTCTAAAATCATACAGTACTGAATATTACTCTTAAATGCATTTTTGTGCCCCTTTCAGTATATAGAGTTACAGTCTGTGCCTTGGTAGCAGTATGCTTTGTCTCCACTTGAAAATGCTTTCTTGTCTCTGAGGAGATGCTTTCTTGTTTTGTTTCTGAATAATGTCTTTTAGTTAATTTTATGCTGATTGCTCTAAATGAAACTTAGAATAGAATGACTTGATTAACATCCTTCATTTTTCTTTTTTTTTCATCATGGAGAAGACTAAAATACATGGCTTCCTGTCTGGGTACTTTATTTGATTGTGAGAGTAAATTTATTTAAAACCATCCTCATTTCAAGTAGCAAGGCAGCAAATTGAGGGGCAGCATGAAAACATCTAGGGTAAATGTGTATCTTTTTAAATGAGTAGAAACTTCTGCTGAGCTGTGTAAAAAGTGTTGGCTAGAGGGATCTTCTGCTTGATGATGACTTGTAATGAATCTTGAAGTCTGAAAAGATTGGGAAAGTGTTGATATCCTACTTGGGATCCCTTTCACAAGGGAAAAGAAACGAACAGCAATGGTCATGAAATTTCTCTAATCATTTCAAAGACAAATATCGGCACTTAATACTGAGAAGCAGGGCAAGAGAATCTGCTTTGGTTCTGTGAGACGAAGCTGCTGAATCCATCACAACTGCATGCTTTTCTTTGGAATGTTGCCTATGTTTCAGTTAAGTTTGTGAGATCTGAGACTGTTTTGTTTTGCCTTTTTTTTGCTGGATGGCTTTTGCTCAAACTTCATGAGACTTGAAAAAATGCTGTCTGTAGGATGGGAGTCTGACAGTTTTCTAGGCAACCAAGAAGACCTTTGGAATGAGATTCTTTGTGCTATATTTAATAACATTTCTTGCTAGGCCTCCTTGCAGTTATCTGTCATCTCCATTGAAGTCTGAGTCACTGGAAGATACTTTCTGATGTTAAAGGAGATAAATATTACGCATGTCCTATTCTAGCGCTTATAATCATTGACTAGTGAGATCGCAGAAAGTGTTGTATTCGTTCATATTCATGTTAAGATGATCAAGCATCTGATTATGATAAAACAATTAAGAAGTGAATAAATTGCAAATAGTTATGAAAGATGATGATTGAAATCCAGCCTTATGGATTCATTGAGCATTCCATATTAGACCCTTTCAAGATTTTAGACCTGTGTTCTGTGTACATTACTTATTCAGCTACTGAAGATGCAGATAAACTGCAGAATCTGGTTGAAAACAAGATTTACGAAAGAAAACTTAAGCTGTAGTCATATGCATAAATGTATAAATGGGACAGATCTAAAATAATTAGCTTTTTTTTTTTTTGTGCCTAGTATAATGAGAAATGTCTAAGGTGTTGAAAACAAGACATGTCTGGGAAACAAAAGAGTTTCGTAACATTTTTCAAGTAATGTATTCTGATTCAGTTCCTCTTCTTTTGTATCTTTTTCAGATCTTGAGTCCGATGACTGTGCATCCATATACATCTTTAATGTAGACCAGCCATCATCTTCTGTAAATCAGCCAATTTGTATTCCTCGCCATGGTCTGCAGTCTCACTCCTCTCCTCTGTCACCACCTACAAGACTTCAGAGTCATAAGAACTATGAAGGAACTGGTGAGGTACCAGAATCCAAATACAGTCCACTAGGTGGACCCAAACCCTTCGAGTGCCCCAGTATTCAGATTACTTCTATTTCACCTAATTGTCATCAAGGGATTGAAGCCAATGAAGATGAATTGCACACAAATGGCACAGAAAATGAGTATATGGAAAGGCCTTCACGGGACCATCTCTATCTTCCTCTTGAGCCATCATACAGGGAATCATCCCTTAGTCCAAGCCCTGCCAGCAGCATTTCCTCCAGAAGTTGGTTTTCAGATGCTTCCTCCTGTGAGTCCATTTCCCATGTTTATGATGACGTAGACTCAGAGCTAAATGAAGCAGCTGCACGATTCACCCTTGGCTCTCCTCTGGCCTCTCCTGGTGGTTCTCCAAGAGGTCCGAGTGATGAATCTTGGCAACAGCCTTATGGATTTGGGCATGCCTTGTCACCTAGACAGTCTCCCTGTCATTCTCCTAGAACTAGCATTACAGATGAAAATTGGCTAAGCCCTAGACCAACATCAAGGCCCTCCTCAAGACCTACATCCCCCTGTGGGAAACGACGACACTCCAGTGCTGAGATTTGCTATGCTGGTTCTCTTTCTCCTCACCATTCTCCAACTCCATCACCTGGTCATTCTCCCAGAGGAAGCATAACAGAAGACACATGGCTGAACACTTCCATCCATAACGTGCAAGGTCTTAATTCCGGCCTTTCACCATTTCAGTGTTGTACAGAGACTGATATTCCTCTTAAAACAAGAAAGACCTCAGAGGATCAGACTGCTACTTTGTCTGGAAAAATAGATATCTGCCCTGAAGAACAGGGCAACTTATCATCTTCCCTTGAAAATGCAGTAGATGACTGCTCTGGTTCACAACACACCTTGAAAAAAGATTTGCCCGGAGACCAATTTCTGTCTGTTCCTTCGCACTTTACTTGGAACAAACCAAAGCCTGGTCATACTCCTATATTTCGGTAAGTTGTAAGAAAATATCCAAGTCCTTCACAAGGTTTCTTTCCAGTGCATCCTATGTAGGCATGCTAATGCACTTATATTCCTATGATATATTAAGACTTCTAAAAGAAAACTTGTAAGCAGGTAAATGTTACAATTAAAAAAAAGCAAGTTGGGACTCCAAATGCCCTTCCTTTTCTTTTAAAAGGATACAGTAGATAACACTGTAACACAGGAACTGAATTTATTTAAATACGGGCTGTTTCTGTTTGTGCACAGAGCCCAGCGAAATGAAATGTCTGCAGCTTTTGTGCGTGCTTGCATTCTAAGCAGTTGCATCTAATCTGAACAGTAAGCATTCTAGTACAACTGATGTGCATGAAAAAAGAGCATGGCCAGCAGGTTGAAGGATATTATCCTCCCCCTCTACTCTGCCCTGGTGGGTACAGTTGTGGTCTCCCCATTGGAGCACTGGGTACAGTTGTGGTCTCCCCATTTCAAGAAAGAACTGCTGGAGACGGGCCAGCTGAGGGCCGCAAGGATGGGCCTGGAGCATCTCCCTCATAAGGAAAGGTTGAGAGCCATGTGACTATTCATCCTGCAGAAAAGAGGGCTAAGAGAAGGTCTTATCAATGCTAATAAATACCTAAGGGGTAGGAGTCAAATGGATGGGACTAGGCTCTTTTTGGTGGTGCTCTGTGACAGAACAAGTGGCAGTGGGCACAAACTGGAACATAGGAAGTTCCATATGAACATGGGGAAAAGTTTCTTTGCTGTGAGGGTGACAGTGCTGGCACAGGCTGCCTGGAGAGGTGGTGGAGTCTCCTCCTCTGGAGATATTCAAACCTGCCTGGACACTCACCTGTGTAACGTACTGTAGGAAACATGCTTTAGCAGCAGGGTTGGACTAGAAGATCTCCAGAGGTCCCCGCCAGCCCCTACAATTCTGTGAATATGAAAAGAAACCTGACTGCTCATTTTATAAAACTGTGACAACACAAAAGAGGTGGAGGTTTCATTTCCTTTTATTTTCACTTGCTTCTTTGGGTTGATAGAATTCTACAAATTGGGATAGAGAAAGTAGATTTGCATGTCATGCTGAAAGCCGTCTAGAAGGAATTCTTTTCTGAGCTTTGACTCCAAGGGTATTTTCTAACAATGTGCTGAGTTAATCGGGTCTTGTCCTACTGTAGTTGTGGTGTGCTGCAGGATAATTTGTGGAGACTCAGTAGAAGGATGTAGTTCAGCTGGAGGAAGAATTCACTCTCCCTCCTTCCCACTGTTATTTTTTTAGGTGGAGCAGGTCTGTGATCTGTGGGACCACAGAGCTTCTGGGACCCCTTGGCCACAGTGCAGTAGGTAGAGTAGAAATGAGAACTGAAGTAGCATTGACTGGGTAGCTATTGCAGTTATTCAGCTAAAAATTATCTGCCTTCTTTCTGAACCTTTTTGTTGCTCTGCTGGGTTTGAAAAGCAAGGGGTAGAGGGGTGCTGGAAGGTGAAGCTATCCTTCTGGTTTTGTGTAGGTGTTTTCTAATAACGTTAGGTTAGTGTATGTAAAACATCCATATAAAAACACGCTGTAGGCTTAAATGTTGGTGTTCCTGTACTAATGTGTACTGATTTGAAAATAAGGGATTGAAATAATGTCATTCTGTAGAGGCAGTGCTTAAGATTAGTTCTTCGGGGATGTAGCAGATGAAGAGATCAGTATAGTGAGTGAAGCAGTTTCTTAGCAGGGGATAGGGGGAAAGCAAAAGCAAGAGCTAGTGATTGACTTAATCCAGAAAGTCAGAATTTATTTAAAAGCTGGTACTTCTCAAAAATATAAAACGGGCACACGTGCAGAAGAAGGTGAAGACCAAATCTATTGACGAGTAAATTGAACAAAACAGGCTGTGTACCTTTGCTGCCCAAAATATACCCTGAGTATTGAATTAGTGGAAATGGTTACATTAGCAGCTGTATCCTCAGTGAATGTTAACTACTTAGCATTTGTAGCCTGTTCCACTGGCGCAGTGAGACTGCGTGACTTCAGGATATTCAAATGTTTCATCCTAAACTATTCTGATTTTGATGCTCACGAAGTAGGGAAGCTCATTTCACTGCTGTTTTATGAATAAAAATGAAACGGAGGGAAATCTCATTGAAGTAGTCTGTGACAGCAAAAAAAGCAGGCACTTCAGTAGTTGTAAGTTGATACTAATTGCAATTATGTATTTACTATATATTACATGTAGGTAGCTCTGAACGTAATGCTTCCTATTTATTTCCATGGAAACTGCGGCAGATAGAGAAAGCACAATAATACTATCGGGTAGAGCAGATTCTCAGCTGTAAAAGATTGTTTTTCAGCATAGTCACCACCCTTAGCTGTGCGTTGAGACCAGTGATGAACGAGAGCCTGCATGCCATGCTCATAAAAATGCATGGAATGGAACAGAATATTGGTGGGAAGGTGCTATTGCCGTATCACCAACATCTATCTCTGCTGTTGTGGGCCAACATAATAAAATCGGGGGCATTACTTTCAGAGCATTCCTTGCATGCACTATGCATAGCATGATATTAATTGTAATATAGCTTGCAAAATATGTAATCATAAATTGAAAAATTGCAAATAGACAGTTAGTAGGATATTAGCGAGTCACTGTGGAACAAGTATTTCACAGGAACAAATTGTGCTTTTGTGTCCTGGAAGTAATTTTTAACAAGCAAAATCTTTGAGATGTTGGTTTATTCTGTTGTGCCCCTCCTTGTGCAATTGTTAGGTTTGTTTAAAAAAAAGAACAACCTCATCAACTGACGGTTGTCTTCAGAATACTGTATTTAATCCCACCTGCTGTGAATTGAAGGGCTGCCACACAGCTTCTTTGTCCCAGTGGCAATGAGCAGGAGGGCTTTGATGCATCTGTTGGCAGTTCAGGACAGTTCTCTTAGGTGGTAGATACTTAATGTCAACTTGAGAGTATTTAGCTGCAATTATCTAGCATTTGCAGCTGGAAACTAGGATTGCTGACAATGTTACCTACTTTTTTTCAAGAAAAGAACCTGTAACGGTAGTGGCAGATGGTAAAATACTTGCAATAGTCAGTATTTCTGTTGTTAATCTGGGGTGGAGAGAGGAGTGGAGTTATGTTGTATTTTTAGCATAACTATTGGGATCTCCGTCTTTAATTCTTTAGAATAATAAATCTTTCAATGTGAGTGGACTGTAGGCAAACTTTGTACGTAGTTATCCATCTGTTTATCGTTAGATGGAAACAACACCAGTTGTTCTGTAATAGCAAAGCTTTAAAGTGAAAATGTTTGTAATATGGCAGACTTTCAGGATAGATGCCCGCTTAAGGGAGACAAGCAAGAAGACTTGGAACCACGTGGATCTGTAATAAGGGAGGCTATTGCTTTATTGTTTACACACCATTAATGAATCCAAAGAAATTCACAGAGACTTTAATATATGACCTCTGTGCAATACAGATGCTTCAGCTTTCTACTTTGTTCTGACGTGACAGAATATAGATTTTACTTGATGGTATGCTGTATCAATACTCTAAAGCATATTTAACTGTTGGTCTGCTAGTAGTAGAACAGTTGAGATCCCAGTGTGTGTCTTCAAAAATTCATCACTAGAATTTGTGATTACTGAGAAGCAGGAATATATTCATACTGGGTTGCTAAAATGAGCTTTCATTACACCTGTATTCAGCAACTTTCTAGACATGGATGCCAGCAGAGCATCAGACCAAAACTGAGCTAGTCACCCATGTTTCAGCTGAGGGAGCAAGGTTAGCAGTTGCTGTCTGCATAGAGCCCCAGCTGTCTGTCCAATGAATTTCTCAGGAAGACCGCTCCAAAAGGAAGACAACCATTTTAAGGTTTTAACAGAATTATTTTCTATGGCTGTCACTGGCGCCAGAACACTGCATGTAGGATAGAAGGAAAAATAAAGGGTAAGTCAGGTGCAAGCGAGCAGCCTTGTTTCTAGAGTTTGTTTCTTCCTGTGCAAGAGGGGCACAGCCCATGCTGGGCCCTGACTTCTGTGGGTGTGGAAAATGAAATGTGGAACTCGTGTGGTTGTCCTTGTGATGAACATGGGGTGTTTGTTCAATGCATGCAGCACGAAGCAGTTCTGCTTTAGAAATTGTGACTGCAGGTGAAGAAGGTGTTGACTGAATTAGTATTTGAACACTGTGATCATTTTAAATGCAGTGGCTTTTGCTGACAGTGCTACTGAAGGGTTCCTTCTTCTGTGTTTCCTTTAATAGCAGCTGCTCCCTAAAGCCTTTAATCTTGATGTGATAGGAGTATGAGCTTTTGGAGACCTGCATTAATCAGATTATGAAATTGTCTTGGTATTACTGGTAGAACGTGTGCAGGTTTACAAAGTGGTGCTCTCTCAACCATGCTGAGATCTGGTTTGAAGCATCTGTATTCTGCTGCATGTAGAAGATTGATGCAGCACGGCCTCCAAGTCTTAATGCTCTGTCGTTTATTTAGGAAACTTTTTGAAGGTGTTCAGTCTTTGTTGTTGTTTGCTTGTTTTATATTTTTGGGATCTGCATATACATCTGTGCTTGCTCCCTCCCTCGCTTTGATATTTTGTTTGCTTTCAAGGAATGACAAAATCTAGAGACGTGGTTCTTTTCTCGAGTCTGTGTTTGTTCTGGTATTCCAAATATTTCTTTCAGGAGATAATGGGACTCTGAGGCAGCTTGCACTATATTTTTACTAGTTAATTGAGGAATTAACTTCTCTGAGAGGTGTGGAGTTATCATTAGAAATGAATGCATTTTCTTGAGTGAGTTTAATATGTAATTCTCAATATAATATCTCTCAGTAATTGGTATATTGTCTGTGGTGTGCACATTATACCAAGCTCTCTTAGGGACCGTATCTGTTCACTGTGCATACCAACTATTTTGGCATACTATATTTGTTTATAGGAGAGAATAATAGTTTCAGAAATAGTAAAGAAAAAATTCTTGCATGCTAAAAAGAGTTTTAAAAGTAGCTTAGTATCGTCAAATCCTGACATTTTCTTTCATTATTCAGACTGAAGACTGGAGTCCAGTTCTCCTTCAATAGCTATTAAAGTGAATGGCAAGGTCTAGTTGATAGCCAGTAATAGCAGTTAGGCAGTACACCTTGGCCTATGGTGAGTAACTGGAAGGACTGGGCTTATACTGCATTCCTGTGTTTCCTCTTTTATTGCTGATATCATCGGTCTTCTACCCAGTAAATACTATTGCTGTGGAAGGACCAGGCATCAGATCTGTGTGCCGGGAGAAGAAGAGTCTTTGCTATACAGTGAATGCTCATGGACGTGATTTACTGCTCACGTTTCTTCCTTTCAGTATGAAGAAAGGGAAGTACTCCTGTTCCCCTTGACTCCCAGAATGGGACTTCAGGAGATGAGGTTTAATTTACCAGGTGAGCTCTCTCCTGAAGTGCACACTAGAAGTACTGCATGAAGCAGCAGGTCAGCAGGCTTGTAAGTTGTCCTCCCATGGGAGGATGCCAGCAAGTGGTGCCTTTTCTTCTCCTCCTTCTTCATGCCTAATGACAGTGATGTTTGCAGTAAAAGGTGGATGTATGCTGCTGCAGGCTGAGCCCAAGCCCATCCAGATACTTACTAGAAGGAATTTTTTTTCCTCCCCTTCAATCCAAGTGTTATCTCCTTTTCCAACTGTGGGTGTGTTGTAGCTGAATTCTACAGAAGGTAACATTTGTCTTTTATGCATCTGCAGCTATCTGTGTTTGTGAAAATGTGCATGGTTTTGGATTGGTGGTGAGGCTTTTCCTGGCTTGCTGTGAAGGAGAAATGGAAATGAGCTTTCTCAGGCAGTGGTACAAAGCAGTATCTGTCCATCTCTTTAGAAGCTACTTTGCTTTCCCTGTTGGTCAAAGCATGGTAGTAAGAACTATTTTATTTTTCTTGTGCATGTTCTTTCGTGGTGGCAGCACTATAAATGTTTACTTGTAAATGTTTATAAATTAATTTGCTCTCCCAGATAATTACTGACTTGAATCTCACTGTTCTTATCAGAATAAGTATGTGAATTCATGCAGGTAGAAGAATCGGCATGGAAAAATTGACGGTATTACGTGGCTTGTTTTCCTTTGAGGTTCTTCCATATTACTTTGCTGCATTTATTTTATTTTTTATCCTCCCCTGGAGCAACTTTGCTACTGGGTGTAAGGGTACAATTTGTGGATAAATATACATTTCAGAGGTGGCCATTGCAGCAAGTCTTTATGCTTAGATAGGACTACTGGTCTTAAGAAAATGAACCATCATATGTTCATAAGTGCTTGTTTTCATGGTAGTAAGGTGCAGTGCTTACCAACCTTAGCAAAGCAAAAAATATTTGAAGATAATAATAAAGACAGTTAGAAATGACTTACAGATTGAACTTAGGTTGTTTCCTCTCACATCATTTGAACTTGCTTGTTGGTGTGCTTGAGGACAAAAAATTAATAGCATTAAGGAGCAGCGCTGGTAATGTGAGGCAGGGAGTCATACAGTACCTTTCTTCTAGTCAGGGACTGGAAGAAAGAAATACAGCGCTAACAACCCCAAACTATTTAACTGAAGATTTTTATGCATCAGTAAATGTTGGGAATTTTCAAGTAATAGCGTTAGGCTAATTTTCTTGTTTGGTAATCATTTGTTAGGAAAGTGACATCATGATATTTTATAGACAAATCGTTTTGATACCACACTGGCCAAATGACATACTTTGTTTAACTGTAGTGTTCATGTCTTGATTGCAGCACATCTTCGTTGCCACCTCTTGACTGGCCTTTACCGAGTCATTATGGGCAGTGTGAACTGAAAATAGAAGTCCAGCCTAAAACTCATCACAGAGCTCACTATGAAACAGAAGGAAGCAGAGGAGCCGTAAAAGCATCTACTGGAGGACACCCTGTAGTGAAGGTAGGATGTCTGGCTTTCTTGAATCCAAGATAACTTTCTTCTATTAAGTACAGTTACTGGCATTTATGATGCTGTGGATTGTTGCCTTCTGTGAAGCTCGCATTCCTTTCTGGGTAAGATTTTCCTCTGCATGTAACCTGTGCAATATAAAAGTTAGCATAGATTTGGACTGTTTATCTGTAACAGTAAGACTTGTTCCCCTCCTCCCCCGCCTTTTGTCTTGTCATTGTTTCCATTGTCTTAACAGAATCGAGCAAGCTTTATTGTCTCTTAGAACAGTTTGTTTTTTTCAGTAGTGAAACTCATGTAAATACAGCAATGCAGGCAACAGTTCTTTGACTGAGAGGGTGGTGATACACTACTTGTTTTGATACCCAGTACTGGCCATTAACAGCTGTTTTGGCTGGCTTCTTCCTTTCTGCTAAATGTTCTAAATGCTAAAGACATCTGAAGCATAGTTATTTGTGTGCTTTGCAAACACCAAGCAATTGTTGCTGAGATCAGAGTTGGATGTAAGGTCCTGATAAATTTGGCCTGGCTTTCATATAAGAGTTTTGCCATCGTAATCTTTGAAGGGCGAGATGTTTGATGTTGTGGCTGTAAGTAGGTACACAAGCTGAGATGTGCTCCCTGTGAGGTGAGGTGTGTACGTGTCTTAATGCTGGGCAGACTTTAGGATTAATTAACCAGTACTTGGTTCTCTCGAGCTCTGAAGCTGTGTGTATATAAATAAAGAAGTACCAGCAGAAATTAAATCTGTTGGACTGACTGTTTTCTTGCAGTTTCCAAGCTCTTTGTCTAACGCAGTTCTTGAAGACTGACACTTAGTCATGTTCTTTGGGCTCCGTACACAACTCTGTTTCTTCTGATAGCTTACCTTGATAATTTTTTTTTTTTTCATTTTTCCTCTTCTTCATCTTTCTACAGACTTTTTCATCTGTACCTTTCCTTGCTCTCTCTCTCTCCAAAAAAAGACTGGATCTTGTCATTGCATCTTTTCTTCCCTGATTGTCTTTCATCACTCTTCTGCCATTCTTTCATTTCCATTCTTATTGTGAGCACTTCAGCCAGTTTTTGTTTTCCCTGTGGAGTTCCTCAGTGCTTTCTTCCTTGTGATGATACCATGACCCAACCAGCTCAAACCATGCTTGATTTCTTAGCTCAGTAGAGACAACAGTCAGGTGCTCAGCAGGGATGCCTGTGCTGCGTGCTAGAGAAAAGAAAGGATGCCCGAGCTAGGCTGGAATCTGACAGTGGTTAACTGGGGACATTTCTTCTTGTGGAGCGTTGTGTTGCTTTAGTCAGTGGAGGGCAAGTAGACACAACTTTCACATGCCAAGGTAGTTGGCACTGGAGTTTAATGCATCATTAGTAAGAACAGAGTCTTGAGAGATTTCAACTGACAAAATAAGTCTCTGCTGAGCGTTTGGAAGCTGTTTCTTTATTTGTTTCTTCTCCCCTGGGTTCTCATGTCTTGTGCTAGTATTTGTGTTAAGGGAGCTAGCTTTGCTGATGTTTTCCAGACTTGACAAATACACATGGGGTTTCTTTTGTTCACAGAACTACTCGATGCTTCTGTAGCAGTGCTTAGACCTAAGTGAGAAAAAAACAGCTCTGTAACCTATGTGATTTATTATTGTCAAAGGTATTTATTCACATAAGAATTGTGAAATACCTCACCATGACAAGAATACTGTCTTAAAAATGGGTAGGGATAGTATTCATAGTTGTTTCACAGTCTCGTGCTTAAACATGTGCATTGTGCTGTGCTGCTCTGAAGTAAAATGAATACAAATGCAAATCAATATTCTATTTTGCAGTTTGGTCTCTTCTGGCTGGATTAGAAATTAATTGTTGTGCTTGATGGGAGAGAGGAAATTGTTCTGAAACAAAAGAAGGATTTGAATTAACATTTTACTCACTGCTGGTAAAAAACAGTGTGCTAAGGGCCAAGTTTGGTGAAAAGTGAATACTACTGTGTGCAGACACAAACCATTTAAATACAAAGGTGCAGTCTTTTCTAGCACTTCTGGAAGTTTACCGCACGACTTCAGTTCATGAAGTGTGTTACAGTTTCACTTTTTTTTGTGCTCTTGGCCTTACGCTATTTAGATCCATGTGTGCAATCACTGCAATAACGTACTCAGCATTCTCTTGTGTTACGTGTCTGTATGTTAAGCAGTGTCAGAGATGAGGCAGGATGTGGGTGCCTCTGTTCTCTTTCTTGCTTCGAACTTTTTGTTGCTTTTGAACAAAGTTTTATAGAAAGAGCATTTAATTTCCCAACTGTGGAGCCTCTGTCGTTCTGCATGTACAGTCGATGTGTTATTTAAAATAAAGATTTTAAGATAGCACGTAGCTTCAAGCCATTAATCTATTAGCACATGTCATTAATCTATTACTAATACTGTACTATACCAGTTGCTAGGAGACTAAGCTTCTGACAAATTTGGCATCATCTGTTGTGAGTACATTTAATCAGCTTATTTCCAAATGTGAGGAAATGAAATGAGTTGAGCATCGTGCTTTGTTTTGTAAGTTCATTGACTTTAAGGAAGTAATTCTGTAATGAAATTGTCTTCTTTTCAGCTTTTTAGTGGCAAAAGTTCCTAAATAGCAGATAACTGTTGCTTTAATCTCTGCCTGCCTGAGGGTATGTTTCAGCTAGTCCATGTAATTTGGCATTACTTATTTTACCTGAGTAGAAAAATCTGTGAGATTTTTCTCGCTGACAGTTTTCACAGGGAAGAAATAAATACCTTGGTAGCATGGCTGGCAAGGGGGAAGGTGGCATTTTGAAATTCTCATGCAAACTGTGTGACAATTTTGTATTGCATCATCAGCAAAGGGAGCCTCAGAGAGCCTCTACCTTCACCTAACTCAGTGGGTTAAAGTACTTGTTTTACATAACTAAGAAGCCTTCTAAACAAATAGCTGCTGCATTTCATCTGAGTCTTATGTGAATGATCATAATGCTTTGAATTTCCCACTCTTGCCCCAGATCATATATACATAATAGCATGTTTGTTTTACTGTTTGCTAGAATGAGGTGTTCCTGTTATCCAAAGTGGTTGGGACTTTTCACAAGTCCTCACATGTGTAATGATTTAGAGTATTTTAGAATGGGCAGAAACACAGTATGCGTCCCTTGGGAATATGTGTCTTTTTTAGCCATATTACCAAGGACTTAAAGGGTAGAGTCTTTCATCAGTTACTCTGCCATGTGTAGAACTCTAACAGTAGTTGTATGTGCCAAAACATGGGGAGCATCATGTGAAATCTGTATGGGCCACTCAACAGTGTTACAGTTGAGGAAAGATGTTGGATTAAAAAATTCAAGTGTTAAAGAAAAATTGGTGTATGCAGTTGTAGTCACAGAAACTTCTTAGCTGCGACCTGTGAAGAAGAGACTGAATATTTAATATGATCGCAGAGCTTGAGGGTCATGACTGAGGAGCTGCAAGGGGAGAAAAAGTATACTGATTTTTGAACTACTTGGTAAGTTCTAAACAGGAAGGTGTCCTCTGAAAGCCTATCAAACTCTGCCTGAGTTCAAGTACGCTGTAACTGTAACCTACATGGAGGGATCTAACTGAGAAATGTCAGAGATGGTCCAAGAAGTTAAGGAAAGATGATATAGATGAGCCTTTGCTTCCTGGCCTGTAATTCTGTGCTGACACTTTATTCCAGTGTTCTATGTGACCAATTCATGTAACTTCTTGAGTAACAGGTGTTATATCAGGATTCTGCCTGTTGTTCTCAAAGCCCAGTGAACAGCATGTTTTTTTGTGTGTCTCACGACCCTTCCCATTCCTTCTGTCTTCATTTTTTTTTTTTCAATTCAAATGGGTTTTTTTTTGGTCCTCATTTCTTCCCCTTATTATCTCCAGAAGGCAGGTTGCAGCCCAGCTCTAATTGTTTAGTATTGTTTGGTGACAACAACCTGCCAATTTATGTAGAAGGCAGAAGGTAAGTAAGTGTCAGCCTATATGAATCGTGTAACTGGCTGTGTTGGACAAAGCAGTGACCTTTGGATGAGATTCTAAACATAAATATGTTTCTGAGAACAGATACACATGATTATATAAACATCTGCTCCAGAATCCCCCAGATAGATGGTAAAACTCATACTGATCCATCTAATGTATGTTTGAATGCTCAATCTAGAAAATGCTTGAATATGGAAAAAAAACAAAATGTGGCAGGCTGGATCTGTAATGACAGTTGTCTGGTTTTTGTGTCATGTGGTTACTAAGATGCGGAAAAGTAGTACTTTTATTTTTTTCCCGAAGTCAGATCATGCTTTTTCTGTAAGTAACATGGGCTTTCCCTGAAAGGCTCATCTGAAAAACTGTTCATAGCATAATTTGGCGCTGGAATTTGGAAGATCAAAAATAATGCTGTTTTTTGATAGCGTAGAGCAAACTGAACATGGGTCATGTATTGTGATGGCTAGTTTGATGTAGCTAGCAGTTCTGCACTGTGTGAAGTTGAGAGTTCAACAGGAGGCCACAAAGAGGAGCATCTTCCCTGTGAGGGAAGGCTGAGCAACCTGGGTCTGTTCAGCCTTGAGAAAAGAAGACTGAGAGGTGATCTTATTAAAGTTTATAAATATCTTAAGTGTGGGAGCCAAAAGGACGTGGCCAACCTCTTTTCAGTGGACTGTGGGGACAGGACAAGGACAAGGGGCTGTAAAATTGAGCGTAGGAAGTTCTGCACCAGTATGCAAAGGAACTTCTCCAGAGTGAGGGTGACGGAGTGCTGGCACAGGCTGCGGTTGTGGAGTCTCCTCTGGAAATACTCAAGAGCTTCCTGGACTCCTAACTGTGCAGTCTGCTGTAGGGAGCCTGCTTTGCAGGGGGGTTGGACTTGATGGTCTATAGAGGTCCCTTCCAGCTCTACAATTCTGTGATTCTACTGCTATTTTAACTATGAGTTGCTTTCCTTTTTTTGGTGGCATAGAATGGGACGAGTCAGAGCTGAAATACTCTTCAAAATACTCTTGAAATTAGTATTTAAAATGCTTTCAAGTGATCTGCAAGCAGCGAGTGTGTGAGAGATTTCAGAAATAGAAAATCTAGCTTTTTTAAACCTTGAAGGATGTTCTGTACATTGTATGATGATATGGTATAGTGTGACCAGTAATGCACTGGTATTTTTGTTCTGGTCCTTTGCAGGACCCATTCGTCTTTGTGATGACCTTCAGAATGCTTTTAATCTGGACTTGTGCCACAGTCTAGTGGTTTATTAACTTTTGTTCTTTCATACTTCATTATTTCTTCTTTGTCTGTTCTGAATCACAGAGGTCTGTATTTATTATAAGATCTTTGTCAGTCTACTTAACAAATTTATTAGCAAAAGAGGAAGGAGGATGCTTTTCTGATGTGCATGCTGTTCCTTCCTACATCAAATAATCAGCTGATTTGAAAATAGTACCACAATTCAGGAAGGAGAAGTAGATGTTTTATTTTAACATTTAAGTTTAAAATTAAGAATTTAACTTTTTGCAACATTAAAACCTTTGTGGACTCAGAATGAAATATAAACAATAACCTAACCGCTGCTAAGCCTTTCTGAGCCAGCGGTTGGGGGTGTTGTCAGAGAAATCTGCATAGGGTTTCCTTGCAATGAACGGCTCCTGTTGCATGTCAACAGTCCCCAGGAGCTCGTAGGTCAGCCCTTACTTCTCCTCTGCAAGGCCACGAGGCGATGATTGTAGTCGCTGACTTTCAGTAGCTTCCCTGAACTCTAATTTCTTGGTTTTGTCCATATAGCTTAGTTCAAGCTGTTCAAAACGCCACCGTTGATAAATTTCTGGAAATCGCACCACCAGTGTCAGTCGTTCTGTTGCTTCTTGGGTATTGTAAGCCAGAGTATGCCAGGCTTGTTGGTCACATCTCCATTGTCTCAGAGGACAAAACATCTCAGAGGCTTTTTTTTTCTTTATGATATTACTGTGGTGAGGTCTGGCAGGTTTTGTTTGGTAAAAAGCTGTTTGAAAGTAAAGTAACGCTTGTGTAGTAAAAGTTTCTTTCTTTTAGGGCTGTTTAGATATCACAATGAATTATACCGTGTCTTTATTTATACAAATGTAGAAAGTAAAAATACCTAATACAAGAAAACAGCTTTGTTTTTCCTTCCCCTTCTGTCTTCCTATAATCAGACCTTTTCTTCTCTTTTGACCTTACTGTATAACTTTGGAGTTGTTCTAAGGAATGCAGACACCACAGCGATGCATCCAGCTGTCATGAGGCCATCAAGGAAGAAGTAACTACTTCTTCTTTCGATCTTGATGATTGAAAATGTCTCATTAACATATTCTCTTTTTACTTGGTAAAAATTGCAAACTATTGACCCGCATGAGTTTACTGTGTGCGGTGTAGTTAATGAGGCTGGAACTGCTTTGGCGTGAAGCTCTTCTGGCTTATCCTGTTGTGACCTTCAGTCTTTAGCCTTCCAGCTTTAGTTTAACTTACGCATGCACTGACCTTTGCTATGGAAACGATATAGAAACACAAAAGCAACTTGGCTGAGTTTCCTCTGCAAAGCAGTGGGTGGTGTATCAGTATTCTGTTACAGAGGAGGGTTTCTAGAGGTCAGTAGTGACAGTACGCAGTAACTTATTAGCTGGCTGCAGCACGCTGCTTGCTACTCCTGGGAAAGTGGTAGATTTTTTTAAAGTAATTTTTTTTTTTTGTAGCACACAGCTGTAAGGCTGTGCGTTCCAGCATTTATTCCATTGATATGCATGGGGAGAAAAACAAACCAAAAAACCCTTCTGTTTTTGTTAGCCTTTCTGTGAATGACCCATGACTGAATCTCACGTAGGCTGATATTGTAGCAATGTCTTGTAATGCATCTTCATCATAGCAGTTCTGCAGCACTGACCAGAAGTTTGTGAAACGGTTTGGTTTTGATACCTATGATCTATACAGAAACGTTATGTTCTAACTGTACAAATCATGGATTATTTACTACAGTAAACTCAGGTAACAGGTACCAAAGCCTCAGTAGATACTGGAACTAAACGTGATATGTGTTTTCTTAAGCTATGTAGGTATTTTCATTGAAGGAAAAATAGCATGTTGTTTGGATGAACTGAAATGCTTAGGCACGATACTGCGTGTGTGAACAGCCCAACACAAATGAGCTAATAAGGAAGTGTAACTAACTCCACTGTCACTGAATTAACATTTCTAAGAGTCAACATTTTTTGAATGAAAACCAAGCGGTAGTTTAATGCATTTTAAATTCCCAAATATGTCATTTTTCCTAATTTGAAGTTGATTGTGGATAGTAAGCCTCTATTATTGCATCAACAATGGTGATTCAGGATCCAGATGCCATCTTTCCTTCGGGGAGAGCTTGTCACGTTGCTAGTTAATTTGGATTCCTTGGTACGTCAGTCTCCAGTGAGGACCAAGGATGGTGGGTGTAAAGGTGTTGAGGTTCTGTCACAATGTCTAAGGCTTTCTGTCACCAGGCTTATTCTTGTACTGATGTTACATTCATGCTCTTCTGCATACTGCTGAACACAGCTACAGCTAAATAAAGTAGGTGTGCTTCAAGGTGAATTAATGGAGTAATCCAGCATTGTCCTCTGTTCTCAGGAATGTTATGAAATAGGCCGTCTTTTATTGTGTATTCATGTTGAGCCAGGCACAGAACATGGTGCAGGAAGAGGGCTGTGAATGACTCTCTAAAAGTAATCTTCATATATATGCTCATAGAATACTGTTGCTAGTATAATACTGTAATTGGACTTACGTTACAACTTTAGCTCCACCATTTAGTTTCAGAAGCAGTAGCAGTGGAAGTTAATTCAGAGGGCTGTCCTTAGTATTGACCATAAACCAAAGCAGCATAAAAAGAGTAGCTAGTCCAAGGTACGCATGGATTGTATGTTTCTGGAAGTCATCTGTAGGCCTAATAGTAAGGGAGATGAATATAGTATTTAGTGAATAAAAGGGAACTTGTGCTTTAAATGCAGAACAGCTCTCAACCAGAATTATAGGTCTGTAGCTGTTTCTGTCACTATGCGAACATGAATCATGGTCATAGGTACTGCAGGAAAGTAATGGAGAGACAACTATTGCTCTTTCTGACTAACCCATCCTGCTCTGAGATTACCTTGGCCTTTCTGAAGGACCAGAAAATACGAAAAAGATACTGTGGGGAAACTTGCTCAGAAAAAAGTCATTCAAGGGAGATGTGCCACTGAGCTGACTGAGAGGAGTAGCAGGCTCTGGAGATTGCCGTCACTGTGAAACAGTTCATTTTAGCCCCCAGCAGCCTCCAGCTGCCTGCTGACTAATGAGGTGCAGGCATCTTTTCCACAAGCTCTCATCTCATTTTTTACTAACACGTTGACTCACTATCCCCCAACAGAATCTTCTCTCTGATCAACAATGCTGTGTAAATTTGCTGGTGTACTCTTGTGGAATCCTTGTAATGCACGCCTAGACAAGAAACGGGGAAAGTGCTAAAATCTAAAGCAGCTCTCCCAGCTGCCGAAAGTTTCAGCCCATGTGTACAGCTTCCATAGGCAGTTAGGTTTGCTCTCTTTTTTGCTGTTGGAAGCATGATGTTTAAACCTGAGAATGCTGAAGCGAGCTGCTCGTTGCTTGCTTAGAAAAGGTGTTTCCTTGTTTTTTTTGTAGCTCCTGTTTCTGTGATGAGGCCCTGAATTACGCTCCGCAGTGTATTAGACAAGGTTATTCCTTTTCTTCGCCACTGCCCAGCTTGCTTAATTGTCACACTTACTTGTACACATTATTTATAGTTATAGTTTAACTTTGTTTTCTTTTTACATTGTTGTCTTTTAATTTTAAACATTAAATAAACACAATAAATCACTTTATGGAAAAGTAAAATTTTATGAAGTCTATTCCAGTTTTCCAGCATGTTAGTGCTCTGCCTAACTATATATATTCCAGTGCCTTTAACAGGCCTTCACCACAGGTACTTCATAGCAGTGCATGAGAAGGCCATAGTGTAAGTGTCTGATTAATGCAGCTCAGTGGTGGTGGAGGGAAGCTTGTTTGCTTTTCTTTTGAGATTGGTTTAAGCTTGTATTGCTTTTCAGTATGTATGAAGTTCTCAGGGGGTTGTGTTAATGTTATTATAGGACACTTTTAATCATGAAAAGCCTGGTTTATGTCTCTGATTTGTAATATGCATAGGTTTTCTCCAAATTATTATATGAGTACATTCTGTTTTATTACAATATTTTTCCTTGCAATGATGTTGTTGGAGCGTCCAGTTTCACATTCATCTGTTGTTTTTTAATCTAGCATATGTAAACCAGGAGCACAGTGCATGCGTACAAGTTTGTATTACAAGACTATCATTCAGAAAATACACTTGATAACTTGCTTGTATGTAACTAATCTGTTGGTGGGGTGGGGATTCTTTTCTTTGTCTGTCTTTTCTGCCACTTTCCCCTCCTTCAGCGCACTTTGCAGAATAACATTTGGAAACTCAGCCCCTGTGTCCCTCTATAGCGTATGTGAGCCAAGCACAGAGGGTGACTCTTTGCTCAGGAATAATGGAAGCAGTGTTAGAAACAGTTCTGAGCAGTGCTCATGTAGAGTACAGCCGTGCTGCCTGTGAGGCTCTACCCCTGCAGCTGCTGGCACCAGGTATACTTTGCTTCACTGAATTGAGCTCCTGCTCTGTGCAGACTGCTCTGTGCAGACTGTAGGGTCTCTGCTGGCAGACTGGCACAGTGTTATAAGTTGGTCTCTCAGTGCTGTTATCTCTAGAACTGTTGTGTACGTATCCATTGTTAAGGAAGGTGGAGATAGCTTTAATTGGAAATCAGCTTTGTCACAGTGACCCTGGTTGGAAGTTATTCAAGTTTTTCGATAGGTCTGGCTCGTGATTTTTATAGTTCCTCGTATTAAGAGTGAATACATTTCACAGTGCTCACATTCAGCCTGTGTTTCATCATGTTAAGGCTGAATTTTTAGCTGAGGAAAATGGATGGTAGAGTCACAGTGTTGAGAATCTTGTAAAAAGTGGCTGCTGTAAATGCTAAATTAATACATGTACTTAAGTATTCTGTATGTATTATTTACTCTAAGTATTCTAAAAGAGTAGAGATTTGTTCAAAGAGTGTTTTGGTATTACAATAAAATATTTTGTAAAGGGTCTTGCATCAAGTAGTAAAAGGAAATCATCCTTAATTAATGAGTCCCTATGATGTCCCACTTTAAATGGGATGATAAGAGTAGAGAGTGTTGTGAGCTGGTTGTGTTGCTGTAGTTTATGGGTGACTTAACAAATGAAGGGCAAGAAACCTGTCAGAACACTGATGGTCACAGCAGCTGTCTGTACTTCAACATCAGTAAATGCTTCAATATTGCATTTATTTACGTGGATATCAACTCTGGTAACCTGGACTTTGTTAGTGACTGAGGCTTCAGGTTTTTTTTTCCTGAATTTAGCTCTTTGTACTGAGAACTCTAGTGAGAACAAAAAGATTTCACATATTTGAAAGAACTTAAGCCTATCAAAAGTACAAATACGTATATAAATGCAAATAAATGAAAACCTTTAAGAAATTTGATGGAAATTAGTCAATTACAGGACAGAATATTGCATTTAATAAAAGCTGCCATGACTTGAAGTTTTGTGTACCTTTAGTGACAGGTACTTTTCCTTCGCTGAAGGATCTGAAGAGGTGAGGATTGTACAAGCCATGAGAAGACATGACTTTTTGATTTAGCATTATTATATCTGTTTTTCTGCTTGCCTGTGCACAAGTGAATTGCTGATGGTAGCTGGAATCAAGGAGGAGGCAGAATTTGAGTTGCAGAGCTGAAGCCAGTCTACTTCAGTTACATACATTTTGTGGTAGAAGTTGGACTGGGCTGACCTTTGGAAGGTACAAGGAGATCTGGGGACAACGGAATCCAGAATTCCTTGCTTTCCATCTCTGAAAAGCAGCACAGTTCCCTTGCAGTAGTAATGGTCCAGAGGTCGCTCAGCCCAGGACAGCACCAGAAACAGAAATCCCAAACTGCTTCCTTTCTCTTATACTCCCACCCTAAAAAAACAAAACAAAAACCAAAACAAATAAAAAAGAAAACAGACTGAAAAAGTATGCAAACTAAGTACTGCAATTTCACACACATGCAGAAAAATGAACTAATGATGATGTTCTAATACATCTATTATTTTTTTTTTCATCAGCTCCTGGGCTACAGCGAAAAGCCTGTAAACCTGCAGATGTTCATCGGAACTGCAGATGATCGCTACTTAAGGCCTCATGCATTTTACCAGGTGCACCGAATCACTGGAAAAACTGTTGCTACAGCAAGTCAGGAGATAATCATTGCCAGCACAAAAGTTTTGGAAATACCACTTCTTCCTGAAAATAATATGTCAGCCAGGTACTTTGCAGCTCTTCAGTTGATATGTCTTTTTTTTCTTTCTTTCTTTCCCATTTGTACCAAAGAAACATCTAGTAAAACAGCACACTTGTGATTCATGATAAATGTGTCAGCACTCTGAAATAAGTCTTCAGGGAAGCAGGGAAACAAGGAAGCTCATGTGATTGATGGGAAGATCAACAACTTGGGGGTTTATACTTTCCCATCTAATCTGTACGTATGTATGACCCCACGTTTGTGGAACTACGTATGAGCCATAACTGGCTGGTAGAGTTCAGCTGCTTGTTTTGCAGTAACATGGTTGTCCGCTGTCTCATATCCTGGCAGGCGGTTTCTCTTAATTTTATTTTTTATTTTTTAGCAGTTGAGTTATTCTGATTTTTCAGGGCTTGACAGATAGAAAGTAAGTGCCAAATAATAGTTTAATAGAGCTTAGTTTGAGCGACAATTACACTGCTGTTCTACCTGGAGAGTGTGTGAAGTGAGTGAAGCAGTTATTTGTTAATGTAGCTTGTTTATTTCTAATGGGACTTCTGAGGCCAGCTTAGATTTCCTAAAGCTACAGATCTCATGCTACTTGCGTTGAATGCTCTGGACCCACAGTAACAGTCTTCAGAAGCTTCTGTGTTATTTGATTGAAGTACTGTGTGGCTTGTATGAATAATCAATAACCACATAGAATGGTAGCTGGGATGCGACAGCTGCAGTTCTGTCATTCTCTCTTCCTAAGCTCAACTAAATATCATCCTTGTAAATGTTCACAGTGTTACATAGCTTGCTTTGGATAACACTAGAGGTTCAAAAAGCAGCAACTAGATGTTTGTAAGACAGAATATATAAAATCTGCTGACATTTGACACTAACGTCTGTTAATGGAAACATTTAAAACACCATAACATGAGGAAAATTTGAATGTTCGTTCGTTCTTTAACAGAAAGGCCTGCAGAGTATACTTAAGCAAAAGTTTGATTCATTTTCTTCCATTTCTCTTCTAATCCATCCTTCCTCACCTCTCTCCAGTATCGACTGTGCGGGTATTTTGAAACTTCGCAATTCAGATATTGAGCTCCGTAAAGGAGAGACAGATATTGGAAGAAAGAATACCAGAGTGCGACTTGTGTTTCGCGTTCACATCCCACAACCTAGTGGAAAAGTCTTATCCCTGCAGACTGCTTCCATACCTGTTGAATGCTGTAAGATTGCTTTAACTATATGTAATTCATACTCATGTTTCCTGTACGTGTCAGTAGTAATGTCATTCTGACGATATTTATGGTCAGAATATCTGTAGTGATTGTGTGTGAAAAGTATTGTGTGTAAGGAGCTTAGTTAAGAAAAAAATGATACCTGTTTGTTTGAGGATGGTACTTAGCAGTGGGTAGCCTGAAGGTTATGAGGAGTAGCAGTGTTTGAGGCTTTAAACCAAATACCGCAGTCACACAATTAGCAGGAACAAGGAAAAAAAATGTATCGGATAAGGAAGTTGCTTTTATATATATTTATTTATTTATTTATTTATTGCTCCTAAATTAAAAAATGCATTTTCTGTAACAGTAGAATCTGTTGGGTTTCATGGCTTCTTGTTGTTCATTTTAAGAATTATGTTGAAATTAGGTAAACAGAGCAAACAGGTTGAATAATGCAGTTACAATTTGTATTCTTAGATATAATATAAATATATACAAATATATAAATATATTTATGGGTGACCATTTTAATTTCTGCTCCAATTCTTCAGTTTATGGCCGTAGGAGAATTATTACTTACAGTTATTACTGCTGTGGTTATATTTTTCTTCCTTTTTTTGTTGTTTTAAAGCTCAGCGATCTGCTCAAGAACTTCCTCAGATTGAGAAATACAGCATCAATAGTTGCTCAGTCAACGGAGGCCATGAAATGGTGGTAACAGGATCTAATTTCCTTCCAGAATCAAAAATTATATTTTTTGAGAAAGGACAAGGTAAATGCTTCCCTACTTTTATTTCTTAGAGCCAAAACAGAAAACACTGCCTGAGCTTAATTTTAGGAAGAAAGGATATTTTGAAACATAAAAAAGTCTGAAGCAGCAATTTGAAACTTCAAGTTTGAGCACCAATCTGTAGGTGGTGGTGGGCAGTGATTGCTGAGAACAGCACTTGTGATTTGGGAAGGCAGCTACAGCATGACTGGCTTTGGATAAAGATGCAGTTGATGGATAGTACCGTTTATTGTCTCCTCCTTAATATAACCAAGAAAAGGTGAAAATTGAATATGGGAACTAATGGAAATGTACTGTTTTTCATTGATATTTTTGGTGTTCCTTCATGTTTTATCATTATATGGAACTTAATTATTTATTTTGCTTTGAGGCTTTGGTTGCAATCAGAGCTTTTTCAAAGGCACCAGCTTAGCTCTCCCGTTATTTTAGATTAAAATTTTAAAATATATATCAACAAATAGATTAAAAAATGATAAAATATATATCATCACAAAACCTGATGTTAAAATTGGGTAAAACATTCAAAGTCTCTGATTCTTCAGACTTGCAGTCTAAAGGATAACTTCCTTTTGGTGGGGTGTCACAGACACACAGGCTCAGTTCCTGAGAGTCTCGAATACAGATAGAAAATTCACTCAGAATTTACTTTTGTGATGTGAGAACTGTCTGTAACAGAACATCAAAGTGGAAAATTGGTAGAAAAATTTGGCTTTTTATCTGGAGTTAAGCCCTTTTTTTCCCCCATAGTTTTGTCATTTTCCAGAAACAGCTGCTATTGGCATACCAATTTAAGCTTGCTTAATAATGCAACTACGTCAACACTCAAAAATCCTAAGAAAATATCTTTGCTCCCCTTTCCTGAAAAGTTGAAACCAGGTATTCAAGTTCCAGCAGTGATAATTTAACTTGTTCAAATGTTATGCTCTCTATACTAAGAGGAAGATTAGGGAAAGAGATGTCAGGGTAGTAGGACAGCTAGTCCTGAATTTTCAACTGTTTTCTACAGATATTAATGTAAGGAAGAAGCACAAAGATAACAGTGCAAATCCAGAACAGATACAGAACCAGGAAGGAGTGCTGGTTAATTTAGCATCTTGGAGTAATATGTATATATAATGTATGCATGTGTGTACTTCTGTTTACCACTAAACAGAGTAAATTAAAAGGTTGCTGCTGAGGCCAATTCTTTCACATCCTTGTTTTTCTTAAATATTTAAGTAAAAGTGTGGTGTTTATTTTGTCTTAATTGGCAAATGTAGCATAAGTTGCTTTTTTAACCTGTTATATATTTTGACATCCACTTTTTTAGGTAGTACTTTAAGCCCTTTTGAGGAATCATTGCTGCTGGACAGTAGGTTAAGGATGGCAGGTTGTGCTAGGTCAGAGCAAGGAGGAGGTTCACCAAGCTGCAGTGACTTCCCTCACAGCACAGACAGCTTGCCTCATAGTTGAACTACAGGGCTCTTGGGTTCTGCAGCACATATTTGTCTTCGGAGTGTAACCTTTGGATATGTACAGGCAGATACGGTGTATATATTGTTACTTATATGGTGACTGAACCTGTAAATAACCTGTTTGAATAATCCTAAGTAATATTAGTTAGTTAACTTCATTTTTAAAAATTATTTGGAAAAAAAAAATTCCTCCAACCATACTGCCTCTTTTAGAGCCAGGTCCAGCTGTTTGTGATCAGGTTCTGTTAAATGCAGCTTCACAGTGTCTGTGCAGTACTGAAACTCCAAAGAAGCCCTATGTAGTGCAATCTGTTTAAAATGAATCTCTCACTGAATAGCTGCTTTATGACTGACAGTAAATGCTGCACTTCTCAAGTATTTAAGATTAAGTACTTAAGGATTTTAGAAAATGTTTTTTGCTTCAATTATTTGTTAATTTCTCCCAACAGATGGACGACCTCAGTGGGAGGTAGAAGGGAAAATAATTAGGGAAAAGTGTCAAGGGGTGAGAAACTTTCTTTTTTCTTTCTTTAGAAATTATGTTGTAAAGTGAGCAACTCCTCATCTTCATTGTTCTGAAATTTAGACTTCATTTAGCAAAGCAGATCATTGGTTGATTCAGACAGACAACTGGAGACTTCTAAATTGCCTTGATTCTTTAAAATAGCCATTAAGATGACGTGCTGAAAGAACTGGAAGTAGTGCGCTTGAGAAAGCATTGCAAAAAGAAATTCAAATTGGACAAAAAGAAAACTGAAGATAAATTCTGTAAGATGACAAGTAAGTTCCAGTGCATTGGAATCGTTCTTTCAAGCATAAGTGATCCAAAGTGCAATTCTTTTTGACTCCTGGTGTATTTTATGCGCTGGCAGGTAAACGAAGCATAATTTAGCTGCGTCTCTTTAATTACAAGTGTTACCTTCAGAATGCTTGGGTTTAGGAAAGAAAAAGTCTCTGGTTAGCAGTTTGCTAATACTACTGCTTTGATATGTAGTACAGGCATAAGTTTGAAGTTCATCTGTTGTGGAATATCAGTTTGCTTTAGTTTTACTGTAAAACTGTTTTGGCTCTTCTGTGATTAACAGCGGTTTCATTTGCATTTAATATGTAAAACTTTTTCTTTTAAACTTTCTAATAGGCAAACATCATACTTGAAGTTCCACCATACCACAACAAAACTATTACAGCTGCAGTTCAGGTGCAGTTTTATCTCTGCAATGGCAAGAGGAAAAAAAGCCAATCTCAGCGCTTCACTTACACACCAGGTACTAAATGTTAAAGAGAAAAAAGAAAAAAAAAAAGCTGCATTTTATATATTTTTTTTAAGGTAAACATTTGAAAGTAGTTCAGACAATCTTTATACCTTTGACAGGTAGATGAGACTAGCTTCGAACAGTCTGAAATTGAGAGCAATAAGCCACAGTGCTACAACTACAGCCAAGTATTTCTTTGTTATGCATTTTACAGAATAATTTGCGTTTTACCATTCTTTGAGAATGATTACAAGCCTCAAAATTTGCTCTTCTCCATTGACCAGTGGTGACACGGCGGGCAATGAGGTCACAGAATGTCAGGTTCTGTGCTTTTTTTTTTCCCCTCTCAAATATCCACAAAAACAGTTTCAGATGTAGGGAAAGAAAGGGAAGTTGTTGTTTTTTCCCAGACATGTTGCAGCCCATTCCGAGAAAATATTTTTGAACTTGAACAGAAGTGAAAACTGCGTGTTTTAGTTAATGAGAAAACTATTAGGTGTACAGAGCCTCCTGCTTTGGCTGCCACTTCCTTGCTATTAAGAAATTTGTGCCCAGTGAGAGCGATCACAGTTCACAAGGGACAAATGATGAATGTAGATCCTTTACTGCTGTTTGGACAACTTAAGGTCAGATCCTGAAGGAGTCTTTTGTATGAATATTGAAACAATCTTCTTGATGATAACTTGTATGCTGGCAAAGAAATCTTCCATTAATTTACACTATTTAAAATAAGCTCTGCTTGCTGCTTGTACTCTAAATTACAGACTTCATGCATAATTTGAGCAACGTTACTTATTATGCGGTGCTGTAGGTCTATATTCATTGCGTTATCAAATATATGATGCTATTCTTAAGGATATCGGCTCCTAAGATAACTACAAAAATAGCATCTAAGATGCATCTTGTATGAGAAATCTGTATTCAAAGTGGAATGAAGTAATGAAACCTACCGCTTGAATAAGAAGCTATTCTGCTTATAACTGCAGCTATTATTGCACACATGTTTTAAACACCCACTTATTAGTATGATTAATGCTGAAGTGTTAATGTAAAATGTAGAATAGCAACCAAGATGTAAAAAGAAGTCAGTACTTTTCTACTGTTTGTTCTTAAAATCTTTTTGTGAGCCTACCTGTGGCTTCAAAAAAGAAAAAAGCTCAGACAAGTAAAAGTGGTGTCTCGTTTAAAAAAAAAAAAAAAAAGAAAAAGAAAAAAAAGAAAAAAAGCATTCAGTTTTTCCTTGTGCCTCGTTCTGAACTCTTGTCTGACTGTTTTTAGCAGAGCCTGGTAAGCAGTCCCTGCACACCCACCCTTGGTGAGCTGTATCATTTGCATATACTACTGGACTTGCTCTGGCTGGGTTGCAGTAAGAACCATGCACTGCATAGGAGGGTAGTTTAGAAGGGCGATATAATCGCCTTTGAATAAATGCTAGGAGGATTCTTCTCCCTTTATGCCTGTAATGCTTATTCTTGGAGTCAAAGAAAATGAAAGCAGAGTAAAAGGAAAAGGGAAATTAGAGCAAGGATATTAACAGTTCTATTGTGGTTGTTAAATGGCAGTTAGTGTGTATTTATCACGGGATGAAAATGAATTGGAATTGTAATATACAATTTTACTTTTTCTAGTTATAATGAAACAAGAGCACAGAGATGAGGTGGATTTGTCTGCTGTTCCATCTTTGGCACTGCCTCACACAAGCAATGTCCAGGGCCTGCATTCTATCCGAACTCAGTTGCCTTCACCAGAACAAGGGCATCCTCACGATAATTTATTGTCTACATCACCCAGGAGCCTTGTGTGTCCAGTTCAACCACCATATACAGCAATGGTGACCTCAGCAGTATCCCACCTGTCGCATATGCAAGGTAGAAACCTTAGTCCAAGTGAAGAGTGTCATGTTTTGCCCCCTGCTGTGGTTCAGTCTTTTCAGGTAACATCAGCACCTCCTGTGAGGCCTTCCTATCAGCCTATGCAGTCCAGTGATGTGTACAATGAACAATCTGGTCTTCCCATGAACTCTGCCTCCAGCCAAGGATTTGATGCTATTTCATTTCAGCAAGACACAGCTGTACCTCATCTGATAAATCTTAGCTGCCAAGCTCTACCACCAATGCCGTTCCATTCTTCAAATCCAGGTTCTGTGTCAACGTCAAGTACAGCAGGGCACCCGCTAGCACGCTCAGCACATTCGGGACAGTCATCTTCACACCTGCCATCAATGGGATACCACTGCCCAAGCACTGGGCAGCCCTCTATCCCTTCTGCAATGAGTCGCTCCCTTGGGCCGTCTTCTCCCCAGCTGCAGCAAGTCCCATACCATTCTACAAACCCAGCGTCCACTTCCCCGTCCCCAACAGCTTCCCATCCTTTGGTCCATTCACCACTGTCTGGACCATCGTCACCCCAGCTACAACCTATGCCTTACCAATCTCCTAGCTCAGGACCTGCCTCATCTCCCCCACCAGCCACTGTAAGTCAGTCAGGACAGCACTCCCCTCAAGCACATAGTCCTGCATTGGGAGGTCTTAATGCAGCTTCGTCTTTAGTGCACCACACTGTGTGCGATTCATCTCCATTTTCACCAGATGGGGCAGCTATTAACATTAAACCAGAACCTGAAGATCGAGAATTGAATTTTCAGATAGGACTACAAGACATCACACTGGATGATGGTAAGCAGATTCAATATTTTAATACTGGGGTATAATTACACTAAACCAAAAGTCATTGAAGGAAAGGGTTATTTTGTTTAGATCACACTCCTGTTCACGGAAGTATATTTGTACTGTCAAAATAGAGTCATATTTTTGCATCCAAAGCAACGACTTATTTAAAACTAATTAGTAGTCACAGAGTTGAAATAGTTTAGCATACAGTTTGCCTGTAGCCTTTGTTTTTAATCATAAAACAGGGCCAGAGAATTAACTCCTGCGTATTTACACTGTATCTACAAGGAATTAATTTGAAGCCTCTTCTAATTCTCTTTCCGGCATGTTTCAGTGAAAGTCATCACAATATACCTGAGTTACATAAATGTAGTTCAGGTCACGGTTTCATGGAGCTATCCCAGTTTTTGCTGAAAGTACAGCACATGCATTTTGGCACCATCTTAGTCCCTTCCTAGGCGTTCTGTAGAAAAGCTGCCATCGTTCAGCACCTCTGCTCACTGTAGCTGTTGGCTTTCTCCTTACCACCTGGCTACACTTTTGAGAAATTCACCGGCTCACCTTAAACAAGGGCCATGGCAGGAGGCATTCTGGTGCTAAGGCCAGACCATAAAATCCTCAACTTCAAATACCTGGACAGTGTTAATTTACAAAACCAAGTGGAAGATAGCAGTTATCAGATGCGAAGTGTTGGGAGTATTTTAGGCATATGTGAGAAGGAATTTAAAGAACACGTCAGACTGAAGTGACTGAAAGAGCAGAAGGCCTGGCCTTAAAAGGTATGTAGAAGGAATTTGATATTAATGATGGGCACCTTACTAGTATCTATTTTCTACAGTAGGTTTAGCTGTATTTTTTTAGTTATCCCTTGCAGTTGTTTAATTACAGCAGCAGTAACAATAACATAAAGAACACGTGTAGGCCATCTGTTAAATATCCACATCTGTCCCGGTTCCTTCAATAAGTGGGAAGAAAATTTAGTAAAAAATGCCATTAAAGACACCGCGTGCTAGGAGAAAAAAAAATGGGAAAAAGTGGTAGTACAGTTGGACTTGCAATTACAGGGCAATGTACTTAAATGAAACCCTGTTTTTAGAAAAAATATTACCCGGCAATGTACAAACTACATATCAATCAGTCAGCTTTCCTTGAATTAGAAAGGAAAGAAGAGACCGATTCTTTCCAGGACACACCGAGAGGAGAAGGGGAAGGCTTTATGAAACAGAATACTTAAAAATTTCTATTTCCATGCTAGAGGAGCAAGAGAGAAATCTAATATTTCCACAGAGTGTCACATTAGAACCTGTCTCTTCTCTTATCCTGCTTCCCCTTCACACCCACAAAAAAGAAATTGAAAAATAAAACAACCACCAACCATAAACAAACCACCGACATACTGCAGTTAAACTCTTCACACTGTAAGCAGAAACATTTAGTATTTATGTGCAGCTCAGCTTGGAAGTTCCTGTCTGGAAGTTGGAATGAATGCACAGTAGAGAAAAGAAAGCCAACTTTTTTTTTCCCCCCGCCATAGCACAAATTCAAACTTCTTCTAGAAGCTGTTTCTGCTTCTTAACAATGAAATTATTGAGTTGTTTCTATGCTGACAAGCATCATATTCTTTTAATAGAAGGAAAAGCTGAAAGAGCCATGCTTGAAGTGTACCCATTGCTAGTATGTTAGAGAAATGTAATCAATATGCAGAAGATAGAAATGACCACAGTTTCAATAATTATTATTCTTCAAAATAACGCTGGCTGTGGAAGTTCAAGTCTCATAACCTGTGGCTACATTATTTACTTCTTATATGGAAAACAATGCATTTTTAAATGCTCTACAACCCCCTGGCATCAGCTGTACGTTTACAAGAGCAGAAATGATGTTCATTTCAGTTCAGTATTGCTGCCATTCAGTGATTGAAACACTCAGAAGCACAATTCTGAGAAATGGAAAACTGGTGGGTTTTACTCTTATTCAATCTGCCAGTTCAGGTTGGATGCGGAGCCTGAAACTTGCTGTCCCAAAAGTCCTAAAGAGCACAGTGACATGAAACAAGCCGCTCAGTGTTCTCAGCAGGAATACATACATCCTCTGTTTAACCAGGTTGTAGTTTAACAAATGAAAAGATCACAGAATCATAGATGTTTAGATGGGAACTTTTTTAATGTGTTTCATGTTTTACTGTGGTTTATGAAATGATTAGAAAAATTTGCTTTTGTTTATTATTGAATTTTAGTTTCCATACAAATAGAGCTAGACACAAATTGCAGATGAATTACTCTAATGTTATAAGTGGATGTATAAATAAATGCTAATATGGGGTGTTCTCCCAAGTAATGGATCATACATGAAAGCTATATTTAGCTGGAAAATGGGCTTTTAAATAGGTTACCAATTCAGGCAAGTAAACTGCCCTCAAAATAATTCTAAGGCAAAGCCAATTACATTTTTTGTTTAAATTATATCTGGATTACTGCTCTTAAGTATTGCACTCAGTAGCTTAAAACAAACAAAAAATCTGACAGCATAAATAATCTTCTTTTAGTAAGGTGCTCTATTTTAAAATCAGCATAGTAAATAGTTTCTTTGCCAAGAAAATAAAGTACTGGAACAGAATTTGAGTGCTGCACAAAATGCTACTTCTAATTACTAAGCTGTTTAGTTTGCTAGAGTATGATTTAAATTTATTTCTTTAAAAATTAACTACCATCCACCTTCATAATTATGTGAATTCCTTTAGGCGAGACTCCCCAGAGTGTGCTTCAGTGCCCCTTCAGCCAACATCCAGCCTGCTTCTGCAGGACATATCCCCTTCCCCCAGAAATCCAAAACTCAATATGGAACTACAGAGCCACTTTTCAGTCTTGACTCAGTGCCTCTTGGAAGGTGCAATGTCTGGATTCACTCTTTTTCAACTTTTTGCAGTATCAGAAACACTTGGCAAGGACCAGAACAGAACATCGTTTTAGTTTAGTTCTGTTCCTTTGTCCGTAGCACGAGTGGGACCCTCTTCAAACTGAGTGAAAAAAGCTTTCAGAATTGGAAAGCAGATCCTTTACCTGGATTACACAAATTACAAGTAATTTGTATTTTAGGCTGCTACTTAAAAGGCATTATGAAAACCAGTGCTATCTTCTCCTGCTTAGGACTCTCCAGTAGTCCACCCGCACAAGCTGATCGCACTGCATAAGAGCAGCTTCCCTACGCTTTATTTGTCCCATTCCCTCCTCCCCTCCTTCCTTCAGCAGCTTGCACTAAGTCGTCCCTTCTCTGCCCATCTTCCCAGGCTGACATTTCCCTGGATAGGTAGCAGAATATTTGGGCCTGCAAGCAAGTGTAAACAAGAAAGCCACAACAGCTGGTCATTTCAGTCCTTTCCTGTATACGTGGTCCATTCTGTGTTCTGTTGTGTAATCATCTAATAAAGGTCCCATTTCTTTACAACTAGAAAAAAATTAGTCAAAGTTGCCTCCAATCTAGTTGCCTGCTGAGGCCCCGTTAATTTTTTCACTCTAAAAAAAACCCACCAAAAGCAAAACACCTTCCAGTGCAATAGTTTGCCCATCCCACTGTCGAGTTCTAGATTTCAAGCTATTCTAATAGTGCTGATCTTACAAGACCGTAAGTTTATTTTACCGCTTAGGAGCAGTTTTACCTTGTATTTCATGGCTTTCTACAGCAATGAGATTTCTAACATGTATCTCTAACGACTGTATTTAAGTATTTTAAGGTATTATGTTAGGCTGTATTCAGCAACTCAGGATGACCTTCTGCTAATCCTCTAACATTCTGTTACTCATTACATCTCCATTACCTCAAGCAGGAGATTAGAAGATCTAGTATGTGGATTTATTATAAATCATAACCAGAAATCCTCTAACAGCTTTGTGTACATAAAGCAATAATTTGGCTTTGTCAGATGCATTCCACGTAGATTTCTAAGCCACTTGCATTCATTCATTATAATAGTTCTGTTTGATATCTCTAGTCAGTAAGCTTGGAAGCTTGGAAGCTCAGACCACAAATTTTCTGGTAAAGACCAGAATAGATCATTACAGGTAGCTTTTTACTTCAGCCTCAGCTTAACTTCTGTACAAGCTGTAGTTGAACCTTAATAGCAGTAACTAGCGAAGTTCTGAAGAATGACTACGTGATATTTCTCTATATCTAATTAAAACTTATGAACTAACAGTTACTAATTAAGCAGCTTCCTGCACAGCAAAGCAATCAAGGTCTACGGAAACAGAAGGAATACCGAATGCTAGAACAACCTGTTGCATTTTGCAGCATGCCTTGACCTGGATATTTGTGGCAAGAACTGCAGCCTGCATTGTATGCAGAACCCCCAGAATGCTCGCAATGCTAAATGCCATTCAGAAAATTAGACTAGTTTATCAAGGTTCTGTTTAAATACCATCTTTCCTTGTATTCTATATATTAGATACCATCAAGCAGTACAGGAATTGCAATAAAATAATACACAGCTCTACACAGGTTGCTTGCTGTTGAAGTAATGCCTCCTGTAGTTTCCATGTAAACTACAACAGATACAAAGAGCACAATAACAGTATTTGACAGAGCAGGTTCTCAGCTGCATAACACTGCTTCTCAGCAGTCACAACCATTAGCTATGCATTTTTGCCAGCAATGAGCAAGAGCCTGCATACCACGCTCATAAAAATATGCTCCAGTGGAAGTGAACCACTACTGCTGCTGCCACTGCTAAGACATGACACCGCACTGTGCTCACATCCACTGGTAGGTGTCTTTGAGTGTCCAGCGAGCATCAGTGAATGTCACCGGGTGCCAATATTTCCTGTATGGAATAGGAATTCAGTGACCCAACTTTGCTTCCTTTACACTTCCACGTCAGATGCGGTTTTGTCAGACTGCCCCTCTGGTGCCATCTGTCACACAGCAACAACATGGAATGGAATGTTGGTGGGAGGGTTCAGCCTCTACTGCCACACCACCAACATCTGCCTATTACACTGTGGGCCAAAGTAATAGGAGGCATTACTCAATTCTCCTCATAAGCTTATGGATTCCTTCAGTGACATCCCGAGGTTGAACAAGATGGTAGGAAAAAACTTGAAATGTATGGAAATGTGCTAGTTTTAATTAAGAATGAAAGGAAGAAAGATCCAGGCAGTACTAGACTGAAAGGAAAAGGTTGGAATGATGAGGAAAAGCAAAAGGATGTTATCCATCTGTGGTTGTTAGCAGCTAAAGGATGTTATGACCATATATCCTACTGGAGTCATTCACTACGTTCATAAAATTGATGCCATAACACTATCTTTTTAGATGATCAGCTGTAGACTGCTAATGCACTAAGTTATCTGGATAAATCATTAGGAAGTTACAACCAGCTAATGTATGAATCCTCCTGTGTGTCTTGGATAGCTGCAAAATGCCTCATAACTCATGTAAGAACACCCAATTGTATCACCACAAAAAGGTTCCCATTTAAGAATTAGAATACATTAGAAACTTGTTTTGGGAATGCAAATATTACATCTACACCATGGTGCGGATACCACCAAGAGTAACAAAAGTGGAAGGAGTTAGGCACATCATTGCAACGCTGGTAAAAACACACTTAGACACTTCTGCTCTGCTTTCCACAGCCCAGCTCCAAGACTCACACATAATGTGACTTACATATCATAGTAAAACCAATCCATTTAAAAGCAATGTGACATAACCATGGCGTGCACAGAGATTTTTGGTACTGTACAAAGTAACTACAACTTGTACTGCGAGTGCAGGCCAAAGGTGTGTGCACACACTGCCTATACAGCTGCAAACAGTATGTGCCTGTGAAGATTCTACTCTTCTAAACACTTCTTACATCCTGATTAAATAAGTTAAAAAAAAAAAAAATAAATCACTCAGTAAAGCTGGTGTTAAACCTGAAATTTCTAAAGTAAGCTCATTCTGTCGCTTGAAGTAGTAACGCGCAAGGCAACTCACCATGCCCTTGGTAGTTTGCCATTCCAAACGTGTGCTTCCATGTGCCTGTCTTTGATCACAAACCAGAGTCACAGCTGGCTGCTCCACAGCAGGGAGGGCAGAGGGTTAAGTATAGCCTGACAGCTGCTTTTTTTTTTTTTTTTGAGGGAAAGCTGACACCGTATTACTTGCTGGTTGTGGGAAGTCTAAATGAGGCTTAATACCCAGCGCTAACTAATGTGATGTAACAGCTGATCTAACTATCTGGAGTTGACAAAAGGCAGCTTATATTCAAGGGAGCATGTGCTGCAGTCTGTCCATAATGTTCTTGGAGGTTTACTGACGCTCCTCCCATCTGTAAATACACCGATTCACGGACTTGTTTTCACAAGTACAAACTCCTAGATAGATGCAGCAATGCTACCAAGCCCAAGGAGTTCATACAGTCTGCTATAGACAAAGCTCCTTTGCAAAGAATATAAAGACACCCAGTCTGTGCTACTTGCTGCAGCAGCACTGGAACCTGTCGTGCATTTGATAGCTTTTGGATTCTACTGTTTTAGAAGCAGCACATCTGGCTTAAGTCTGGCTGCCCACACCTCCTTTTCAGTTCATGGTAGTAAAGCATATACGAGCTTCTAATTAGTGCTACAAAAAAAAAAAAAAAAGACTAAGCTGCTTGACACCTGTAGGAAGAGATCCTGAAAACCAAATGGTAGAACTCCATATACTTCTTGGTCTGCCTGGTTCTACTCATGAATGGGTACACCTACAATGCATCAGTCTTGATTTCATTTAAATTGAGAAGTTTTAAGTTCAGTGTTACATTCTTTGCAATACAAAATACATTCTAACATTACTTAAATACAGAAAACCCTTCTGAAATGTTTGTAAAATGATGAGATAGAAAGGTATTTTTAATGTATGTTTGTCTGATACCTCGAGTTCTGTCCAACTTCAGTGTTCATTGAAAAAAACCCATATGCGATATTGTGCACTTTAAAAGGCTCTTGCTTTATGTACCACATTTCACAAGTAACAAGTATTGTGTGCCTGAGGCAAAAGACATGCTTCATTCCAAGTGTGCTGGCAGGAGATTTGTTACACGTGCTACCTGCAACACATCTTGTCAGGAATTTCTTAGAGTAAAAACTCAGTACTGTCATCAGTTTTGTTAGAACACTCAAATAACTTGAAACCTTCCTATGCATTAAAGTAATTAGGAAAAAAATAATTAGGAAAAATTTACTCAGTCATCTTTCTCTGCTAGAGTGACAGACAATCTATTGTATAAACTATGACAACCTAAAGGTGCAGATGCACCTTAAAGGCCTACTTAATTCCACTATTAACCACGGAGGCTCTGTGTGTTTATTGTCTGCTCCTTTTAAAGCCTGAGCTCAAGAAGATTCTCTGTACAAGTTAATTTGTTTCATCCACAGGCAGTTTACTGCTAATCTCCCTGGATTCATTAGACCTGTATTTAAATGGCACCGTCCTGCTGGTTCCACCAGAGCTGGTGGGAAAATACTCTGCTTAATATCCTGTCCTTCAAAATGGCAGTGGACATTTCTTCACAACACAGATCAGGCTTTCTGCTTCCCCTTTAAATATGCGTAACTTTATGCTTTAAACAATTGAGCACAAGAAGTCACCAAAGAGGTGTGTAATTTGAACTGCTTGAATTTTGGGAGGGAGTGGGAATAAAGTTCTTCCCAGTATTCATTCTTACGCAGTGCTCAGAAATTATACTGGCGGGGCAGATGCGTGGCTCTATCCAGAAGGCACCATTTAGCCAGCTTTCAGAGTAATTTCCCAGATTGTATTAAAGTCCAGTTTACTGAAGTGTACAGCACCATCTTGGACAGAACAAAAAGTATCCTAGTGCAATTTCTGCATAGTCACTGGTCAGAACAGCATAAACACAGTCTTGTTGCTTACAGTAATAAATACACTATCCTACATTAATTTTTCCTCCAGGAACTACTTCAGTGAAGTACAGTTCTCTGCTTCCTCCTTAATTTCTCACATTGCCTCTATCTGCTAGAGCCACCTACACAGAGATAACACT
The DNA here is from genome assembly GCA_030625065.1 of Alectoris magna. Taxonomy (NCBI): domain Eukaryota; kingdom Metazoa; phylum Chordata; class Aves; order Galliformes; family Phasianidae; genus Alectoris; species Alectoris magna. The sequence goes on from CM060571.1 coordinate 16,654,458, forward strand.
TTGTTTTCCTGCACTTCAAACTTTGTGACCCAGCTGACTGAAGAGCAATACCTTGAGCAAAACACTCAGTCTGACAAGTAAGGAAAAGCTAACAGCTGTTCACAGCAACAAATTCCTTTGTTTAAAGGATAAGAGAAATAAAAATGAAGGTTTTATTGACTAGCACTGTTTTGCCTACCATGTTCAGCAGAGGTGCTGTCAGGAGGCGTAAGCGCTATGAACTTTACCGCACTGAGTAAAGCGAGTTGAGAAAACTGCAAGAAGAATACTCTAATGCAAATACTAAATGAGATTTATCTAGTATAAAATTAGGTAGACATTGAAAATTATCAACATTACCATTATGGCTCTGGCTACAAATTGAAAAATAACAACAACTGACAATTTATAGATAGTTATTTATGTCAACGTATGTAGTAATTGTGGATGAAACTGGGTATTTAAAGTTAGTGCTATTAAAAGAAAACTGAACGTCACTTCCTGGTTGAGTGAACTGTAACTTCTTGGTTTAGTCCAGTCAGTAGTTATGTCTGTCTTCTTCTCTGACACAGACAGTTTTATCTCTGACCTGGAATACCAGCCATCAGGTTCAACAGAGAAATGGACTCAACATTCAGCACTCATGTCCAACTCCTATGTGGAAAATCTAGAGGGTGAGTCTGCTTATGAAAATGCTTCAATGTTTAAAATTGGAGCACAAAGGAGAGGGGAAGGTGTTTTAATAGTCCTAACATATACAAGTGAAAAGCACAACGTAGTACTTCAGTATTGCTATAATTGGACACACGTGCATTCTGAAATAGTTGGGAGTCATGAACCAGGTGTACGCTTAACAGAGTAAAAGCCTCCACCTGAAGCATACGTAGCTGCCACAGAACTTCCTGAGTGCTGTAGAATGTAGTAAGGTAACTGAAGGATATGAAAATTTTAAGCCTAATAAAGCCAGGGTGGTAGAGTGGCCAGATCAGCTAACTCTGAGAAACTTGGAATGTTTCTCCCTTTTTATAGATACAAAGGAATGTCAGTTTAAGTAGATGGAACACAGTGGCATGCACTACCAGTCTAAGTACCAGAAATGCAGATTTTATGGAAAGAATTCTAGTTGAATGTGCACTATATTTGAGAATGATCATCTGAATTTGCTTTAAGATGTTATCAGCTGCTTTATGTCACATATAAACAAGATAATTATGCACTGTGACTCGTAGTAGTGATATTAGAGATTGATGAGTAGCTTATTGGTCACAATCATGTTTATAGTCGTTTTTCTTAAGTGTTTTTCACCTTATTACAAACATGCCTACAATGCTGAAGAACTGTCTTAACCCTTTATATAAATAAATGCACTTATACGTATGCATGCACACACACATATGTAAATACATTTTACTTTTCCCCAAATATTTTAAAGGGTAATACCTGTAAGCGTACATTCAATTTAGGACTGTTAACACTTAGTGAACCTAAATAGTTAACAACTAGTCTTATTAAGACTTACACAATTAGTGTGTGGGCTTAAATTTACTCTCAGAACTCACTTAGTTCTGCTTTACTTGTCAGAAGGTAATCAGTAAGGTAAGTAGCTACAACTCAGAGTGCCAAAGCTAGAGAACAGACTCTACACTAAGCTGACATTTCTGGATTGTGAAACTACCACTTCATTAGCACAGTATTACTTAGAGCTACTCTACACTGCAACCAGCGCAACTCAGAATCTAGTAGGTGTGGAATAGTTGTTGAAAGAGTTCTTGGGTGACAGACTCAGTGTAATAATAATTAAAGCAAACAAAAAAATTGACGCATACCTGTCTTGTCCAGTAAATTTTAAGAGAGAGATGGCAAAGCCTGCAGTGTACATTGACATTCAGGTCCCTTTTTAAAAAGACACGTACACAGAAAACCACACCCAGAGAAACATGCTTATGCACACATGCCAGCATCTGAGAAACACGGTTGGGAAAAATGGCATTTTTAAAGTTGAAATAATTGATATTTCAGGTACTCTTTCTGAGAAGAATAACTCACTGAAATACTAATGCTGTAGTGGAAGCTAATATTTACGCATGAATGTCAGAATAATAGTCTGCAACTTTAGGAATGCCTAGTGTCACATAAGCGAGCTATCAATCAGCGGGATGGGTGCTTATGGATCCTGCTTCCAGCTTTAAATCTGAAAGAGCACAGCTTCAGAATTACACTGCTGAGCCCTGAACTACTAAAAGGATGGGAAACTATGGGAGTGGGAAGAGGTGAAAAAGCAAAACTGCCCTAATTCCATACAGACAGAGATCTTGTCATTGAACTGCTTTCATAAAAAGCAGCCTTAAATTCAAAAGGGGACACTTCTATGAAAACATTCACAGTTCTTTGATAAGAATGAGTAAATGCTAGGAACAAGTATGAAATAAGCAGAGAAAAATACACCACTGTGTAAACTGTGTACCTACATCTTGTCCCATTCTGTCCTCCCTGGTGTCGCAAAAGAATTGGATGCATACAGTTGTTGGGAGTGTTTCAGCAAAGATCAACTAAACCACTCAAAGATGCAGAGCAGAAGTTACAGTGAATCAGCCTGGCTTTCTGGCCAGGAGAATGAATGAGGGAAAGGCACGGAAAATGACAAAATGAATGGGTGCCATGGAAAGGGTAACATAAAACATCATCTTGGGAAAGCAAATGACAGAAGCATTCACACTAAGTAGAAAAATCACATAGCAAGTCCAGTGCCAGTATTACAGTCTGCATGGCTGTATGTAGCTAAGCTTCAGGAGGGAGATGTTTCAGAACGTTGTGCATGTCAGAATTTTGCACAGACCCAAAAGACCACTGAGATTGAAATGCAAATAGAATTGTTGAGCACAAAGAAGTACACAGTCTCTGGAACTCCATAGGGCAGACACATTTTGGAGCCTGGTGAACACTGTGGGGACACATCACTACTTGTTTTTTCCTGTTTTTCCCTTGGTCTTTACTATTGCCCTTTGCATTAATAGTTCTTAATCTGAACTGGTTTCCTGATAGTGCTCCACAGAAGTATTTTGGACCAATGAAAATCTGAAATGCTTGGCAACTGCTAGTTACAGAGACTGTCTCGTCCTGCAGAAAGTACGGACACCAATCCCAGATTACCAGCTTCCTGCAAGGGAAAGGAGGCTGCTTGCATTATTAGCAGAAAGGCCTTTATGGTCCAGGAATGATTTACTGCGTTCCTGTACAAAACATTTGTCTCTCAGCACTCACAGAAATCAGGAACTGCGGTTAGAACAACTTAGGCAGATGCCAGTTTTTGGTTGACATTGTATCTAAGGAGAATGATCACACTTCTAATTACGGCACTGAGGACACCTGTCTCAGGGTTTACATCTAAACGTGTTGTATTACCAATAGGAAATTTTTAGTAAGGTGGTACAGGTGTGCGTTGACTGACAAATTATGGGTCAGGAACATAAAGTGATGTTGTAGAGCTGACAGAAGAAATGGGGGTGGGGGGGAAGACAGACCTTACAGATACGTAAAAGGACTGATTCCTCTCTCTTTTAAGAGCTTGTTACTGTAATTTCTTCAAGATTGTTTTAAAAACTCATGCAAAACCACAACCTGTTCTTAAAAAATACTTTCTCTTACAATATTGTCGTGTTTCATAAGAAAAGAACTCCCTTCTGCTCAAATCAGTTAATGCAGATAATTTCCAAAGGTGAGAACTTCTCCTCTGACGTTTGTCAGTACAGCACTCAGGACACGTCTGCATGGGAACAGCTGTAAGGATTACTCCCCCTAGCTGTGTGTCATTGTTTGTTTTAAGCCTGATCCAGTCAGTATTCCAAGACCAGCAACGTAGATTGTTAGCACACACAAGAGTGCTAAATATTGGCTGGATTTCAGTAATTATTTGTATGTAAAATATTTCTAATTCCTCATCTTTAGTGAGCAGAGGTCTGGGATTAGCAGTCAGATCACCAGGCACAAAACATACCAAACAGGCAGTTAACCTGAGAGCCAAGGTCCTACTCCCTGCCATCTTAACTCTCATGAGATTGGCCCACCTCAAAAGGACAACAGAACTGTAAGCTACACACCGTCTGTGAACCTGGCAGACAGACCACAAAACCTTAAGAACGTACTTGAGAGCACTACTGCTGAGTGCTGAGTGAGCCCAGCAGCCTTCCCCGGGAAACTTTTGTTGAAGCAAGAAAGGAAACGTTATTAAAAATAAGAGCATGTGTTTAAAATAAATAAACAAACCATCATCAGCTCTGGCCTCTCTCTGGACTGACGAAATAGACTTCCTATCCCAATTTGTCACATAAGAAGTTTTAGTAGCCAGCATAATAGAAAGTCTGCATTTACGCTCATGAATTTAAATGGTTAGTTTAATAACCATTGTGGTAATATTGATTCTCTGTGGAGGAAGGGCAGTGTGTCGTGCATTTGAATACTAACTTTTGGATTACTAATTTAGTCTTAAGTATTTTCTCAAAAATTAATACAGAAGGGAAACCATGGGAATTTTGCTTTTAGTTCTGTACATTTCTGAACTGACTTCAGCACTTCTTACTAATTACATGATTTACCTTTTAAACTGCCTTAATTTATACTACTGCACAGTTAGACAATTACAGTTGCCTACAGGAAAGCTAGGGAAGGACTTTCTATAAGGGCACATATAGTGACAGGATGACAGAAATGGCTTTAAACTGGAAGAGTGTAGATTTAGCCTAGATATCGGGAAGAAATTCTGTACAGTGAGGGTGGTGAGACAGCAGACCAGGTTGCCCAGAGAAGCTGCGAATGCCTCCTCCATGAAGGCTTTCAAGGCCAGGCTGGAAGGGTCTTTGATCAACCTGGTCTAGTGGGAGGTGTCCGTGCCTACAGCAAGGAGGTTGGAACTCGATCTTAAAGGTCCCTTCCAACCCAGACCATTCTATGATAATGCCATGTAGATACAGCTGAGTATCTCATCATTTGCTGCCCTGAATTGTACATACCTTCAGTGAGCTATTCCAAAGGACTTCCAAGCTACCTAATTCAGTATGGCTTCTATACAGTGATAGGTTTTTTTGTTTGTTTTTGGGTTTGTTTTTTTTTTTTAATATCAGGCTTCTAAAAACCAGCCTCCTCTAGAAAATCTGCTTTCCTGATTTAAATGCCCACTCTTCCATCTGATAGCCAGCATGCTGGACGGGGACTTCCCACTGTCCCCAGTCAACCCTTCCACTACTTAAAAGCACACTGGGCACACCAGTGTGGCAGCCGCTGTGTGCCTCACTTAGCCCATCAGCGGGCGACTCCCAGAACAGCCTCGCCTGGTTGCCTCAAACCTGGCAGCCGGGCTGCTGCGCTGCAGAAGGTCAGCATGCTGTGACCTCTGCTGCTGCCTTCTGCAGTCTGAGCTGTCTCTGAAGCATTTTTACCATCAGATGTACGTAATTGAAATCACCCTGAAGACTTTGGAGTTTGTAGGCTTCCCCTTGCCCCTTTGTTCCTTGCAGAGAAAACTGCCTTGGCATCAAGCTAAAAACTGCCAAAAATGTTCTCTAACACCAAGATATAAAGCACAGACAGAGCTATCACACTTAGATTTAAAAAAATTAGTGTAGAAGTCGATCATTTAAAGAAAAAAAAAAAAAAACCCACAAAAACAACTACAAACTAACCCCTAACTTCAACACTCTACATAATGAACTATGCAGAAACTTGGCAAATAACACTCCACATGACCAGTTATTGTTTTCGTGATATAATGTCATTTCCAGAAAGCTTAATGTCATATGGCCGCATGTTTTTCAGTTAGTAAACACTGTGGGAGCTACAAGGTGTTTTAACAGTATAGACCACTTTGTTCTGATGTTGCCTACTGTATACACACATACACACTACATTTATATATACCAAAACTTGAAGTAACTTGAAGTCTAACAATTTCTAAAGATAAAGATCCAGCTGTGTTGCTTCTTGTTGTAACTGAACGTTGTGAGCTGAACATCTGCAGTATTTGATTTGTGCAACACACCCTGTTCAGCAGCATGCAGTAAATAATAGCTGTTGGGGTCCCTTAGGGCAAGCCAACAAGTGCCCTGATAGAAACTGATGGAGCGTAATACTTCTAGGTACAAAAATAATGTCCTCTTACACTAGGAATGGTCATTATTCAACAAAAGGATCATCTTATACGTATGCTTACAGAAGATCCAAACAAATTCATACCAGAAGGCATTTCTTCTGCTGCGGTAATTTGGTGTATTCTACGTCTTGCTGAGCGAGAGATATTCTACACCTGCTGTGACACCCAAACTGAACTGACGTGCATATTAGTCAATATTAACCCTTCACTGTAGAAAAGCTGACCATTTTTTGTTACTGCAGTGTTATAAACATAAACATTAGCACACTGGCCAATTAGATAAGTATGCAGTTTAAAAAAATAATAACAATGCATTAACAGCATCCAAGCTCCAAGGAAGTTCTGTAAGTAGCTTTAGAGAGCCTGGGGTTGGTAATTGTGCCTGTAACTCTCCTGAACACAAAGTTCTAAGAAACCTGTATTAATCTGACCTGTGCTGTGCCTTTTATTGACCTGGTTTTCACAAATATGCATTTGCTTGTTGCCTGCAAGCGTTATAGAGATTCTCTGACATGGGTTACATTCCTGTTTAACTGTTACCAAGGTTAGTGTCCTGATTTATTCTGTTAATTTACTGCATCAAGGCTTAGCACTGCGATACTTCTTTCTGAAAGAGATGGGTTGATAAATCGCGTGCTTTGAAAAGCGTAAAAACAGCCTTTTTTCTTTTCTTTTTTTAGTCAATGAGATCATAGGAAGAGATATGTCACAGATCTCAGTGTCACATGGAACAACAGTGGCCACCCAGTCTCCACGTACGTGCCCTGGATCTTTGGAGACAAGAATATCTGATGGAATCCAGTAACAGATAAGCTTACAGCTAAACATCCATGAAAACTTCACAGTCTCTCTGAATACTCTTCGTCCTCTTCCTCTTTAGACTTACTGTGCTTCCAACTCTGTGGCCTTTATGAACTGGAACAGCGGATCCTTGCAAAGCCCTTTTAGTGGGTTACATTTTTGATGTAGAGACAGAGCATTTATAATTATAGTTCATCGGATGCTGTAAAGGGACTTCTTAAAATGGACACAATCTACACCAGATACTTTTAACTGTTTTAAAGATACAAATAAGCTTTGCTTTTTGCATTGAAATAGAATACTTTTATATTATAAGTGCTTCAAATGTGTGGAGATGTTAGTTTGCTCTTACAATATTCACAGTACCGAATGTGGAGAAAGATTTAATACACATCTTCAGTGTGCTGCTTTCCCTTAGAGATAGCGTAGTTTGTAACTGATGATTTGTTAACACCTTTTGGTCATTTTGGAAAGCCTTTAAGCTTCTATTGTTTAATTTTATTTTTTTTATTATGATCTTCCAGTGGCAGATCATACCTGTCATCTGAAGCCAATGCCATGGAAGCCATTGCGTATACAAATACTGTAGTGTTTTCTTTCTTAGATTCATAGGAAGCAAAGCCAAATGTAGATCTGCACTTGTTTATAAATTGAAAATGTTACTTGATAGGCTGCAAAAAGACCATTCCATCATGGAAGTGTTGGGATAGAAATGACATTCCAAAATTTAACTTTTATAAACCTTGTGGATAATTTTCCTGTACTTTATTAGCACAGGCTCCTTGAAATAGGATTTTCTTAGAAAGTTACATTTGTAATCAAATTTGAGAAGTAGGATTTTAGATGAAAGAACAGCAACATCAAAGCCATGTTAGATAACAGGAGAAATTTTAATACTTGCTGAGGATCCAAGTGTTCCTGGTAACCCTGCAGAATATGTTTTTCAAGTCACCCATTCAGTGGCGTTCAAGTTTTCCATGCAATAAATCATTTGACCACATCTGTATCTTTTATGTGCTGTATGCCTCACCATGCCACTTTGAAGTCCGAAGGAGATAATACAGTCCCTTAAACTGTTTATAAACTCAGTCTGCAAAAAAGTAATTTACTGTGAGCTAGTGAGTAAGTAGCATAACTTGCCTGTGTTGAATCGTAGATGTGTAAAGCATAAGCTACCAAAGAAATGCACAAGACTCGGCAGCAGTAAATGGTGCTGCACTCAAAGGATACGTTTCCCTCGCCTATATTGTCTGATACAGCTGAAACAATCTGTTTACATAGTTACTAAAAATCTCGGGCCTCTATGATTAGGAACCTAGGAGAGGATCTGAAACTGCCTGCTTAGGCCACAAATGTTCCCTCCCCCTCAACGAATGGTAGTTTACAAAGCTTTCTGATATGGAAAATACAGGGTACAACAATCAGCCAAATAAGATGAGAAATGTACTGAATCTCAGATGCTCAGTGGACATTTTATCAGCTAATCACACGTGGAGGATGCACCTCTGTTCTCTAGATTATCACAGGCTCTTAAAAAATTACAGTACATTTTAAGTCTTAAGGTCAACCCCATTACCAAACTGCAATGCCCATACCCATAAGAGTAAATTCAGATTCCCGGTGTTGCATTTTGCTGGAAAACCATAGAAAAGACTTCATTCAGCCTTTTGCAGGCAAAGCATTACGTCTAGATTTTAGTCAGCACGCAAGTTCTAGCATTGAAGTAGCTATAATCACATCTTATTAATAGCTGAATTACGTACTTTTTTAGAAGACCATACACTAAGCAGGTGAAGCTGTAACTCCTGTCAGTTCCCTCCTCTTAGAGTCCGGCCTGAAGCTACTACAGTGGTGTTTTGTAGTCACTTCAAACAACGGAATGCAAGGGCACTGCACGTACGCTGGGAACGTAAGCATCCTTCTTGTGAACGTATTGTTCAGTGGTGGAAATCCTAAAAAGTGAAGTAAAAGATTGGCAGGGCTGTGATCTGAAAGGTGCGGTGTTACGCCTGTCCCTTAGTGATGGTGCTTTACTCTGTCCTCTACTCATTTGTGGTAAAGATCCTAGATAAGGGGTGACATGCTTACAAATACATCTACTTTTACGTCTACGTTTTTGACATTCAAAACGCACCAAAAAACCCCACAGTAAGCTATGCAATTGTCTTCAGACTGTGTGCTGGTGGCAAGGCATGTTCCAGTTTTCAATCGTTTATTGGGTCTTTTGCATTAAGCATTGTTTGTAGGAAAATTCTAACTTAAAAGCTTTTCATACTGTATGGGATTTATACTCCTTTGTCCTACTGGTACAGATTCTCCTTGCAAGTTCTCCAAGTAAGTAGCTGGAATTCATACTGTACCTAAAATATAGGAGCCCATACAATACAGAGTTGCTATGCACTAAATTTTCTGATGCCTTTAAATACCTTGATGCCTGTAGACATAGATGCTTTCCTATTTAAAAATGAAATGAAAAAAAATATATATATAGCTTTGGATACTAAAGCAGTTTTGTATTTGCCTTGTAAAAGCTTCAATACAAGGGTCTTAATTTTATTTTAGCTTGTGTGATAATGTAGGTAAAGACTGTTTATCTTGTATAATTTTAGTGATATAAAAAGCACACAATCTCTATTGGACTATGCAAATTTAATTAAACAGCAGAACCTGGCAACTATTGAAGTTTTGTTGGCATCCACTCTCTTGCCCTTCAGTCCTTTTTCCTTCCTGAGTCCTCTTCCAAAACTTCTAATTTAGATTATCCTGAAGGAAAGCCTTAAAGACGAGGCAGCTTTTCTACACGGAGGGTCAAAAGAGATCAACATTAAAGAGAAAAAAAAAAAATGGGATAATATTTTAATCAATGGGGCAGGGAGTTCTGTGTTTGAAATTACCGTGAAGTAGCCATCTGTTTCTGTAGTGAAACTTTCACCTTGTCAGTGGAACTGCCATCCTTTTTAAACCAAAGAATGAAAAGAACATGACTGTTTTGTCCTGATACAAGCAGAGCTTTGAAACTCTATTTTTGATACTCAGAATGGATGTCATTCCTTGAGGTTCGGAAATCGTTCAAATTGAAGTTTTATATTTAAAAATATGGGACAATAAAGATTAAGTTCTAGATGTTTACAGAGCCTTGTATTGTAATTTCATGTACATTTTGTATTTTAAACATTTTTGTAAGTTATGATTGCAGTGCTACTTGCTGAAATAAAAGGGAAGAACTTGCATTTAGGCTCCTAAATCATAGTGTTGAAATAAACAAAAAGAATGCAAATGTGGTGTCAATTTATTTAAAATGCAGCCCTGACTGCAGAGTGGGGAGAACTCCCTTCTTGCACTGCAGTGGTAACAGCTGTGCTCAGACACGGCAGGTGAAGTGAAGAACATTTTGTATTTCTCTGTGAACAGTGGTGATTTTGAACCAGTGCGTGGGGCTCAGCTTAGGGCCAGCAGCAGCAGCCCTGTACATACACAGCAAGTTGACCAGCAGCCCGGACAGAACTGGTTTCCACAATAAATAATGACTTCCTATTTGCAAAGCTGATTGTTTCCACTGTGCTGACGTGAGATTATTTTCAGAAATTACTCCAGAAACGGCTGCTCAGGCATCATAAACAGCAATCTTCATTCTTGAAAAAGGAGGTAATCACACATGTGATAAATTGTTTCAAAAACATAAAATTCCTAGAGACTGTCTTATTTTATATATTTTCTTTTAACCAAAGGTTGGCTTATCAAGCAGTACTGATGGAAATGCCTTAAAATCTGCATCCCATCTCAGTGATATTAGTGCTACTGAAAGAGATTTAGTTATTTATTTAGCATCCCTTGCAGTTTGGCTGCAGGGTCTTACATTCATCTGTGAAATCCCACTTGTGTACCTAGGTGTACTGAAGCATGCAAGTGTTCCAATTTCAACTCTGAAGCAAAAGCTATGGCCTTTGGTTACAATGCACACCTACCCAGGAGAGATGAGGAACGGAGGTCACGCAGTCATTGCTCACATTGTGCAGTGAGAACACAGACCAGTTTAGGATTAGCCTCTTATTTACAGTGCGCATCCTAACTGATCATGTTTGCCAATGAATTTTAATCTGCGAGTGTAACAGAGTGGTGGCCACTGTGTCAGTTGCTGAAAGCAGAGTAATTATATCTGAGTTTTACTAAATATACAACATGGCTTTTGAAAGCTGCTCCACATGGTTTTAGTATGATCACTCGGTATATAATTAGCATTTACCAACCCCAGCAATAGCCCATGGATTGACTGCATATACTTTCCTGCCAGTTCAAATCTTCTTTCAGATACCAATTTGCTGAAGGCTGATTCACTATGATTGATAGCATCTGAAAGATGATAGGAAATGCATTCAAGCCAGGGCATGTAAAACCGAGCGTGGCTAACCTGGAGTGTTTGTATTGACGCCATAGCAGTTGTATTTCAGAGCAGAGGTAGAGGGACACTATTCCAGGTGGTGTGAAAACATCGCTAATAATTTGCAAAACATTACTTTGTCACATCAAGCAAGCAGAGAGAAGCAGCGCCCTGTTAAAGACAGTCCTTTTGGAAAAACAATTAGAAGTTTGGGACCCAAACACAGGATGAAGTGCAGGCAGAAGTCACAATTCTTTTAACGTAGCTACTGTTTCCCTTACATTATCCCACAGCATTAGTTTTATCTGCTTCTGTCCACTTGTTTCCAGGCTTCTGACCCTATCTCTGCTGTCTCTCCCTGCCCGATTCACACTCAGAGCATACAGTGGTATCTAACCGTAATGAGTGCCGTGAGGGTTGAAATCAGAATTTTTCTGATCACAAGGAAATGCATAGCGTACAAGAAAGCTTAACCAGAAGCCACACCAAGCTGCCTGTGCCTGTTAGCCAGCCACATTAGCTTCTGTTCATGGTCATTTCAGCTCTCACTACAGATGTATTGTGCAGGAGCTGTACAACAGAAGCATTCTACATACTGAAAAAAAAAAAAAGAAAAAAAAAGGCAAGATCTCATTTAAGTGAGCTACATCTTTGTTCTGTTGTTGTCTGACTTGGGTTAATTTAGTCCTGACCACTTAAATCACTGCAGAAAGAGAGAGGCCTTTCTCCATGAGCCGCCCCTTAGAACATCTCTCAGAACTCACTTGCACACCCATAGGTTGCTCTGAAACTAATGCCTCCTGTTCATTTCCATGGAAAATACAGCAGCTACAAAGAGCACAATAAAGCTATTTAGATAGAGAAAGTTCCGTGTTTCTCAACTTAGTCACCACTACTAGCTGTGCATTTTTGCCAGCAGTGAACCAGAGCCTGCATGCCGCAATCATGAGATCCTACACCAGCAGAGCCGACTCACTGTCACTGCTGCAACTGCAGCACCCACCACCTCGCTGTGCTCACATCCACTGCTTGGTCTCCATAAATGTTCTGCAAGCACCAGCGGATGTCAGTGGGTGCAATTTCCCCTACTTGGAGAAATTCAGATCTGCATTTTTGCTCCCTATGCACTTTCATGTCAGACGCCATTTTGTCAGGGCGCCCCCTGCTGCCATCTGTCACACAGCAACACGCAATGGAGTATTGGCAGGAAGGCTCAACCTGTACTGCAGTACCGCCAACATCCGCCTCTGACATTGTGGGCCAAAATAATAGGAGGCAGTGCTTACAGAGCAGCCCTTGTGTATGGCAATCACAAAACAAGCATTTAAGAGAGACAGAATTTGGGGTGGGCAAATGAGGGAAGAACAGCAACCAAATAGAATCTTAAAATAATTGCCTTTTTTTTTTTTTTTTTTTTTAAGGCAATGTTTTGGGGCAAGATCATCAATTAACCGGTCTGAGCTCAAATGTTGCTTTTCTAACACACAGGCAAATCTTTCTCAAATCAGCAATCTGCAGCCTGAGGCTACAAGTCTTGGACATTTATTCCACACGTTCCTGACATTACACACATCTTCCAGAAATATTCATTGTGATGCAACAAATAAAAATGTATTGGTGCTAACCATTTCTGTGTGTGAGAGCTGCAGTGTCCATGAAGGTAAAAGGGAATCGATAGGATAAAATCAAAAAGATGCACAGCACAGACATCTGTGAAGGTTGGACAGACTGATTCTCTTGGTAAGAGGGTGGGGAGCATGAGCTAAGGGGCCTGAAAAAGGTACAGGCAAGTTGGTCTGAAAATGAGCAGTTCTGATCAGAGAGGTCTTGGCCCTTTGTATCAGGGAGTTGGGTGCCAGCAGGTTGTTTTCTGACACTGGTTTGTATTACAACTAATCAACAATGAGTATTGGTACCCTTGATGCCATTTGCTGTGGGGTGTTTTCGTTTTTCCCCCCATAATTCCAGTTCTGTTTCCATTATCAAGGCAACTCCATCTTCACACCCAACTCAAGGCTCCTTCCTACCCACCTCACCTCTAACATGAAAAAAGTCTGTTTTTAATCAACATCACAATTTTGAAATGGCAGACTGCAATCTTCTGCACCTAAAGAGGACTCAGGCAACCAAGAAAATAGCGCATGGACACGCAGTGCTGAATATTCTGGTATCACCTGAAATAAGCAGGATGGAAAAAGGAACAAGGTACTCTTGGAAAATCCTTCTGTCAACTGAGCCAACTGCACTAAGAGGATCTGTTCATAAATGTTCTGTGAGCCCTTAGGTGTGCTCACCAGCCAAGTCTTTCTCACACTACTCTCAGTGTGTCACTGTTTTCAAGTAGGAAATTCTGTGTGTATGACATAAGAACAGATTTTTCCTGTCTTTTGACACTTGAGTAAATGCCCTCAAAGCCACCGTGCAGCCTGCTCCAGGGCACTGGCTTTCTGTGATTTCATTATGTTTTAGAGTCTGACATTAAAAAAGGTATCATAAAGGCACAACCATTTACAAATCTGAAGCAATTTTAGCTCACAGCCGATCTGCACATTTCCAGTTCACTGCCATTAATTCAACATGTTCTCAACATGCTTTATGGCAGCGTCTCTGGCACACTGGTTGCTCACCCTGTGCCATTTGCTTGGCTGTGTCACAGTAGCTGGATAAGTAGTGTGAGTCATCAAACCAATAGGACAAATAAGGCAATTCTGAAACTGAATTAACTGCTACTATGGGATATTTTTTCTAAGTATGGGGGGGAAGAGTGGAAAAGTTATGCCAAGAATGTCGTCATTGCCATCTGACTTCACCACTGACAGCAGTTATAATGGAGAAGTTGCACAAACAATGAAGGTAATGAACAATCCAACACCAGCCAAGTACTGGGCTGAATGATGCGGCGGTTTGGAGACACAGGCATGCAGTTGGTGGCTGGGAGCACGGTTTCACTGAGACTCTAAAACACTGACCGAGCCTAAGCCCTTTGGAAATAATCCAGCTGCTAAAATGACACTGGAGACCAACAGCGTTTCCTTAGCTAGAAAGAATACAGAGCACACATACAAAAGGGATTTCAGTTACTGAGCACGTCTGCCTTCAATTGCAGTCGTCTTCTGCCACAAAAGGTAACCTCAACTTCTGCCTCATAGCAGAAAAACCTCTCACAGATATCTTTGCGATACTTTCTAGATATTTAAGTTGTACAAAATATCCCTTAGATAAGCAAGAGTTAAATATATCACTGGCCAAGCACAGCACGTTCTAATATTTATTGTTCAATTTCTGTGCCATTTTTGCCCTCTGTGACCCCGCCTGCAGAGGCTGTGCCTTCACTGTTATGCGTCACTTGCAATGTATTGCACTATGCTTTTTTTCCCTCTCCAAATAATAAACGAAGCCTCAGCAGTTCAATCAGCTTTCAGGCTAGTTGAATTACATGGAATTCTATCATTTGCAACAAAAAGACTGCTTTTGGGCGGAGGACCACAGCCTAAATACAGTACAATACTGGATAACAATAAACATTTAAATAGGGACTAAACCTTTCATAAACAAAGTAGTGAAAATGAAAAAGGAGATTACACATCTATCTTCCCAATTGTAAGATACGTTGTAACTTCAAAACGATTTCCTTCAACCAAAATCCACACCAGAAGCTTATTCAGCACGGAATGCCATTTGGCAGACATCAAGGATCTGCTGCAGACGGGCTCAAGTGATCAGATCAAACTGGATGTTGTGCACCACAAAAAATGCTCAGAGGTGAAGTTAAAAGCAGCGCGTTGTTGAGATGCACAGAGCTTGCTTGTTGAGCTGTTCTGAAAGTGCATCTCGGACTCCACCTTTGTTTAAAATGGGCAGGTACCTCCAGATCCTTGGTACTGCTGACACTCAGATGGATAAAATCAAGCATACTGATACAAAATACTTCCATTATTTTGGTTTGTTGCTGTTGCTTTTTTTTTTTTTTTTTTAAGTAATAAAGACAAGATGCAGATGCGGTGTGGAGAGGATGGTAAAACATTTCATCAACTTAGAGATCCCCTCTTTTTGCCATCTGTTCCAATTACCTCTAAGAAATGTCAGGGGTAAGAAAAAAAAAGTTCACAGTTCGGCACAGCTCTCCTCCATCCCCGCTCCAGAACCTTCACAACATTTAAGTGAGGTCCCCTTTGTGTGGGGAAGGTGGTGTGAGCGCTCCAGAAGCACACGTCTGAGTCACACCTGGCAAGATTTCTAAAGGCACAGACACTGAGCGTCAAGTGAGAAGCTTACGGCACACCAGGCTTTAGCCTTTCTATTTGCCAAGAGGTAAATCTAGGATCACAGAGTTGGAATGATTTCTCACCTTTTGTGTATTTTGAGTCACTTCATTCTCAGTATGACACCCCACCACACACAGATAAGCAAGAACAGAGGACAACGTAGAGAGGACATGGGAAGAGAGCTTTGGCCTGCCTGCACTGAACTGAGCAGGAGGTTTGCAGTTTCTTTAGCACCCCTCTGTACCAAGCTCTAGTAAAGTCATTACTGCTTCTACTTCCAGTTAACCAAGGACTGGATAATCTTTTACCTTTTCCTGAAGAAAAACAGAACAAAAACAAAAACCACAGCGATAGAAAATAACCTTTTAACCTTTCCCAGGAGATAGTAATAAAATGACATCACCAAAAGGTCTTGTCTCCAACTGAAACAAAGAAAAGTCCAGACTTCTGGTGCCGCTGCTAATACAGTAATCACCTATGCTTAATTATAGAGCAAAACAAAACAAAACGAAGTAGTTTAGTGGAGATTTGCTTTTACGAGAAATAAAGTGCTGTGAAGTATATAAACAGGAAAAGGTTGGAAACCTGCTACTGCAAATGGGTGGGTAGTGTCTGGTCTCTATCAAGAGCCAGAAATGAGCTGTGTAAGATGGTAGCTTGCTGTTTTCCACCGTGCAGACAAACTGAGTACAGGCCTCAGTGAAACCATGCTCTGTGGTGTCCTTCAGAGAAAGAGGAGGGAATTTAATACTTCAGAGAAGAAAAGGAATGGTTTAGTAAAAGAACTGACACTTAATATGTGGAGGCATATTCAAACCAGCAGGATGGTCAGACTGCCTCCTCAAGAAAAGCACAGTGTGTGGAAGCAGGGGGATAGCAAGAGAGATTTAATTGGCATAAACCCCCAAAGACTGGAAAGAGAATATTGGCTGTAAGAACTAAAGGTACTCAGTCAAAAAGGGAGAAGAGAAAGGCTAAACCTTTTAAGTAGCTGGTATCAGAAGGGGAAGGAGCCAAGCTGCTCAATGCACAAAAGGAGAGCCAACTTCCATACTACACTAAACCTGAGCTTACTTATTTGCTTCTATCCTTATGCTTTAAAAAAAAAAAGTGCTCTCCTTTTGTGCATTATGATTAAGCACTACATTGACAGCCTAAATCACACTTAGCTCAGGATAGATAAAGCAACCTGGTATATAGCTGCCAGACAGCCCTTGCCCTAGCGCACGGTGCATCTGTTAACCAGGACTTCAGAACACATCAGCAAGTAGCACAGGTCCCCATCTCTGTCAGTTTCAACCAAGCGTGTGATAAAAGATGCTTGCCATTCAGTCAGTGCCGCTCAGGGAAGAGCTGACAGCATCTGAGCCAGAGAGGCAAAAATAACTACCAGGCAGACCAGAGGCTCTATGGTGGGCAACCAGTTACTGGGTACGTACTTGAACCCCAAAGCTCACAGGGCAGAGCATCAGAATATTGAATAAACTTTGGTAAAATAGACAGAGATGTCTCAGAATTTGCCATAGTTTCAGTATAGCTGTATCTTAGACTGTTGGTCCTATAATTTTGAATTTAAATCACTTTCCATTATGAATTTTTTCAAATATATGCAAAAAAAAAACAAATCCTGCAAGTCACTCAGACAGAAAAAGCAGCATTTAATAGAAACCAGAGGAAGCCAAGACATTAGGAAATATCATAGCTAGCTGAAATGCAGACAAGTTTCAAGTAGGTGTGAAATCATTACCTGAATTTGTGTAGAACACTAAGGTAAATCATTCGCTTAAGTAGAATAATCACCATTTGAATTCTGTCAGGCTATTTTCCACTGTATCCCACAGAGACAACATAAAATCTCTGAAGTACTGTGATAATTCCAAGAACCCGACATTTGGTTGACATTTCAGGTCATGTATATAAAGAATTTCAGAGCCTTATCAGTTACGATGTGCACCTTTTACAGTCTCAGTATTTGTCAGCATACTGCGTATCGATCATGAGTTGTTTCATCACCTATCTTTCTTGTAACTCAAACTTTTAACTGCTCACAGCTTTCTGAAGGATTTCTCTCCCCATTCCAGACAGATTCAGCATTTAAACCCACGGAAATTTAAGGCTTAATGAAAAGATAATCACTTTTTTCCCCCTCTCCTTTACGCTACTTAGTGAATCCATATCATTTAGGAGAGGAAAAGGACCGTCCACAGACCCTCCCAGTTATGAACCCTAATTCAAGAGCCAGCATTAAATGTTAAGTGATGCACTGGCCATGCATCTCCCAGTACACCCTGTACCCACCAAGCAAGCTGTTAGGCAGCAAATGCATGGGGATGGACTAAGCTGGGGGAAGAACAGGGCTATTCAAGTACTTACATTATCTGTATCATAGATCTACAATGACAGCAATGCCTCCTGCCTGCAGTTAGAGCTGTTTGCATTATCTCACTCCATTCTGTTGCTGTTATTTTATATCTACAGTCTTCTTTTTCAGCTCTCATTTTTTGCTGTCACTCAAAGGTACTCAGGTTTATCTAATGCCTTATTTACATCCCATCAGCACATTCATTTCAGTAACAGATGGTGACTGATGAACCCTAGACACTTTTAACATGTGCTTCTCTTGTCAGTTTCATTCATTTAAAACTAATCAATAATTTATACATAAACAATTCAACGTTCCTGGTATTGTTCCTCCATCAGCACAGAACCATCCAAACCACAGCAAAAAAAGTGCCTCAAACCCTGGGCATGCTAAGTAACTGCTCCATCTCCCCGCCAGAACAGCACCTACCTGAAAGGCTGCATTACACAAAGGGTTGTTTTCATAGGTCAAAAACACAACTAGGGAAAAGACCACATGAAGGTGTATTTATGAAGGCAGCATTATAAATTTTTAGGATGGATCCCCAGTATCCCAAAATTTACCACATACAGGTCTCATAAAGTGAGACAAAATAACAACTACAGCACTGCAGAGTTTTGCATGGAGGAAATCTCCCTTATGAAGAAACCAGAAACTCAACCAAAGGGCCTGGATTCAGAGGCACAGCCAGGTACAACTGAGGATTCAGTGAGGACTTTCAAGAGAAGCCATGCTGAAAGAGAAACACAGAAACAAAAAAGCCTTGTCCTTCCAGATCAGGGTTTCCTGCTATCATAGGGTTAAGAGGAAATCTCTGTTTCTCAGTGTTGGGACTGCTTAGATTATTTTCTCTAAGATCTGCATAATTAAGGCTGGCCTCGGCTGGCCTTCCAGCAACTACTGTAGCCACTCCACTGGTTTCACACAGCTGGAGCAATGTTTACAACATTTGAAAAGCTGAACTCTTCTCAGAACGTGGTGGGTGGGCTGGGAACAGTAGGCACAGAGTGTGCTCACACTGCACAGCAGCAAACTGCTGCACCAGCATCGACACCATCTCTGCTCTGAGCTGGTTAGAAATATTTAAAAGCCAAACTGCGTACCTCAGTTTGTCAGACATCCCTTGATACTCTCTATAAATATCTTCCCATCAGCAGTGCTCCCAGAAACGTCCATTAGATTACTCTTACAACAGTGCAGAAAGGATTAATTATAAAGCTCCACATTAGTGATCTTTCAGTGAATGCTACAGTAAGATAAATGCAAATGCATTTTTGAAAAGGAGGAACGTTTTCCCATCATGAAGAATTATCAAGAGAACATTATCTTCAATATTTTAAAACATGAGTCAAAAGATTACGTGTGCGGTTTGACATTTGGTCAGAAATTGACTGCATTTGCCTAGAAAGCATGTTTTAGAGATAGTTCTTTGTGTCTGTAAATGAAAACCTGAACAATTCATGCAAGGGAAAAACCTCAAGAAATTGAGAGGAAAAAAAAATCCCAAGTTCATATTCAAGATCATATTCAGTGAGAGACTGCGTGACAAAAGTCTTGATGAGCGTGTAAACCAAGGTAATTCTGAACTAAGTGTGATGCTCAAATGTACCCAACTTCTAAAACCAAAACAAGTCGAGCTCATTTTACAAATGAAGCTTAGATTTGTGGAATATCGTAGGAAACCCAGGCCACAACGCCTCTTGCTTTTTCAGAAAGCTGGCCTAGCCTGGTTGTGTAATCCACTTGGAGAAAGGTTCCAGAAAATCATGCAACTGATAGTTGCATAGATAGCAGGTTTATAAGAGCTCAGGCTTATATGCTCTGCATAGCAAGCAGGTTTATAAGAGCCCACTGCACAGAAGTGGGATATATTCTGAAGAGGGAGTATATAAAGCACAGGTCAGAGAAAGGCAAGATCCTTACATCCGAAACATAGCCTAGGACTGTGCCACAAAGAAGTTCTGCACAGTTTGAGGAGCTACTCAAGGGCATCAAATCTCAGACAAAAGCTTTCCCTTTGCACCAGTTTTAGTATAGTAACCTCGGTACAAGTTACCCCATCAATTTTTGCATCAAAACAAACCAACCAACGACCTCCTTACTCCTTTTAGTACTGAAAAGCTACCTCAGTGACAGGAGCAGTCCAGGCTGTCTTCCACATCCTTCACGGTCAGCTATTTGCAAACCTTACCACTGGTGAGGAATAAAGCATGTTAAGGTCCAGATCTTAGATTTCGTTTGTCATTTGTGAAAGACATCTTGTAAACCCATGAAATTTGATTGAAGTGATTGAAGAGCAGCAAGTATGAAGCATTATATAATCCCTAAAGGATGCCAGCAGAATCTGAGAGAAAGAGTGAGTAACTGGTATTCTAACACCGCATCTTCCAGAGAAGCAGATTCTCATAGCAGTCACTCTTCTGCACAGCACAGCTGCTCACTCACAGTGCTAAACAACATGCATCTGCAAAGCACCTTTTGTTGCTCATGTCAAGAAAATTACTGGAAAGCTCATCTCTTCAGTATCAGTGCTCACCAGTTGGTTTGGAGGACTAAGAACGGAGTGTTTTTAATAAAGCCCAAAAACAGCCTGTGTTTTATGTGGGCAAAAAACTAAAAATGAACGATAAACCACAGCCTTATTTTTCCTGGGTACACTGAACAATAGAGAAAAACATTCAAGCGTGCGGGGGGAGGGCAGTGGTTTAGGGCATTCAGGGGAAAATGCAAGTCCTCTCACACAAAGAGTTCAAGTTTTAGCGGCATGGTCTGTTAAACGGCAACCATCTTTGCCATGTATTTTGCACAAGTTTATACCTATAGCTGATGTGAGACAGCACTTCTGGAGTTAATAATTAACAATAGACAAGAAGAATTTCTGAAGAGACGTACTGTGCTTGCCGAATAGAATTCAAAAGACACTCATTAATTGTAACACCTTTTATAAAGAATTTCTGACTCAAATGGCACAGTTATAAATTTACGGGTGCTTCAATCCAAGGGTGTCTGGATCTTTACCAGCTCCATAATTACACCTCAAGCAAACTTACGTGCTTTTACAGTGACCTCAATACAAATATTATATGTTCCCTCTTGCTAAATAAGCTTTGTTTTGCAGCTATGAAAACTGCAGTGCTGGCACAAGAAAAGTGATTTCTTGGCCCTTTCTTTGCACTCCAAATACAATTTCCCATTCTGTATCCAAAGCCTAAACTTTCTTTTACACTCAATGACAGACACACAGACAACAAACCATAATCATACGCCCAGCAATCTTCACCCAACTTGGTTTATCTGGACTGTCCCAAGACATCTAGAGCCCGGTATCTTATAATCACTTGTGACTGCAGCTCATGAGACCAGCAACATGAGCAGAACTACCTCTGCCCTGCAACCACATCCCTGTCTGTCCAGCTTCCTGACTGAACTACACACAGTGCTGGTGCTGCTGAGGCTGTGGTGCTAACTGTCCCAGAGCTACCTGGCTCAGAAACAGTCCGTTGAATCCATTAAGTGCTTTGCTGTATTTTTCTCCTCACCTTCACTGCTTCAGAGTTATCCCTAAAAAGGTCTCTTAGCAGTAATGCCCCCGGCCTCCACCACATCCCATCCTACCCAGAGTATTTGCTAAGTCTGCAGACAGCATCCTCAGCATATTCCTAACCTGCTTTTCCTGTTCATACAGGTCAAGAAACAAAGCACAGCACTTTCTAAATCCTTAGAAGACAGATGTTAATCTCTGTATCATTAGTCAAACTAGTCTAGTCATTACAGAGCTTCCAAAGCCACAGCATACAGAACTGAACTTCCCGGTGACTGAAAGGCCTTAGGTCCACTTTAATTACAAGTTGCTACACTGTAACGTCACCATTCTCATTCCTCAGACTTGCCATACTTAAAAACAAAACAGCTGCGAGACCTCCTGATGCCAGTGACCAGAACAGGAACAAAACCCTCAATATTGTTGTCACCGCATCCCAAATTTCCTCTCGCTGTTAGCATACTGACACTGTGTGATGCCATCAGCAGCACCTAGGCCCTCTCATGAAAACACTGCCATGCTGCAATCTCTCTCACCAATCTCTTTTAGCTGAACAAAAAGATTAAGCTCAGAGATGAACAGAAGTTGCATTTCCTTGAACACATGGAAGCTGCCATTACTGTAAATTTTTCCCCCCTTACAATCAAGAGAAATGGCCTATTACTCACAGGACCGTAATCAGGTATAACTACTTACTGCTTGCTCAGGATGTGTCTGCAAATCAACATCTAGCCTGCTTTTCAGGTTGCATTACCAATATGATGCCCATTAATTGATTAGTCATTTTAGGAGGATTTAAGAGGTAAATACTACACAATTATAAGTGATAAGTGTAAATACTGCAGCATTATAAGTGATCTTGCAACTTTATACTCAAGCATAGATTACACCACTAAGTGAAAGCTAAGAAAAATTATCAAAATGGACATTTTAAAATTAATGCTTCTGTTACAACTAACATTAATTGTAATTTGTGTGGATTTTCACAGTAATATTACAGAGGTGGAAGGACCACATTTCATTAAACAGAAGACAGACCCACCAAGCCCAATGGGAATAAGACCCACGCATGTTTAAGAACTCATTGGATAGAGTTGCAGCAAAATACGTTAGACTTCAGATGAGACCCAGTCTGCCCCTTCCTCACTTCACCCCTCATGTCCTGACTAGAGAACAGGAAGCACCTACAGCCAGCCCATCTCTTCCCTCGGTCCAGTTACAACTAGCTTCTGCTGCTCTCCCACAGCCAGTCTGTGTGTATCTGCCATCCACAAAGATGGACTTAGGAAGACACAGCCCTAACAGCAGGTAGTACAGAAAACGTTAGGAAGAGCATTAATGTCAGGAAGAGTAAGACCTAAGCACTAGATTTTGATGTAACCAAGAAAGGCAAGTTCTCTTGCTACTCCATAGCATGGAAATATGCTTCCTTCATCTTGCTCTCACATACTTTTACATACCTTTAAAAACACCCAGACCAAGGATTTTGAAGCTCTACACCCAAAACAAGCATTTTCTAAAAGCTACATTTGCATCCATTTGAAGTGTTCCGAGTTGTTTTTCAAGGGAAGATACACTTACAAGAATAACACATTAACTTCCCTCCCAGCCAAGCAGAAGGCTTAGTGCTAGTAACAAGTGACCACTAAAAGCAGAAGTCTCAAAATATGGGAGCACTACAGCAACATCAAAAACCTGTCCTATTCTTTATGACTTTTCTACGTGACGTACGTAGTGTCCTCTGAGTGATGTGTGTGTACAAGATCCTCTACAAAGAGCATTTAGGAATACCGGCAGTTCATTGTGACCGACCTCATGTGTACGTGGAGCATTGCTGGGCGAGGGGCTGAGGGAAGAAACCTGCACAGGAAGGGATGCAGCACGGGGAGGCTGAAGGGGGTCAGCGCACCCCCCCGCAGCTCCTTTCCCAACCCTCTGGTTGGGCAGTTTTGTACGTTTCTAAGCGCCTCCGTCAAACAACAGTAAATGAACCACTGTAGGCAGAAAGCATTTAAAATAATAATTAAGAAACTGAGAACAAAAGAACAGGTACAACCTATTAAAAAAAAAAAAGTCGTCTGTTTTGTGTGTGTGTGTGTGCGTGTGTGCGAACTTAATGACTGCTGTAAGAGCAGCAGACACGGATGGCGGATCGCCGTTTGCACGCAGCTCCCGCTGCAACTGCTAACGGCGCGCTGCCGTGTCACGCGCGCTGCTCGCACAGCCGGTGGCGTGGCGCCCCCTAGCGGCAGCATGTCAGTGCCGGCAGCAAACAAAGGGCCGGGATGACGACGGCGCAGCGCCAACTGAAAGCCACAGATGCCGCTGGGAAATCTCGAGGCACCTGTCGCTAAGCTGACCTCGACACGCATGAGGAGGGATTTCTGCTTTAGACTTCTCCACCATTAGGTGCAATCAACTTTTAGGAGATGCTGTATCAGCCCCAAAACTTGTTAGCTTGGCCTTCGCCAAACACACATCTCTACAAAACAGGATGCAAGCAGCTACACAGCAAAAGTTCTGATTTATATTTAATGGCCTGAAAAGATTTAAGTGCGTTTCAAAAAATAAGAAATGGACTTCCACTGGCTAACATTCATTGAATGTAACCTTATTAATATAAACAAGCAAAACTTCGCATAGGGTGAGTTTGCTCTGCAGGTGAAGCAGTTCCAATGCAGAACACCTGATCCAGAAGCACAGCTACAATCATTAACACAGGGAACTGCCTTCCAAAGCTCTTCAGCCTCAACTTGCCTCAATATCAAGTAATAAATATACACAATCTTCTCCCAAAACTGTGGAGAACACACCAAGGGATGACCAACGTATCAGTAATTCCTTCGTAAAATTACCAGCATCAAGTGAACAGGAACACACAAGTAAAGGGATTACCTCTAAACCAGCGTTATCAGAAGCATGAAGTTAGGAGACAAAGAGATACAGAGAGTGGATGACATCCTTCTGTAGTATAACACCACAGCTAAGGCACTGCTGGCTGGGAACACCAAACGTGTTGCTTTTGGACACCTTTTGGAGCCGAGCACAATGGGTGAGGGCTCTGCAGGTAACAGCACACAGGATGCAGCTCTTGTCTGAGCCCCATGTTTTCCTCTTTGGTAAAACAATTAAAGTTCAACATTTTTCCATGTTTTTCTTGTTCCATCAAACCACACGTGCACACACACACACAAACCCAGTAATCTCCTCAATGCACCCTGTGTAACGCAGCAGGTCTAAAAAATTCAACTGCAAGGAATAAACGAGCACATCAAAAAAGAAGTGTTTAGGCCTTACCGTGAGTTCTCCAGCGGTGTTGGCCGTCACCTGAACGCACGGGAGGAAAGTCCGTGTGTCGCACAGAGCTCTTGCCGTGAAGGCGGCTGCTCAGCTTCACCACCCCGCAGGAAGCAGCACGCGGCCCTCAGCCCCACGAGCGCAGCGCCGCACCCGCTCCCACGGCCCTTTGTAGCCGCCCCTCCGGAGCAGCCTGGCCCACACGCAGCTGTGCCACGGCGAACTCGGGCCGCCTGCCCATCAGGCCCGCCGGGCAGGCCTCGGCTACCAGGGCTCTGCGAGAGAGCTTCACGTGCACGTGGAGCGTTGTGGGCGAGGGGCTGAGGGAGCAAACCTGCGGCGGAGGGGATGCAGCACGGGGAGTCTGAGGGATATCAGCGCGGCCCCCGGCAGCTCCTCGAGGCTCGTCTCCCAATCCCGTCCTTGCAGCCTACCGCCCCAGGGCAACCAAAGTGGAAAAGAGAACCCGAGGGGCGCAGATCACCTTCTCTTTTAATTTCGTATGGCTTTGTCTGCGCAGCCCGGGCCGGGGCAGAGAGCGGCCGCCGGGAGCAGCGGAGCACCGCCGCCGACGGCGCTGAGGGGAGCAACGGCCGCAGCCGCCTCCCTCAGCCCCGCTCACCTCAGCCGCAGCGCGGCGCTGCCCGGGGGGACGCGGCTGCCGAGGAAGGGGTGCGTAGGAACAGGGGAAGGGGCTGTAAGAAAGGAGATACTCCGAGGAAAATGGAGCATCGCTTCAGCTAACAGACAACCACGGGTTTAATGCAGGGCATTAGGAGAAAAACAAGACTTTTCAACTGATGTGGCCAGCTGCAGCGTGGCAGAATGTAACAGTGTAATAAACGGTCTGCTAACAGTATCTATCATCTGTTCTCATTGGAGGTACAAAGAAAGCCATAATTACAACGATGCGGTCCTATCTCCTATGAAAGTTCCTCTCAGATTTGTTTCTGGTTGCAGAACTTGTCTGAAGCGAGCCTGCTGCTAACAGCCTCCACACAACACCCAACGAACATCAGCTGGCAGCAGCAAGGCTTCACCTGGGAGGCAGTAACACTGAAAGAGCAGCTGTGGCATGAGATAATTGGGTCAGATGTTCCCCTCCCCTTCACTTTTCTTCCTGCAGAAAGGATATCGAGCTCTGTCATGACAAATGCAGCACTTGGGCTGCACAGAATGACCCACTACCTGCAGAAATTGTGCATTTCTGGATTTCAAGTTCAATAGTTAGCTCTCATTCTGGTGCCAGGAGAAACCAAGCATACAAACTGTTACTACACTATCTCTGAGAAGAGTTGCACAGTAAAAGAAATATCTACCATACACATTTCCTGCTTACCAGAACATTTACAAACAACAGAAGCCCCTACATACACCCTCTGAAGACGAGGGGGAATGCAAAAGTAGGTAAAAGGTTATCATCAGAAAATGATGCCCCAAGAAGTTGTGTTAAAACAATGTATAAGTTACTTCCAAAAGCCAACACACGTCATAAGCATCTCTTTTATTCGTTGTAATATAAAGAAGCATACATCATTCAGTTTCTTTAAGTACAACACACTGTATGCTAACAAAACAAACAAACAAAAAAAATCAATCCAGGCATCCATGAACATGTCACAAAAGGACTCATTACGTTTTGATCTGCTGGTATTGCACTTGGGATAGTTTTGAAGTAAGGCACGGTAAAAACAAAGTCATTTAGTGCTTCTACAGCAGATGTCTTTTCTTTTTTTTAAACACATGCTACATGACATAAAGTACTTCTTCTAGCTTATGTATATACACACAAAGAAAAAAGCATGCACTAGAGAATTTAGATTTCAACATATCTTGCTGTTTCATAATATACAAATAAAGTAGTTTAAAGATGTAAACAAATTGCATGCACATAAACTAGAGCAAAATCTTTAATACAGTATTTGAAAGCTATTATGCTTAAATAAAAAAATATAACTTATTAGTACCTCAGGTTTATGTGCCATTTTTGTCCTGTAGAGAGTAAAAATCTGGGGTCAGGGTAGGGAATTATGGTTGGGCACGGAGGATTTTTCTGTTTTTGCCACTGTTTTTATTTTTTTGCTTTACATATTTGGCAGCAGTACACTGGTAGGAAAGACAAGTATGGCTTTTGTAAAACAACATAATGAAAACATGAGAAAACACAACTGTACTTGGGGTCCAGCATCCTGGTATTTTCCAATCAAGAACAATGAAAAAACAAACAAAACAATCAGAGATATGCTTTGAGTTGGGAATGCTACACGTTCCAAAAGCCCTTTATAGAGACATTTCAATTATACAAAAAACAGACACTTTGCCAAGTGTAAACTCTTAAAAACTAAACACAGAAGAATCTGAATGACTCAAGCTTCGCTTTCCACTTCAAACGCTACTGAACAGGCGATAGGTTTCTCTCATGGCTGTGATAGCTGAAGTGCTATTAGACTGTCTTCAGAATTAACAAGTTGCCAATAAGGGGTTTGCTTATTTTCAAACAAGTACATTAGAGAATAAGTAAATTAACTGCATACATTTTCCTGTTGCTTTATCTTTGGCATACAATACACCCTTTTTCAAGTTAGATACAGGACACGTACCACTCCACATTCCAACACAGCATGTTGAAAAGGCACATTTGATGCTGCAGGGGTGGCAAGGGAAGACTCCTTATTTTGTAAAAGGCACAGTGTTCAGCGTGACATTCCTTCCCCATGCCCCAGAGAGTGTTTAGTTAGACCAGCAGCAGTTCTACACAGCAGCCTCCCAGGAGCTGTCCATTTTTCTCAGCCACTGCTTTCTTAGCTAGATCCAGGCTCGGAAAAGTCACCAATGCCTCTCCACTGGGCTGGCCACTAAAGTTGTAAAGCATGAGGATGGAATCTTTGTGGAGCTGCAACGGTACAAGACAAAAGCAAACGTGCTATTAAAACCAGAGATGACATCTGGAACAGCAGTTTTTTCATTCTCTGTATCAGGTTCGCTCCACTCCTGTGTTTGCAGTGAAGAGATTCTGGATGCAAGAATGGGAAAGAAAAAGGAGGGACCAAAGATTAACAGAAATCTGCTTTCAGCAGCAGCTCCTACTCTGCCGGAGTACTGAACAAAATGATGTAGACATAATTCCGTACAGAGTTTTTGCCAGAGAAGTAATTCAGCTTAAAGGCTGACCAGAAAGATTTAGATGTTAATAAAGGGTAATGGAGCAAGAAAATCCAGGCATTCAAAATGTGGACTACTGGTCAACTGACAAAGGCTATAACAACATGTGAATATTTGCATGCAAAGTTTTTTTTTAAAAAAAAAAAAGAAGAGACAGATGTATTAGAGTTCTGTGTTGGGAAGATCAGATGATCTTAACCCAGGTTTACAGAGCAAGGCAGACTGTTCAGTGAAAGAAAGCTGAAGTACTGCACCAAATCTTACTGAATCAAGGAAACCTTTACAATCATTTTAAGGAAGCTAAGAAAAAAGACAGGATAGCAAATCAAGCTAGTTATTTACTGTAGAGTGCACGTGCAGTTCCTGATATGGAAGACAGTTTCATGCTGAGTTTAAAGCAGATGCGTCTGCCCCCCTATGGTACCCAGCCATTTCTTACAGCACTGGAAACCTGTACAGGTTAAGCTCAGAAGTCCCATTTGTACACTGGACAGAAATGGATCTGAGTGAAATTTCAAAATCAAAGGACTGCAGGATTAAAAGAAAAGCTCAGCATACAAGATTAGTCTGTTGCAGAATTCAGTGCCAAACAAAACACACAAGTTATGCTGCAAGGCCAGCCATTTTAGGACTATTTGCCTGACTCAAGTTCATGTGACACATGCCCTCCTGAGCTTATGAAGGGTCAAAATACTGAAGTTGAAAAGAACGTATGCCTTGTTGTCTGAAATGACTACTAGACTTCTCAGTTATTATCAGAAGTTTTTGATCAGCTTTACATTCAAACACAGAAAAATAAAGCAACACATGCCAGAGCTTCGCAAACCCAAACATTTGGCAGGCAATAAAATTATTCTTATAGATAGAAGCATCAACATACTTTGGAAACTAAAGCATGCATAAGGACAGTTTGCACAGACTTCACATCCATTTCATTTTATACAGTTAGTTAAGAAATAGCATGCAGAAAGAAATTCAAAGGCAAATAAAACATCATGTCTGAAGCCCAGTCCAGATTTAGAAATAAATTTGGTTTATTTTGGAATGATATTGTGCTCAAAGAGAGAGTTGTACAAATCTGAGATAAGATAGTCTGCTCTAGAATAGCTCTTTACTACGGATCCTTGTAACAGCAAGCCATTTTTCATTGGTTCTGTATGCAAGTTAAATAATGCTGTTAAAAAACAGTTGAAAACATACGTGGAGCACAGTTAGACTGCTGAGCACAGGAGACAGCAGGAGTGGTATCTGAGGTCTCTGAACTGTGTAGAATGCACATTGAGCTACTCTACAAATTCTTTTCTATTCAAAGACCATTCTCATCTAATACACAGTAGAACCTTATTGCTGATTGGCTTTCCAGAAAATCTGGGTAAAACAAGAGAGACAAACGGATTGTCCGAGTCTATAAATATGAAAATGCTTCAAGTAGTAACAGGTATTCTGCACACCACCAGAAAACACAGCCTCTACTCCACTTTCGCCTTAGCAGATCTAATAAAAACATTAAAAAGCAAGAAAACAACTGAGCAAGCGGTGGTTATATGTAAGTAGTTATGTTGATTATGGGAGGGCACGAACATACTGCTATTAAGGCAAAGTATTCAATTACCCTCTTGTTGCACTGAAATTTTTTTTTTTTTTTTTTTTTACACCCTCCAAAGGGGGGGGGGAAACTCCACAGTAACACATCAGTAGCATTTTGAGTGGAATACAATAGTAACTGGAAATGATTAATTGCACCCAGGTATCAATGACATTTCTCTACAAAGCATACGGTAGTACTAAGAAGTTTGCCATTAGCAAATGTCGTTAGTTGTATTAGAAAGCCACTATACGAACAAACCTCTCCTAACAACAAAAAAAAGTAACAAGTAGTTCACATTTCTTTAGTGAGATCAAGAGGGAGAGAAAAGATTCAGAGGCTTGGGAGTTTTGTGTACACATTCAATAGTCGTATCAAGAAAAAAAAGCGACCACCTACCAGTATGGTAGATACTGGACTGAAAGCTTTACATGAAAACAAACACTTTTGGAAGGCTAACACATTATCTGAGCAAAACCAGGTAATCACACCACCTCCACCACAGCTAGTCCACCCATTACAGATCATGATTGGCCTTTTTGCTTATGTTAGTAGATTTTTTTTTTCAATAGGACAAAAGCAAAAGATTAAAGCAAGGATGCCAACGCAAGCTAAGAAGGGGGAAAGAAAACAAAAACTGCATCAAGAAGCCCTGCTTTCACTTCCCATACACCATTGGAGATCCAGTTTCTTCGAGTTGCATCTTACCTTCTTTGGAAGTTACAAAGAGTTACAAACAGACCCACTCTTTCGGTGCTTGTAACACACTCCTTGCTTGTTCGCTCAGCTGAATAAGGCCATTGTAGTCATCAGGTGCATACTATAGTACAAGTGTGACATATGATAATCAGCAAGAGAAGGAACAGTTCTGGTACAACAAGCCACACAGACTATCATTTGCAACCATAATTAAGAGCATCAGCTATAACAACTGGCAGGAGACGGTGAATTTGACAGATGCTATTTTTAAGCAAGATTGAAAAAACAACCATCAACTGAATTACTGGTTGTAAAAATGGAATTGAAGCAAAAGCATATGGGGAATATTCTGAACTGTGTATTTGAGCTGCTCCTAATTAACAAGAGGAAACAGTTTAGACCATGAGCTATTCCTTTTCAACTTGTACTCATGAGACAGTAGCATTAGTTAACAAAACTCTTCAGTCTGCACGATCACGCTCCAGTAATGACTCCCACTGGGACAGCTAAGCATCCTTCAGCATGCGTACTGGGATTAGAAGCGTACAGACCTCATTCAGGTCTTCCTATGCAGTCAGGGAAATAATCTGCAGCTTCTCTAGTGTGGAGTGCTAAACACTTCAGCTGCATCAAATACTTGTATTATACAGACTTAATCAGCATAGTCAAACAAAAACAGTGTCCCAGAATAAATGTACTTCAAGTACTTTTTCTGAAAGCATTTATACTAATATAGCTTATTTCCACACAGAAAAAGAAGAGCTACACAGTATAACTGCGTCACAGTAGACTTGTAGTAGAATATTTAAAATAAAAACACTGGCTGCACAGTACAGTCACACCAATAAATAGAAGACAAAACCCCCGCATATGTGGGTTTTATTTAAGAAATACTTGAGATCCTGAATCTGGACAGTTATCATGCACACTGCTGGGGAGCCTGGAACTAACAGGAGATCTATGGTCAGAAAGATTATCTTGGGAAATATGAAACACTGATTTGAATCTCTCTCATTGTCTCTCCAAACTGACATACCCTGGAAAAGGACTGAGCATGCACATATGCTACAAACACTACTGGAGTGGTTCCTGTAATTCAGATGACAACGTGCCTACCATCACTCAAGTTACAGAATAACCTTTCAGTGGTGAGGAGAGTTTTCTATGTCCCCGCAAATGGTTTTGCATTAACATTTTTATAAGATTGCCAAATGCAAACAAAGTGCATGCACTGCTTTCTTCAATATTTCTATAATACAAGAAGTCTCCTGCCAGCTTAGGGAGGAAATGATATTACACTTGGGTGTACAAGACAGACTGTATTCATCCAAAGTGAAGCTGAAGAAAAAAACAAAACAAAATCAACCATCACAGTATACACCTTCCACAAAGAACAAAAACCAAGAGCCCAGAGAACATAAAAGAAAAGAGCCTCTCAGAATTTTTACTACTGTTTCTAGCCACCTCTTACATCTAGACCCACGCCATTAAGTAAAAGACAAATATAAGAAGTATTTTCCAGATAGTCTCTGCCAGGGCAACCAGAACGTGCAAATATTAGATTTATCAGTTCCCAGACCTGCCCTTGAAACAAATCTACAAAATGTAAGTTTACTCTTTGGAAAGAATGTCTCAAGATAGTACATACTTTAGATTATCAGTAGATGTACAGTAGGTAAAGGTCTACAGTTTCTAGTGAGGGAGAGCATTCAAAATATAAGCAACGAGGTAAACATGAAAGTAGGAAAATTACCCTGCAGAGAAACATCGAAGTTGTAGCTTAGGCCTAGCCATAGGCCTGAAAAAGAAAATGGAAATAAAAATACCTAAGGATAGAAGTAACTTTTAATCACAGGAAGCAAAGGTGAGACTGCATTTAATTAAAGCGTAAGTTACGGAATAGTAATCTGTAAATTTGAAGAACTTACAAGAAGTAGTATTGCAAACCAAGACAGGAAACAGAAGTGGGGGAACAAAAACATGTGAATGAAATAGAAACTACCTTAGGCTGCCTCAGGAAAAACACAGCCATGAACACTTCTGATTCTGCTCACAATTTAGAAACCCAAGCAAAATAAAAACATCAAACAACTCAGGATAAACAGTGTAAAGTCCAGGGTGAATCTATAATCCCAACGCTCAGAATGAAAATACTGTTCTGCTGGTGGCCAAATTCTGCTTCCATTTAGATCTGAGAAATTCCACCCAGTGATTTAACCCCCTCATACAACAAGTTGCATGTTCACTGAGCTAGGTTCTAGAGCTGCCTGTTTCTGCCATAAATATTACTGAGAGAATATGAAACTTCATACTGTGTTTTCAAATTCTACCCTTGACAGACAAACAACCTATAAGAAATACTGCAACAGTTGCCCTTAAATGCAATAAAATTAAAAGCAGACCTCACTGTTCCTGTCTCCAGTATCTTCTCTATCATCTCAGTCCGGCCTTCTTTACTTCTCTGAACTGAAACAGCTTCTTTCCTCAGACTGCTGCCTTCTCACCATCTGAGCTCACAGCTCTTGGAGGGCTGGGCTAAAGTTGATGTAAAGAGTTCCCTTCCATCCTAAATGATTCAGAGGCTTCTGCTTACTGCATCAAATACAGCATTAAATATAGTGGTCTACTGGAATAATGCAGTAACATTGTTTTTTTAAGCCATTACTTAATCTAAGAAATAAATTTCTGAGAGTCTTCCTTTACCCAATTTAATAGGATATGATGTTCCACATGCTCATGTAAGACTAACAGGAGAGACCTATTTCCCCAGAATTACTGAAGGAGGATGCAGATAAATTCAGAAGAAGCAATTTCTCCCCAACAACCACTCAGTGGGGACGGGGGGCATGCAAGATGGCAGTATGTATGCATACACACTGAACAAAAAGTTCAGGGACATTGACAGACAGTGTCAAGAGTAAAGCAAACCAAGGTTCCCTGAAGAATATGCTGTTTCTTAATAGAGCCAGTGAATTATATTACAAGTACATCCACCCTTCTAGGTATTAACAGTTGAATTGGCAGAGACATTTCAACTCATGTATATTAAATAACACTATAATATTAAGTAGTATGCATTATAATAATCTTTAATAATATTAAATGGCAGATGTATATTATAAAAAAAATAACAAACACCAACTCTTCTCTCCTAAAAGAGATTACCAAAATCACAGCTTGAGGAAGGTACCACCTTACTTTGCTGCGTCAAACGCAGGAGGCAACTGACAGAAACCACTAATTTACTAGTCCTATGCTCACAGACGCCATAACTACAAGAACAAAGTTTCAGAAGGAAGCTAGATTTAGAAACAAAGCAAAACAGAATGCCATGGTGAGATGCACGGGAGTAAACGTGTAACATCTATGCAGTCACCTAACAAAGTAACAGTAAGCGGGAATTCTCCCTCACATTCTCTTATTCCCTTCCCTAGACCGAAGGTGCTGGGCCTAGAATTGGCACACAGACAGTGGGGCATCCCTCCCAGCTATGAAGCATCAGATTTCGAAAGGAACCCAATGGAAAGAGAGAATAGTTCTTTGTTCAAACATGCATTTCAGAGGAAAAAAACTAGTCCTTAAGAAGTCTGTAACAATGAAGCCTGCTGTCCTGATACAAGGGAGAAAAGGTTGTTAATGGTCTTGGAATTTAGCCATCCATCCTTCCCCCTCCACCTCCTTACTACTGTTTTAAGTACAACTCCCCACTCCGGCAAGTCTTGAATTTTGGGTCTCTGAAGAGTTGGAGAATTAATACACAGCAAGTTCTTTACAGCTGCAGATAAAAGGCATTTAAACCCACTGCAGTTTTAAAGAACCCTCTGTCCACTTTTAATTATAAACACTTTTTTTTTTGTTACCTCCTCCTCTCCAAGCATCTTTTAGCTTGTATACATCCAGTACATGACTGGGGTGAAATCACTGGCCCAGCTACAACATAATACAACTAAAAAAACAACAACAACAACAAAG
This sequence comes from Alectoris magna, assembly GCA_030625065.1. Taxonomy (NCBI): domain Eukaryota; kingdom Metazoa; phylum Chordata; class Aves; order Galliformes; family Phasianidae; genus Alectoris; species Alectoris magna. The sequence continues at coordinate 16,688,641 of CM060571.1, forward strand.
CAAAACAACCAGTTTAACAGAGTAATTACTAAATCAGAAAGCTTTAATACTAGCTATTTTAAATGTCACAGTGCACTACAACATTATACAGAAAGGTGACTGGGAAAGTTACTATCCCCAAGATTTGCTATTAAAATTAATCACAAGCTTTCTAAGGCTGTTTAATGTAAGATGCATTAAACACATGCAAGCTTGAAGGAATTTTCCATGGCAAAAACCAAAAAAGCATAACTATAAGAAGAAATCAAGCTAAAGTGGACCACTCGACAAGAGAGCTGATAAGTGAAAATGGAAATAAGTGATAAAATGCTGATCTGCAGATAGAAGCATGTACTGATGTTGAGACCAGCTTATTGAAGCCCATTACACACAAAGTCTGTCTTTTAAGAGGCAGGTCTGGTACGGAAGGTGTTTTTACTTAAACAGCAACGTGTGTATACATGCAATACACGGAGCCCATGAAGACTGAAGGAAGGAAACAGAGCATAAAGCAGGAACTAAAACTTAAAACTCGTTCCTTTCAGACAAGGACATACAAAGAGAAAAAAAAAAAAAAAATCACCCTTCAATTTCAGCTGCTCCAATCTGTTTCCCAAGCCCATTGAATACCAACATCAATTAGTTATGCAGAGATTAAAACCACGCCCAAAACACTGACAATTATTAACTGCTCACTTTATAAATGACCAGAAGCATCGAGCAATACATCCTTGGGCAGCAGCAGTAAGTGAAATAAATAACATGAGGAAGAAGGCAAGGGAAGGAGAAAAAAAAATAAGAAAAAATTAGTAATTCCTCCAGAGACTCAATACTGTCCCAATAAAGTAAGTCACCACCTCAGTTTTCCCCTAAAGGAATGAGCGATTATAAATCTAGCATTACCACATGTGGGATCCCAAGAACAATTCAAAACAATTCCTTGGCTCCTTTAAGATATTGAACCTGATCTCATTTGGACAACATTTGCTAAAAAAAATCAAAGAAGTGACCAATTTAATAAAGTAACTGATGATGACAGGAGGTTGCAGCAGAAGAATATAAATAGCTTTCACATTGTGGTAAAACTTCTATTGATTTCAAACATTTAATTGTGCTACCAAATGCTACAAGCTACTCTCTAATGCAGAAAAAAGTAAAAGGTCAAATGCAGTACCAGACCCAAAGTCCAGCTTCACTAAATTGATGACATAGTGGATGATAATGCTACTAGATATTGGACGTCACTGACTTGTTCCATTCCCAGGATAGGACCATGTCCTTTATCAACAGCACGCTTACACTTCTAGCTGAATTTCAGTTTAGGAAATAAGACTGTCCCAACTCAAGGTTTTAATTCAACCATTGTCCATCCATAAAAAAAAAAAATCCAGTCAGATGAAAAAGAGCAAAGTATCAACAGATAAGAAACAAATTATTATCACTCTGTTGGGGAAGAGGTGTAAGAAGAAGAGGGAAAGGAAAGAGAATAAACCCATATATATATAACTGAATTTGCTTTAACTCTGCAGATGCCCTGTTGAAGAAAAAAATCTCTAATAGAACTAAGTTTAGTATGTTCTTAACATGTCAAAAATTCAGCACACCTGCTACAAATTGACCCTCATGTTTCCACTGAAAAAGCAAGTATGCAAAATTATTTGTGAACATCAATGTAACATTTTAAGAGAAGCGTCAAGAGGCACGTACCTTCCAAATACCTAAAACTGAGAAGATAGATATCTAAGCACCTGTTCACAGTCTGCACGCATTTGCATAGCAAATATCTGGTTCTACAAACTAAAGCCTATTGTCCTTCAGGAGGAATAAATACGTATCATGCCTGAACATTTCATGTTAACTGCTGCTATACTAAACAAAACAAACAAAAAAACCTAAAAACCCTGCATTCCAGCCTTTAACAATACCATTGATAACCAACTTAATGAATTTCGTAAGACAAACTCATGCAAAAATTGCCTTCTTCCTATGAAGGCCACTTGAACAGCAGCTTGAGACACACCAAGCACATTCTAAGTCAGGGCTTCCGAGTAGTATCAAAAGGCAAGCTTTGGTATTTGTGCAAATGCTGTTATCCAAACAAGTTAAATACTTATCAGAATACACACCACACTCAAGTATCTTCCATTTTAATAAGTGTGTGATGACAAGACATGGATATATGTAGATACAATATCCTCCAAGGCAAAAGGAAGACGACATGGAAACACCCATTCCATGAATTCAAATCTATATTGCTGGAAAAAAACATGCTGTTTGCACGTGGTGCTTTTTTTTTTTTTAATACATATTTTCCTCTAGGAGGTAAGCTTCTGCGTGCTTGCCCACTGATACAGTATTGAAGCAGCAGATACTGACCGAAGTTACCTATAGCAGCATTTAGCATACTTGCTATCAGTATAACCTGGGTTGGAGAATACAGTTTTCTTTGGGTTGCAGTGTAATGAAGCTGTAATAGCTGTAATGCAAAATGTTGCTACCTATGAGCAAAATAAACAGCCCTTGCAAGAGAGTCTGACACGGGCATCTCTCCCCTTTTTAACCTGGGTATGGTGACTTGCATCGCAGCCAGGACTTTGCTCTGAGCAGTCTTTAATGCTGAATTCTTTCATGAGAGCACTAGATCACCGCCTTCAAATTCAGTTGTGCTTATTACATAAAAAAAAATAGAGCAAATTTTAATACTACACTACAGTCTGTCAATTAAATAGAGAACGCTGAAACTGTATACTTGTTTTGAATTTTGTATACTTGTACTTCCCAAAGCACACTCTTGCTCAGTTTGATAACTACTCAAAGGTGTAAGTAAAACATCAGGGAGGGAGAGTGACTGCACACTAACCTGGTATCCCTGGAAGAAACTTAAAATCTCCTTCATTCCTGTGTTATATGGCAAGCCCTGCATACGGACTAATGCTCCAGGCTGGGGTAGAAGTGGAGTGTGGGTGGCAGTGGCAGCAGCAGCTACAGCTCCTGGAGGAGCTGCAAGATATCCCACTGTGGTAGGGGACACTGGAGGACTGTAAGAGAGAAGAGGCAGAATTGTTATGAAAACAAATTACTACTTTTAGTACCTGGAATAGGCAGAGACAAAACTGAAAGTTCAAATATGAGAAAAAGGGGGAAAAAAGATAACAAGCAGCCTTGATATGGACGACTTAATCAACTTTTTTTTTTTTTTTTAAACTTCTCTTCAGCATTTGATGACTTGCAGAAGGGATGTAGAGGAAAACAGCCACCATCTGTAGTTGATGTGGTAAAAGAACAGATATTCCATTGGGGAGGAGAAAAATAGGAGCTGCAGATTATTTCTTCTAAGATCATTAACAAAACCATAAAAAAAGCATGGGAGAAAAATTGTAGAATGAAAAGCAAGCAAGGGAAAAAAATCTGGTACTTTTACGCCACACAAAAAGTGAGTGAAGTAGCATCTCCATTCAAGGCCCATCTAGCAAGTTACCATGTACTAAGGCTATTTAAGTGTCACAAACCTAGGAAGAGTCAATAAACTGCTTCCCCACAGATCCAACCACCAGACTTCAGCAAGCCATGTTGATAACATCAGTAAGGAAAGAAAGGTGGAGATCACTTGCTTTGCATACAAACATGAAGCATTCTTTGGTCTCATTGATATATGACATTTAAATTAGCACATACCTATTATAAGCCTTTCAGTATGAAAACAGTATTCTAAGGACAACATCAAACTAAGAGAAGACGGTAGAGCCACAGCTTCTCATTTAGCCAAGAAATAGAACTGCCTTGATGGCACCACATCAATGCCAAAAATGCTGTTAAACATTAGAATAACATTATTGTGAGGTTCAACCAGATCCTACAGAGAAGGGGGAGCATAATTAAAAGGCCACAGAGTAGTTAAAATGGCTACTGTGTCCACTGATCAAAAAATTCTTATGATTATCTACACAGTACGTACAAATTAAATAGCAATTGAAAGGTAACTACACGGTTACTTAATCTACCGCGATAAAACGACACAAGCAGCTGAGTCTAGGGGATACCTGGGATAGTAAGCTGTGTAGTTCATATAAAGCTGAGCAGCCTGAGCTGGGTAGTAGGTAACAGCTGGAGGAGCAGCAGCCGAGGCCTGGGGAGTCCTGGCTGTTGGCAAGAGGGCTTGTGGCTGGTAAAGAGCTGCTTCTGCTGGGATCACAGCTGCTGTTTGAAAAGCAGCATAAGCTGGTGGAGAAAGACCTAAAAACAAACGAGGATATGAGAACAAAAAACAATGAGAACACAAATCCCCGGCTTTAAGAAAGGAGTTGTTCATCCCAGTGAGATTAATAACATCTAGGTATGATTTACAAACACATACAAAAGACTGCTCTCTAGCCTCTCCCTGTGCCACATTACCACAAATGAAAACCGTGGCATTTGAAGTGAGTTGTGGCTAAGAGTCCACAATTCCAAGAGTTGAGCACCCCTGCCTATATGTAAATAGTAGGTAGGGAACTTTATAGTTATTCAGAGAAAGCATAAAGCCATGTGCATGGAGAAAGCAGGCGTGCACACCAGCACACCTTTTCTTCTTTCTAACAGAAGCTGTACTCTGTGGGACAAGAGAACCATAAATAGCTATACCCAAAGAGTACCTTCTTAATGCTCTAAGGCAAGACAGCAAGAGCACTCATTGACAGCTAGAATATAGAATTTTTCCCTTTTTAAAAATCCCTCTAATTCCAAATAGATTTCACAACAAGCAAGTCCACTGCAGAGCTCAGAAGAATAGTACACCCATAAAAAGCAAAGTGTGCAACTATTTCACTGGCAAGGCCTTGCTGCCCTCTATGCACCACCGAAAATTCAATAAAAAAAATGCCTCCAATCAGTCCCATTATTGCCCAAAGGGAACAATTCCAATCTCAGCATGTATACAGATGAATGATTATTGATCACGGCGAAACCCAAGTCAAAAGGTGAAAGGCCACAAAGCTTCAGCACCTACCACATATCAGCCTTTAGCAGCAGAGAGCAGAAGAATTGCAGACTTACATGGTAACTTACATGGCGGTGGGGATAAGCCACTACGATTTAAAGTGCCACCCATTAAAACAAAGTTCATCTCCTCTCCTGAACACTGGAATACTTCCACATAACGGTCCTTCATCATTTTTTTGTGACATTTTTGAGCCACCATAAAGGCTTTGTCAGCAGATTTCATTTGGATAAACGCATCACCGGATGGTCGTCCCTTTGGAAAAGAAAAAACAATAAGTCAATGTGTTATTTGACCATTCAGAACACAAGAAATGCAAAAAGTACTAAGATTAAACACCCACTTATAGCCTATATTGTTCTTCTATATTTAGTACTAATAAGTCAATAATTAGTTTTTGAAGCAAAAAGGCAAGACTCAGGTTATCCAGCACCCAGTTAACTCAATACTACCTCCTTCTGCAAGAAAAAAAAAGGTTAGAACTAACATTTACATTACATCAGGCCACGTATGGTCTCCTCTATTTGAATTTCAAACATCTCCAGGAGATGAAGATGCTGTAGATTCTCTTATTTATTTACATAAAGAATAGCATCTCAATGTTTCTGTGGTCAGTGGTGCTTATTCTTGACACAGGAAGACAACGAAAAAATATCCTTATATCTGCACCAATAAAATATATCCAAAACGTAAGTTTAATAAGCAGCTTCCTTTAAACTCTGAGAAGTCTTTAATCATTTTAGGAAAAAAAAGTCCAAAAATGTCACTCAAACAAGACAGAGAATAAAAAAAGTCATTTCTATTTTGTGTATTTCCAGAACCCATCTGAAACACAAAGGACTATTTCAAGGCAACCTCCAAGACAAAGCTACTGTTAACAAGTCCTGCCACAAGCATCATCCTCCCCCACCTTAAGCATAGAGGTATAGAAAGAAAAACAGGTGTGTACGTAGAAAGGAGGGAGGAATGTGGGAGAAGAAAAGACAGATATATTGAAGTATCTTCTCAAAATTATAGGAGACCTAACACATAGCAAGCAATAGGTAAGGTACCATGACTTCCAATCATCTTCAATAACCGGAAAGTTCACTTTCATGTAGTCTGTTACCTGTTGATTAAGGACCATGTGAACTCCATGAGGCTTTATATCTGCTGTGGCATCTCCCATGAAGTCCAGGATATCATCAATGCCAGCAGTGTAAGGAAGGCCTCTAAGCCGGACACAGTCCCGTATGCTACCCGTGGCAATTGTATATGGTGGGGGTATAACAGGAATGATGGGAGTTGGGAGGGTGGGAATAAGAGGCGTTGACATGTATCGATTAAGTACCTGTAAGGAAAAAACCAAATTGATAGAGATTTACACAGCATCTAATTAAGCACAAATCAGTTTTCACAACACTACACTTAAATAAGTAAACTTCATACACTTAAATAAATCAATTTCCAGCATCAGAGAAAAACATATTCTTAAACCAAATTTCTGGGCAGCTTTCTGCTGGACATTTAAAATTTATAACTCGGAAGAAAATACAGATCTGATATATTTAACCTGCTAGACTCTAATAACAGACTGTTCTAAGTTCATTACATTAGAAGGTAACAGTTCATTTCTGACCAACCCCAAAAGAACCATTTGGAAACAACATATCAGTACGGCTGCTTGTATTTTTTTCTTAGATTAGGGTAAATTAAAGACAGTCAATTTAAAAGAACCGAGACCTGAAATAAATGACAAGTAAAAGGACTAGCTCTAATTCTTTCATAAAGCTAACAGGTTAATAAACAAACACCCTTGTTTAACCAGAAAAACCATCCTGAAGCACAGGGCTTCTGAAATGAAGTTAAGAGCTACAGGAGACCTTGATCTCAACATTTTATTTTCTCTTGACTCACTCCCACGTGACAAAGGGAACAACTTACTGTTGGGACCTATTGCCGAAAGACGTATTTAACAGTGATTATCAGAAATACATTCCACTGAAAGAGGCACCAAACAAAGAGATTACAAAGCTTTAGCTTTGTCAATAATGATTCAGTCTATGGAATTCCTCTCAATAGAAGTCTTTTTTCAAGAATCTATTCTCAAAACATGTTTCAGGGCCAGAAATATATGTGTATATATATAAATAGCTATATAAATACAGCCAATGTTTTCTCGAAGGCCAGATGAAATCTTATAATAGTGCTTTTTGGCATTGTTAGCCTAGAAATACTCTGTCAGGCAGTAAAATTTAGTATGTGATTCAGTACAAAGTTGGTGGTGCCAAAACAAACTGGCGTTTCACTGGTTTAAGAAGATGATCATAGGAACTGGTGAAGGAAAGGAGAAAAAATGAAATACATTATTTTAGGAAAACATCTCACTTCCCTTCACCAGACACCAAATACATGCAGGTAATTCTTAGTGTCCAACAAAACAATTGTAGCAAAAGCTATTTTAATGTATCTAGATTTGAATTTTGCATTCAATTCTGTGCATGGGAAATGAGTTTAAAGGCAATACCGCAGTGTTTCAAGAAGCATTACTACGATGTTATCAATCTTGTACATTCCTAGAATTATTTTTCAGATTTCAGATCATATCTAAATAAAAAAAAGTAATCCAATAATTTTTACTTTATGATCTGAGAGACATGGCAGTAAAAATCAAGAAAAAAAACATCGCACAATTTTCCCTGCCAATCAGTAAGCACATTTCCCTTCCTATAACTTAACATCTTTAGTATATCAGACTTCCATAGCTGTCCACAGTATATTTGCATGCAAGTACTGAAAGAAATCTTCAACAGTTAAGTTTTGAGTATCACAGCCAATAGTTACAACCTGCTGAACTTCTGCTGCTGTGCTCCTGAAGAGTTCAATGTAACGCTTTCCAAGTATTTCTTTGTGCTTTTTAAGTGCATTCTGTGCATATTCTTCACAGGAAAACAACACAAATGCATCTCCTGTGGGCCTGCCGTCTGGGTACTTGACAAAGAGAAGTCCTTCCTTCCCTCCTGTGACTGGACACTCTGGCCCCAGGAATCCCAAAACATCCTCCTGAGTAGCAGTGAATGGAAGACCTCTCATCCGGATGATAACTTGATTCTCTTTAGATAAGAACTGGGCCACTTCATTGGAGGTACCTAGTACAAAGATGATAGCATATGGACAGCCAATTCCATAGGACATAGGATCAGAAGCACATAAAGGAGCAGCACAGAGGGAAGTAGCTAGCAAGAAACCCATAGAACACCAGAAGCACTACTTACTCTGAGCAATCTAGTTTAAAGCGGACCCTCTTGTCCTTTAAGTTGTTCATATTTTAATGCAATTGGAACAAATAAGAGATTACTGTGAGGTACATAGTTTTTTTTTTTTATGCAAAGGCTCCTATTCCTCTCAGCCAACTGAGCCTGCTAACATCACAGTCCAAATGCTCACAGCTCTAAGCCAACCAAATGAAAGCAAAACTTCACAGGGATAAGGATTCTTAGGAAGCAAAACAGGAAAAGCTATTTCAGTAACTACTTGTGTCTTCAGCCAAAAATCAGAAAATCAGAACTATAACAATTCTATGAACGTGAATAACACTGAGCTCCAGGATCACTTACCTCCGGCAATTTTTAAGAACTCTTCCCCAGTTGCTTTGTAAACCTTAAAGAAAAAAAAAAAGCACACATGAAAATTACAACATTCAACTCTTTCACTTGTGAGACAGCGTATTTTGCTTACTTTGAGCAACTTAGGAGCACACCTTGTTCTCATTTAAAATCATACTCTAAAATATTCAGATTGCTTTTCAAAGATTCGTTTCAATTTGCTACTTTTTACCTCAATGTATCTGCTACCCATGTGATGCTTATGTCTTTCCAGTGCCAGATCTCTCTGTTCAGAGCTGACAAATCGAACTAATGCTTCACCATTTCTTCTTCCTTGAGCGTTCAGACAAAGGGCCACACCACCTCTGAAATGTAAAGCCAACAAATTAAGAAGTGAGATGTTGGATCTCATGCTGTTTGTCACTTTCTCAGCTTCTGCACAGGGGAAATATTAGAAAGATGGACTTCTGAGAGATACTGTGCTAAACATTAAAAACGCACAATGTTAAAGAAAGTGGTAAAGGCAAAACAAATTCTTATCCTCTTACTTGGCAATATTGAGTCCTTTGAAAAATCGGGCAATATCTTGGTCTGAAGACTGCCATGGCAAACCTCTAGCACGTATTACTGTCTCACTATCCACTGTTTCTGATTTACTGCTGTACAGGAAGAAAAAAAAAATATGTAAAATTAAGCTTTTGTCTAGGTTTTCCATTATCAAATTTCCATTTACAACTCATTTAACTGGAAAATCTAGAGTATACTCATAGCTGAGATTCTTCAATTCTGCTCATTTCAGTTAAAAAAAACAAAACAAAGATAGCTGGGATAATCACTTCAGATACACAATGCATTGTGTTGTCATCACATTCAGTTCTTTAAAAAAAACAGGAATGTCTCAAAGTGAAGTAATAAGGGGCTTCCAAACTTTATTTAGAAGATCTGACAATCTTTAGGTTTTATCCTAAATCCTGTAATCATTGTAGATGATTCTAAAGCAGTCCTAAAAGTGAATATTATTTATGCTTAATGTGTTTGATTCTACAGTTCATGAAGTGTATTTGAAAATTAAGAACTACTCTGTTCGTTGTCCGCCTAAACCAAATTCAATTTAGATGAGGAAAAGAAAAAACAGAAGGAAAAAAATCACAGAAAGGCAGAGCTGTGTGTCTAGAAAACAAGCCCACAGCAAGAGATCTGTATATAGTCAAAATGTCTCCAAATTTGTAATTCAGATCAAGATATGGTACAGGGAAATGCCCATTTTGATGAGCCTCTGAAGAGGCAGAACAGAAAAAACACCCGCAGTTGGGTAAGGAACATTTCTTCTAGTCAACAGCTTCTACTTTGACACTTGAACAAAGAACAAACTGAAGATATAAAAATATATCCAGGTTCACTTTGGCTAGACAAATAATTAACATCAAGGCTTTCACAAAAGTGTAAGTGATGCTTCTGTCAGACAGAAAAACCCTTTAAGTAGTCTCTTGAAATAATTTTCTTCTCGTTTGCTTCAGCCTCATAGATAATTCTTCAGAAGTATTACATAGTTCAGCTCCATATAGTGTGCACAAGCCCCTATTGACATAGGGAGAGTTCACAAATATTTTTTCATGATTGGTTAGGATAAGTCAACCTCAGTCCTATTCAAAACAGAAACCAAAGCGTTTCACCTGCTGCGGCTTTAAAGGCAGACAAACATGGAATTCAATATACCAGCTATGGTCTGTGCACCAGATTACTGAATACACTGTTTTCTCGGGAGCCAACCTACTTCCATAGTGACAGCAGGGAAACATTTGTAAGCTTTCTTTACTGTAGATGAGACTCAGCTTTGTTTGTAATGAACTGTGACAAGAGCACTTACCAAGGACCTGTTTCGTACTTGTATTTCACAGTTTCAGGGTTGGTAAATATGTGATCTGCAACAAAGCGGGAAGTTTAAACGTAACGAGGGTCAGAGAGTACTTAAGAATGACAGTTCCACTGTCCATTCATTGAGAAAGACAAAATTTCAGCATGCTGTGTAAATAGATCACTTACCGCAATTTTCAGAGAGCATGCTGAAAATGATAGCCACCATTGTTTTTACTTGCCACACGCCAAAGTCCTCCTCTGCTTCATCTGTCCCTAAGCCTAGATCTGAAAATGCAATTATAGAAAATAACACACTTGCACAAATAGCCATAAACAAGCCATAGGCTTTCCCGTTATTAACACAAAATTGATAATCAAGTGATACCGGTCTTCACAGGGACACATGGCCATCAGGCATTTGTAACTGTGCTCACAAACTGGTTAATATTCACTTTCACAGTCAACATTCTGAGAACTACTGATAGCGCTAACAGCTCAAAAAAAGTAGAATGAATTCCTGTCACTTCAAACATAATTGAACTTTAACCAGTCTCCTGGGGCCACAGCATTACTCCTAAAATTGAGATGTAGTAGTGGTTTAATTTTTTTAGTTTTTTGTTTTAAACAAAACAGAATCAGAGAACAGTAATTGTCTGCAAACACCAGAAATCCGCAGGCCGCTTGGTCCTGAAAAGGCCCACCGATAGCTAAACCTTCCTCCATTAAGATCAAATACACATACAAACGATGGTTTCGTATATCTTAATAAATTTACTAAATATGGTCTAGATTTCATTATTAGGGACAAAAATTTCAAAACATTTCAAACACACCCTCCCACACAAACACTGCAGAAAACATTAATTTGATTTTACAAACATGATATTTTTAAAACCCACCCATCTTAGTGTTTGACAGAATAAAACCTGTAACAATCACAAGGATAAAACCTAATGAAGCTAAATCAATTCTGTTGCAAAAGCTGCAGCAAAAGGATACATTCTGCCATGGTCTTGATAGTCTGGTCTTTCACGGTGGCTGAACTAGGGTAACATGTGTGAAATTCTTTGCGCAGATCATAAAAGGAATAGAAGCAGTCTGACAGCAGGAAGTTCTACAAGGAAAGCAAAAAGGTGTTGTACACATTGCTTTACACTCTGATCAGTATTTTTGGATGGAACAATGCCATCTCAAGAACCACACAGTTGCACGTCATCAGCCTAAGACAGACCAGTTGTTTGTTTGTTTTTTTCCCCCCTTTGGAACAGTTCAAACACTGCAGTCTTACAGATTTATATCTCTAAATGAGCAAACCCAAGTAGCTGCTGAGAGGTAGACCTATGCAGAACAACTCTAGAAGACAGCTAAAATCCAAATCGGTTTCTCTATTATATAAATTCTTCCCATTAGGATACTTCTATTGTCTCTTCTGCGGTGACATTTAAAAGCAATATTGCACCAAGACATGGAACAGTATATATGAATATTGTCAGACATTTCTTCTTCATTGTTACATATTTGATAACAACTTCAGTTATATAACACTATTAAACAAATATTTAAGCATTCTTCCATCTGAACATTGGCTTCTGTCCCCGTGTTATAGACCAGAACTAGTTCTGTTAATATTTTCTCTCTTGCTCTCCTCAACTGTTTCACTACACGAAAGTTTGTCTTTGCTCTGAAAATAAATAATTGAAAAAAAAAAATAACAAAGCAGCTCCCGTTAGCAATTGCAAGAACCAACTTCTGAGGCTTAAGAACATTTAATGTTCAGGAAAAACTAAACTGCAGCAAATTAAAATGCATTAGAGGGGGAAAAAAAAAAAAAAAGAGAGAGAGAAAAGAAAGAAATGCAGTACTGGAGGATTAAGAAAGTTGTCCCATCCATTGCTTGATCTGATACGGGCAGTTCCAGGATGCTTGGTTTTTTGTTTGTTTGGTTTTGTTTGTTTGTTTTGCTTTAGTTCCTTTGTTTCAAGACAGAGATGCATAGAATTACCCACAATCCATATAGCAGGATGGCATATTACAAGAGAAATGAACAATACTAACACATTAGAACACTAAATATTGTTTCCCTGTTTGCATGACCAATACGCTTATATAGAGAAGGAAAAAAACACAGCTGATCAGCTTCAATGTCAGCTGCTCCCATTCCTGTGGGGTTTCTACAGACCCTGCCAAGCAGGCTAACGCAGCAGCCACCACCCTGCGCAAGGGCAAGATTCTTCCTCCTGTGCAAGTCAGGCTTGATTGGGAACTGCTGCTTCATGTGGGAGTAGCAAATAAGCTGTAGTACTACTTTCTGCTAAATAAATACAGGTGGGAAACAATTGCCATTCTCCAGGACAAGTCACTGCCTGCATGTTTACTTCCGACAGGATACTGACACATGGCCCCTACCAATTTCAGGTCTGGTACAAACACATAGCCCTGCTCATGACCGATGACTTAATTCAAACCTAAACAGAGGAGTACTTCTCTATCCTGTCCACTGGGATTAGACCTTTGTAATCACGCCCTACAACACAGAACTCAGGCAACCTGAACTCCTCCTTCTAACTTGCCTTTCCTTACTTTCTTCTTCATAATGCTCCTCTGGGTGTCCTCTAGCACTCCAGCTGATTTTCTAAAGTAAGCGTTGTAGCACAAGGCGGGGATCATCGGAAGCGTTCCTGGAGCACTACAGTTCCCAGGGTGGAATTGTGTTGCTCATCTCAAACTCAGATTAAGGACATCAGAGAATATAGTTAAACACAGTCATGTTCTTCTATGTCAGTTCTGATCTCATACCTTCTTAGATGTTTCTGGGTGGAGGACTTGTCGAATGAGTAACTGGCCATCGCTGCAAAGGGTGTAGGAGTTCCTTCCAAATACTTTCAAATCACTGGATACCAGCTGAATAAACTGAAAAAGAGAGAGAGAACTTGCATTTATGGATACACATAACGAATCAAACAAACAGTAACTACTAAAGCTCTTTTTTTAAAAAGGTAAAAAGTTCCATAATTCATAACAACTTTTGAAAAACCATGACAACAGATGTGAGCTCCTAAGTAAAATGCAGACAAAGGAAAAAGGTTCATTTGCAGAATAGAAAATAAGAACACCAGCAATAAGATTAAAAGGACAACTGGGAAGAATTAAGTGATCAATATAAAGGAAGTGGAATTGTAGTAGTAAGGTTCAAAATCTGAACTAGTAATTAAAAATTGCTGTGATTGATCCCTCCAAGATCAATCACAATACTAACTGTGTGACAGTCTTTCTTCACCTCTGACACCTTTGACGACAATTATATCTTTAATATTTTGCTTTAAATTAAACTTCAAAACAAACAAAAAAAAACCCAACCCATCACGATTTACTGATGTTTCAAAAGCTGCATGCTAAGAAAAAGAAACAAACTTTGGTCTGATGCCTTAAGAACTGAAATTATAAGCTAAAACAGTTATTCCTTGTGTGTAGAATATATTATCCCCAAAAAGGTTAATTCTCAAGAGGAAAGGGCTGCATCTGTCTTGCTCAGTGCTATTTTCTGTCCTTGGACAACAGCTTCTGGTCTTTTATTAGACCATATCAAGATTAAATTCCCTGTTCCTAATTGTCAACTAACACAGTACACCTCCTACATACACGAAATCAGTACATAGGAGCTCATTAACTAACATTCAAGGGGAGAAATATAATTATTCTAAGCTTCCCTCGATGCTACTCTCTCCCAGGAAAGCATCACATCACAAACAAAGCAGTAATTAACATCATGTTGCAGTAGCTACCCACTGCTCTCAGCTGTAACCTACAGCTGAAAAACACCTCCCCTTTAAATAAGAACAAATCTGCAATTGCAAAGATATATTTATATTGTCTTTTAATCTGTGTACATGGAAAATAACAGCTGGTTTATTTTATTATCAACACGTGACATTTTATATAGTTTACAGTCTCTGCTTTCTAAAGACAGCATCCTAATGATCTGCTCTCACAGCTACACAATAACTTCGAACAAACATAGCAACTAGGTTCCAGAGGTAAGGCTCGCAAGGGAGAAATCTTATATTAGACACAGTAGTAGCAGTAGAGACAAGATTACCCAGGCTTTAATTTGAAGTAACTGCTTAAACCCAATTTGGGTCTGCTTTTTAGGTTTGGACAGCTACCTCATGTTCTTTTGCTGTAGTGCAGGCTATTGCATATCCTAGGACAGAGAACTGAGGGCCAGAAGTGAGTAAGGAAAGCTATTTACATCAGCATCTTGTGCAACTTGCCTAATTTGAAGATAATAGATATCTAATTTGAAGATATATCTATGTATCTCTGTAAGTAGGTCACACTGAAAGTAATGCTTCCTATTTATTCCTACGGAAACTACAACAGATACAAAGAGGGCAATAACAGTACTTGACAGAGCAAACTCTCAGCTACAAAATACCATTTCTCAGCATAGTCACCAGCAATGAACAAGAGCCTGCTTACCACATCAAAAACCTGCAGCAGCAGAGGTGACCCACTGTTACTGTCACCACTGCTGAAACACACAACCCGCTGCCTCCCTTTGCTCACATCCACTGTTTGGTCTCCATACATGTTCAGGAAGCATCAATGAATGTCAGTGGGTGCCATTTTTTTCCATCTGGAGGAGGAATTCAGCAACACACGTTTCCTTTCTTTACACCTCCATGTCAGAAACCATTCTGTCAGACTGCCCCTCTGCTGCCATCTGTCTTACAGCAACACAACGTAATGGAATATTGGTGGAAAGGTTCAACCCCTACTGCTGTATCACCAACATCCACCTCTGACATTGCAAGCCGACATGATAAAACAGAAGACATTACTTTCAGAGCAACCCTGGTAGATATATCTATAATGTTAAATAACTTCATCTTATATAAAAACAGAAGATAATTGAAACTTTTTAAAGGGTGAAATATCTCCTCTAATCCTTTCCAGAACAATTCTTTGCACACTATCAAAGCAAACAAACAAACCACAAGACATTCTTGCAGATCACAATGCCAGTTTCCTCCTGACTGGTAGCCCAGGTTCTGTTCCTACCACAAGCTGAAGGCTTGGAGAACCTGAGGCTATAAAGCAAGTCATTGTTTAGGAATCATTTAAAGTCAGAAAACTGAGCTCCAAGAGTGCTCAAAATACCTCAGCTGATGTGTAAACACCAGAAAAAGAAGAAAATTCCAGAGCTCAAAAAGAACCACTTCAGAAATGCAGTTATGGGGACTGCCACAGCCACAGGCAGCTATAACTACATACTATAACAAACACAGTAAGAATTGCCTTCTTACTAAATGCAACACCTTTTTTTTCTGTTTTAACTTCTGGGTACAGTAAAAAGCAAACATTTGTAAGAAGGGATTGGAAATGGCAGTAGGCATTAGCCTCCAGAAGGCATACAGGAGCTCTTGCTGAAACAAAGCAGAGCCTTACTGATGAGCAGTAAGAAGAATCTCCAACTTTGCACCCTATGCTTCTGAAGATGCACAGGAGCCCACATAACTCAAGTGCAATTGGAGAGCTGATCTGATCAGAAGCAAGAAGTGAAGCAGGAAATGCATGCAGCCTCCTGTTTATTTGTAAAGCAGATAGACTTTACAAAAAGTCTTCAAGTTAGAAAACAAAAAGGGAAAAATGTTTGGACAAGAGAGGAAGCACTTATGCAAATCAGTAACAAATAAATTGGTAAAAATAAACAAATCAAGGCTGTTGCACTGAAATATTCATCTTTTTTCAGAGTCTGTTTCCCATACAAAGTACAGCTGAGAGGACAGATAAAGACTATCACACATGTTCAGGAGTTAAAGCAACTACAGCACAAGTATTTATAAAACTGCATTAAAATGTAAATCCAGTGATTACAAGTTTCAGCTGAAAGGCCATTTCAGCCTCCTTTTTCACACTATAAATTTCAGGCAGCACCTCAGAACACAACCTATGACAGTCATACACCAAATAAAGTACATCAAGATAACAAGACCAGTGCCAGATCTACATCACAGTTTTCTTTCTCACATGTTCAACAACTTGTCCACAGTTCTTCCATTTTTCAGACTCCATCCACATCCCTTTAACTCCACTTAGAAAAACCATCTCAGCTATTTACCTCCCATCATCCCCCTGCATGCTGCTCTCCATAGCACTGCCCCACTTCAGCATGCAAAGCTGCCCCACATTGAGACTTCCTCCAAGCTCACACGCCCTCTGTCTTCCCTATTCACCTAGTCATTTTGTAGTAACTGAGTTAAAGAGCACTAATTATTGCTGTTTGCATCTTGCAACCAGTCCTCATTTAGACTGCAGGAGCCACAGTGTACAGGCATCATCCTCCACCCTTTATAGTTGGTTCCACCGCTCAGTTTCTTCTAGAGTTCTGATGACTCACTCTACATTTAAAGGAACACATTCAATAATTCAAAACATAGATTAAAAATCAAACAGAGAAGAGAGAAAAATTAAACAAGCTGTTCTGTATGTTTACCTCCATGAAACATAAAGCATTTCTCAGGGAAAATGGGCTGAGAGGGAAGGAGGGAGTCTGAAGACCAGTTTGAAAAACTGGCTAAACAGGCTTTTGGTCATGTAGCACAAAGTACAAAGAGTGCAGAGACATGTTTCGCCAGCAGCAAAGCTGGATGAAAGCCAGCACAAGCTGCTGCGTTTCCACAAATGAATCCCAAGTGGCTGAAATGACACAGCCCCCTTCGTGGAGCCTTAACTGAACGAAGCTGTAGATCTTAGAGAAACATGAAGACTCCTCAGAGCTCTTTCAGTAGTTACAATGCACTAAAATAAACCTCTGGCTATTTGGATATTCCCATTTCCCTAACTAAAAATAGCTCCCATCCTTGAGAAAGGCCACTGCATCTGAGCTGTCCGTGTCTGGAATGGTAATGAAACAGACGTAATTCAGTTGCAGAAGCCATCCATGCTGACAAGTGAACTGGATCTGAACTACAGACCAGCCAGCCTCACCTCTGTGCCAGAAACGATCATGGAACAGATCCTGCTGGACGCTATACTAAGGCACGTGGAAGAGAGGGAGGTGATATGGGATAACCAGCACAGCTTCACCAAGGATAGGTCCTGCCTGACACTGCTTTTTATGGTGGTTGAACTGTATCAGTGGACAATGGAAGAGCCACTGATGACATCTACCTGGACTTCAGTAAGCTCTTTGACATGGTTGTCCATAATATGCTTCTCTCCAAATTGAGGAGATATGAATTCGATGAGTAGACTGTTTGACAGATGAAGTTGCAGGATCATACCCAGAGAGCGGTGGTCAACTGCACAGTGCCCAGATGGAGACTGGTGACGAGTGGTGTCCCTCAGGGGTCAGTGCTGGGAACTGTGCTCTTTAACATCTTCATAAGTGACATCAACAGTGGGATTGAGTGCACCCTCAGCAGTTTGCAAATGACACCAAGCTGTGCGATGCAGTCAACATGCCCAAGAGATGCCTCCCAGACAGACCTAGGCAGGCTGGAACAATGGGCCCACGCGAACCTCATGAGGTTCAACAAATCCAAGTGCAACGGCTTGCACCTGGGTCACAGTAAACTCCACTATCAGTGCAAGCTAGGTGAGGTAAGGATGGAGCACAGCCCTGTCAAAAAGGACCTGAGGGGTCCTGGTGGATGGCAAGCTGGACATGAGCCAGGAATGTGCTCTCACAGCCCAGAAAGCCAACTGTATCCTGGGCTGCAACAAAAGGAGTATGGTCAACAGGTCAAGGGAGGTGAGCCTGACCCTCTACTCTGCACTGGTGAGGCCTCACTTGGAGCAGTGCATCCAGATGTGAAGCCCTCAGCACAGCAGAGATGTGGACCTGTTAAAGCGCATCCATAGCTGGGCCACAAAAACGATCCATGGGATGGAACAATTCCCTGTGAGGACAGGCTGAGAGCTGAGGCTGTTCGACCAGAAGAGAAGGCTCTGGGTAGATCTGACACCAGCCTTTCAATATCTTAAGGGGGGCTGTGAAAAAGAAAGGGACAAACTCCCTAGCAGGGTCTGCCACGATAGGATAAAGGAAAATGGTTTCAAACTAAAGGAGGGATGCTTGACACTAGATAAGGTAGTTGTTTTTGTTGTTGTTTTTTTTTTACTATTATTATTTTTTTACAATAAGGGTGGTGAGGCACTGGAACAGGTTGCCCAGGCAGGTACTGGATGTCCTGTCCTTGGAGACATTCAAGGTCAGGCTGGACCAGGCTGTGAGCACTCAATCGAGCTTCAGACATTTCTGTTCATTGCAGGGGAGTTAGACTAGATGATCTTTAAGGGTCCCCTCCAACACAAACAATTCTATGATTCTAGATCTAAAACCAAGATAATCTGCAGGGATTCTCCCCTTCATCCACCTCTGAAAATTAACAAAACCTTGGCCATTTCTTACTTATCAGATTTGTTCCTAGCACTTCTTCAAAGCTGGATCATTTCTGTTTATTACACTATCTGTTTCACTCTGTTAGCCCTACTGACCCAACTCAGCTAATGGAACCACACTAAACACAAAATTATTCACAAAGCCAGAGAATTAAAGGCATCTTCGCAATTTAACTCTGGACAAAAACAGCTCCCAGAAAAAAAACCTAGCTTACGTCCTACACTTATGCTTGACATGTATCCGTATCCCCATGTAGAAAGATATGGTACTGGAAAATTTATCAATGTTACTTGCACAATTGGATGGCCATCACCGTGGAAGAGCATCATTTCATATCAGTGATATCAAAAGAATGCTGCTAAATTACCTGCAAATTATAATTTGGCACTGAATACATGTGGATAAATGATCACTTTTCTGCCACATCATCTTATTTAAAAGTTCTCGTTTTGACTTCTATGGCATCTTTAGACTGCAGGAAGTCAAGTCACACCTGGTCCATATAAAAATTAAGACTGTGAAACCAACAGGTGACACTTGATTTAATATGAGGCCTGTCAGGAAAAAAAAGCATACCAGCCTTCACATTCTAGAGGAGTCCTTCGCAAAAGAGGTGCAGAGCCCTGTTTTTACACACGCATACACGAATACACACACATTAGTGTCTGCCTCTTGCACATGCAGAAGATTCCAACTGTTGCTTTGCCAGAGAATATGCTTAATTAAAAAAAATAAACAACAACAAAAACCTTACACAGGAGTGACATCTTTTGGCCATTATTAAAAGGAACATTCTCAAGAGTAAGTTAGAAGAGAAAGTTACTTCAGCTCACCTAGATTCCTATACTCCATTATACTCCCTTGAACTTCAATTACTCATACACAGCTGTCCATGAGAAACAGCAAAGATACACCCCACAGAGTTTTATAAAGTGCTGTTTGAGATAAAAAGTTTTATCTGAGTCACACAAGTTGAGCTGTTTACATCCCTTTTGCTAAAACCTGCACAATTAGATGTGCCCTCCCTCTCTCTTAAGCCCCCCCATTATTTCTAAGATATTAAGAATAAGTTCTAACTCTGATAAGCATGCAACTCTATGCAAAACAGGAGCTTAACATCTACTTCAGGTCTCTTGCAAAGATTTTCTTTAATCTGTGTAAAAGATCTCCTCCAGCAACGAGTTGCTACAACAAGGGGTAGGGCAGCATAGGCTCCATTACAGGCATGTGGCTCTTACATGTAAGGATCTGTCTTTGTCTAGAATTACACATAGTGACAAGTTAAATTAGGAAATCTTATCAGATCAGTTGAGCTTTTGTGTTTGCGTGTCTAATAACTCAGGCTTTCTAAATTTATGAAATAGAGGTTTCTAAATTTCAGGTCACCATTTCTCAAGGCTTCACTTTAGATCCTGAAAATAATCCCATTTGCATAGCATTTTACTAGCATTATGAAGTTTGAGAACTACGGTTTATTGGACAGGTTGACAAATGGAATTTATCTACCCCAGCGTACCAGCAACACTAAGATCTATTCAGGCTTGCACATATAGCAGCTTTACATTGTAGAAACAACTTAAATAGCAACTATAAAGTATTTTTTCTTTCAATACAGGAACATCAGAGTCCATTTTCATGCAAACTCTCCTACTAGGACATATATTCTTGGTCAGTTGAAAAAGATACTAAACCTTCCTCCTAATAATAGGTCTCCTAGCAATGAGACCACATACTTGTTCATTGCAAAGCGGTGATATGCAGTCTTAATGTGCATCTCATATGCCTCAACTGAAGCCAGAGTATTTATCACCACATAAGATATTCACACTTGTGTTTAGAGAAAAATACAAAATAATCATTACTTATTACATATTACTGTAAGTCACAACATCAGAGCTTTGAGCTGTCTTTTAGGCCTTTGGTGTGGGTTATCCTTTGCTTGTCGCACATATCACAAAACAGTGATGTGTCTTCTTCCTGCTAAGAGAAGCACCAAACACAAATGAAAAACCAAAACACAGCCTCTCTGAAGATGGTCCACTACACCTTCAGCTTCAACAGGCAAAGATATTGCAGGCCTTCCAGACTGATTTCACAGACCGCCCTCTGCAATTTATCACCAGAGAAGAGCTTAAACCAAGCATATACTTGCAGGTGCAGTTCCTGGAATGAGATCTCCATTGTCTGCCTGGTGAATCTGTAATCTCTCCATCCTTGGAGATACACAAGACTCAACTGGACACAGTCCTGGGCAACCTGCTCTAGCTGCCACTGCTTTAAGGGGGTTGAACTAGAAAATATCCATAGGTCCGCTCCAACCTCAGCTATTCTCTGACCTCTTTGGGCTCTTTGTCTTGTCTACTCTGCAGTTACACAAGAGATTGTTACATCAGTGTCACCTTAGCACATACGTGGAGTTTGTGTCCATCTTGAGAGGAGGAATGAGATGCAGCAGTTTGACAAAAAGAACTCTTCTGCTGCCAAACATAAGCAAGATTGGAGCACTGCTGAAAAACACTCAGGCAAGTCTCCCTTAAGACTTAAAGGCTTTAATGCAACGTGAGAAATCTCACGAGTAACAACTCATTGGTTTGGTATACAAAGCTTGAACATGCACAGCATATCCGTGTGCGATGACTTTGGAATATGTTTTCACTTGGACTTTGTGCCTTAGACTCTACACCCAGAACGGTTTCACATTTATTTACAATACACTCCATTGGCAGTTTTCTACTCCTTCACTCTTCAAACCTAGTTGATAATGTCACCCTTACCCATGCAATGGTGGAATTTAAAGCATGCCAATACTACTGGAAAGTGTGCAGGCTGCTTTTCAGCAGTATTTACAAGTATGATAACCCTTTATTGTGCTAGGTAACTTTTTAAACAGCAAACCCTATAGTAAACCCTTGCCTTTGTTCATCTGTTAACTGCTATTCCACATGGCTGATAATGGATACATGGTGACCTTGTACTGAAACTGCTGTATGGAGAAAACGCAACACTTAAGCCAACAAGCCACAGCTGATTTTTTTCCCCCTCTCTCCCTCCTAGTAACATAGAAGTTACTACATTTAGATACCATTTAAGCATGAAAAAAGAAAAGCCTCTGGGCTTCATTTCTTTGCAGAGAAAACTTGAAGATGACACAAGCAGCCCAGGCCCACTCGCTGGAAATGCTAGAAAAAGATATTGCCAGTTTGATTTTACTCCCTTCAACACTAATGCCTGAGATTACTTAGTGACTGAAAACCAGCCCGGACAAAGGTGTGGCTTTCATTTCTAGCATGCCACAGATGGTATAACAGTGCTCAGTATGATCACCTATAGTATAAAGGTACTAAAATGGTATCAAATAACTGAGTAATCAATCACAGTGGCCACCATAGGGATACCTGAGATAATCCACTACTGGTCCTTATATTACCCGCATCCGGTACAGTTTCCCTCCACCTTCGTAATTCCAAAGTGTAAGAACAGGTTTGCCTACCTCAGTCTCAAGGAGCTGCAGGAAATGGCACTCAGCTTGCAAGCGCTGTAAGCTGGCTTCTCCTCCAGTATCCCGTGCAACTTCTTGCTACCCCTTGTCATCTTGTATTCTTTCCTAAGCAGAGTTTCAACAGCAGCAAACTAGGTACCACACCTCCTGCTGCTTCTGATGTCTTTGCAACACAGTTTCATCTACACTCGGAGTCTGCATAGACACAAACTCTTCATGTTTCCTTTCTCATGTTCACAAAATAATACTTCTCCATACATGGCGCAAGCTTCTACCAACAAAGTTAGTGGGATTAAAGCTTCAGTCAACATCTGCCTGGAGTTCTGCCATGAATTCTAAACACAGTAAGCCTTCAAAACAACAAGCAGCTAATAAATAAATAAATACAGGATATCTATTTTTAAAGCTATTTGAAGATATCCATTTTCATCTTTTCCTTTGTTGCTGGGAATCTGAAATTTCAATAAATAATACCACTCTGTCCTCATTGCCATCACACTGGTCACCACGGAGCTGTAAAGTCAGGGAGCTGCACAGCCACATCCACCTCTTATTATGATGCTAAGAGATCAAGGGCAAAAATTCAAGTTGATTACATTCTTCCCATTCAACAAATACTTTTAAATTCATCATATTCATCATTTTCACAGTTACATGGAGAGGTTGTACATTTAGCTTAGATGAGGCTAACCTACCACTGGTTTTCTGCATGAGAACCTTTCCTGTTTTCTTTTCTTTCCTCTTAAGACTGGGTCAGTAACCAGTAGAATATAAATACAGAAATAAAGCAATGGTTGTCATGGATTGTCTTTCCCAGGGACAGCTCGTACAGCATCAAAAACATTGCTATGACTCAACATCATCAGAAACTTTACACTTTTGAAACAGTTTATACCTTATTTATTTCCTTGCCTCATTTTAACCGGACCCAGGCCTTTGTGCTACAAAGTAAATAACAACTACCTAAAAGTTCAGTTTTTCCTAGGAAAGAATGCCCTCTGCCAAGACAAAGACCCGTCCAACCACTTGAGGATTTTATGCCATATTTGATTAATCATTTCACAGAAGTCTGCAGCACTAGTTTGTTCGTATGCTTTCCAGCTATGGTATCTACAGCATCTAATTCAGGTAATGCATTACGCATAAAAGGGGAGACCGTGGTTCAGGCCACCTAAATGTCACAGCAATCAGGTCACAGCTTTTATCTTCAAAAGCACAGTCTGTTTTAATAAGAGAGTGCTGAAATGCACACAGGACTCCACAAATAAGCCACCAGAAGTTACTCTTGTGTGAGACAAAAGAAGCCCAGTCCAGCAGCACAAGAACTGCGGTTTCTGGACTTACTTTACAACTGTATTATGTGTCAGGGAACCAACCAATAAGAAATACTTGCAGAGGAAAAGCAGGTTGTTTTCTTGTTTAAATTAACCCCTGTGGAAGATGCCACTAGAAAGCAGTAACAAACAAAATGCAGAAAAATCACACATCTTGCAGGTCACCTAAGCATGCGTCTGCGTGGGTTATTCACAAGTCTGACTTTATACAAAATATAAGATTCAGGGAACTCAGAATATTTGCAAAAAAATCAAAATTAAAAAAAATATATCTGTATTCTGTCAACCTTTTACCTATATTTCAAACAGCATTACAGTGGTGCCTCACACTCCTCATAAGCTGCTGGCTGTCAGTTCAGCTCACAGAGCAACTCACTGCAGCCTGAAAGAAAACGTTGAACATACCTCCTCAACTCTAGGTTTTAATGTGGTGCAACTGGTATTTCCTAAATTCATTATTTAAGCACAAGCTCTCTCTCACAGTATTCTATACGACCCCCACCCTCTCTCTTACCTCTGTTTCAAGGACAAACTTTCAATAGCAATGTGATCTTTAGCACTGGCTCTATTGACTGTAATGCATGGTACCGCTCTATTTACTCAACACTACCTCATTGTTTGTAGTGCAAGCTTAACCAGTTGTAGGAGAACAACCAATGCCTTTAAAATTAAATGTTGTTTTCTGTTTTTTCCCCCCTTTTCTTTTTCCAAGTTGTTTTTTTTTGCTTTTTTTTTTTTTTTTTTTTTGCATTAGTGTCCAAGGAAAGAAGAGGAAATACAAAAAGAAGGCATCCATACTATCCACAATTCTGTTTCCTTCAAGATTCTTTCATATTCCTGCCTCACCTTTAAGCTGTACAGTAAGAATATAATACACTTTGACTGTACTGAATAATAGATTTGAGATCCATTAAGTATTTTTGCTTATATAAGAATCCAAGTAATCTTTGCTCAAACTTACAAACATGAGCAAAAAAGTAAAACTTACATGAAACTGCTCCGAGTTTCCCCTTTCTTGTTCAACATGCCACTATGAAAGCCAAAATGAGAAGTAGATCTCTAAGCCTCCGAAATGTTGAAGTCAAAGACTGGAGCAGCAATGCCATGCATCAAATACTGATGAAATTTTCACTTTTCCTTTTTTCAAACAAGCAAAATGATTCCCTGTAACATTTGTGCAGTCCACTTACATTGGGCTTTCCAAGGGATTCAAACCTACCCAATGCAGAACAAGAACATGAATGGTGGCATTAAGTAGATGCTGCTTAATCTTAGAAAACTGCATTCTCTTTCCCAGGTAGCTTTTTGTTTATGAAAATCTGTGACTGAGAAGACTTGATAGGAATTGTATAGAATATGAAGCAAACCACACAGCTCCTTGAGATCAGTTATTTCTGTCAGAGGTTTGAACGGAGCAGTGGGAGATGATTTATATTCTCTTGTATTTCTTTATGATTCTATGTATATCACAGTTGCAGCAGCTTTCTTCTTCTGCCTCAGATATCCTTTAATGATCTTCAAAATAAGCCGAAGTTCATCATGTTACAATTTGTGCTATAAGGAGTAACAGGAGGCACTACACTTGAATAAACAATCAAGGAAATCCCAAAGAGATTTCTTTTTTTTACTCGTATTCTTGCAAGTGCAATGCATCTTCCAGCTCTCAAACACATACACCCCCACACCAATCCATTCAAGATATTTGATGTATTATACATCATTTTGTGACTCCCTTCAGCTGCAAAGGACTCCCAAATTAACACACAACAAAATCTACTTACAAAGGGAAGCTTCCATAATGGTTTTTACATTCCTATTTTCCTGGTTGCATAATATAGCAATACTTTTAGTGCAATTCACTGCAACAGAATTACTTACCAGAAACGTTACTCCAACTTAAAAAAGCCATTGGCTTTTTCCCATTTCATTTGAGATTACTAAAATGGCCCTAGATTAAAACTTGCTTGCTTCAACAAGCATTTCACCATGTAGTTGCACATAACATGCCAGCCACAGAGATCCACAGCCACTTAGATTCCATGATGCTTTATGTCAAATCTTAAATTATTTGACATTCCATTTTCCTAATTATGATCCTGTCAGTTGTAACAACTTCACTCATACTCAGTACTTCCATTTTAGCCTGCTGGTTGGCTTCTCCAGAAAGACTACCAAACAGACGGAGGAACAGATAGAGGAATCACTCACATTCATAAACTTTAGATGGTAAGAGTTTGCTAAGGAGATGCCACAGATACAAATGCGAGAAGACAGTGTTTCCATTCATGTTTCTACCTGAAAGACACAGAAGCTCCAATTTTAAGCATAGGAAACATAGAACAATACAGAGCTGACATTGTGTAAATAGTTATTCCTGAGCAAATCCAATCACAATCAGCATTTTTGTAGCATTGGCCACAACTCTGCTTTGCTAGCAACATCAACTCCTGTCAGCATCTATGCGTCATTCTTAAACCTAAATGCTCAGGAGAGAAGTGCTGCAACACGTTGGCAGAGGTGTTGCCCTCATTTGGAAGCACCCAGCTGCACAGGACCAGCTGCATATTAACCTAAGGGTGCTTTTGTTTTAATAAAAATTCTGTGCAAACCAACACACTGATGCAAGAACAGCACAGGCCTCCCACAAGCTGTGACAAGGGCCAGATCAAGTGCCAGTGAAGGTTTGCAGACAATAGAGTAGCCACAATGAGTTTTTTGAACTGCTTCCACGTTAATGCATAACGGCAGGCAGAACCCCTGCATGCTGTTTATTATTAAAACAGTAGAATCCAAGTCCTTTATTCTTCCTCTATTATCCTTCTGACAGTTTTGAAAGCCTTGAAAATAGTTCATTAACACATTTCCAAGGACTTTTTCAGTAACTACTTCAAGCAAGCTATAAAACAAAATTCAAGAATTTTGAGGATCGCATATTGTACCACCAGCAATGCTTTTATTAACAAGCTTCTATCCTGCGCTTTACCATCTTCCAGAGGCTTTTTAAAAGTTGCAAATACAATTTCAAGAGAAGTTCTGATTTGAGAGAAGTTCGGTATTTGGTATAACATCACAGCAGTGAGGACACTGCAAACTGCTAGCGATACAACTCTAAACATTGAACAAAATCAGGCTGCTCAGAATGGCTTGAAATGCCTTTCTCCACACCTGTCATAGTAATGTTTATTTTCTATACATGCTAGCCAATCTCATCCCAGGGAGAGAATTAACATTAATGTTTAACCTCACTGGAACAAGCAGCAGCATCCACTACCACAAAAAGCCTGCTCAGGTCAAATCATTCACCTCTAATGAATTTTGCTGTCTCCCTTCATTTTAAGAGAAGAAAGAAGGTAGCCCGTCTAACTGGGAATACCACATTTTTATGCTTTCAGAGAAACTAATACATAGCTTTAGACAAATTCCTTTATTTAATTCTCTGGTCATTCTAAAATTAAATGTACCTACACATAGGAACAAAGCAAGGTTTAAATACTCCAAGAATTCAGACAAAAGTCGCAGCCTTCAGATAGGCTAAGGTTAGATTCTTTTCTTCCTTAAAAGCTAACAGAGCACAAATGCTGTTATTAACACATGCATTCACATTATATACGTATGCATATTTACGTGCGCATTATAGATATAAAACACAGAGATTGTTTCTTGTATTAACTTCCAACTGTTTCAGAGAGCAGATTTTAGTGCTTTAATGATAACTTAAGGGGAGCTGAGTAGCACAGAATTTATAATAGTAAAAAAAAGTTTACCTAAACCACTACCAGCAGAATTACTAGAGCTCTTTAACAAGAGCTTGCTATCCATTTTCATTCTTAAACAGAAAAACTCCAAATTGCAGAGGCCTGCAGCTACAGGAAGCATTACCACACCCTTACTTCCCCACCATAAAGATCGACAGTATTCCAATATTAGGTGTCAAATCATCTAACTATTGCTCAGCTAAATTTAGGAGACAAACCAGGAAGCTATTAGATGCTAACACACAGTAAGAACAACACATAAGACTGCAGAGAGCAGTCTCAGCCGTCCTCCAGGAGCAGGGCTTTGTGTCTCACCTGCTCTGACAACCTGAAGGCCACCTTCTGTCTTTCAGGGGATCCTCATCACTTTCTGCTGACACCAAACCAAGGCCACACTACAAACTGCTTGGTGTCCCTCCTGCCTTAAAGCATTTCTCTCATTTTATCCACGTGCTTGCCCACACCTTGGTGCTGTAGCTGTACTGAGCAGCCAACTATCTATCTGCCACACCACTCATCAGACAGAGCTGCTCCAGACCAGAGCTGGTATTCAACTCAGAACTGTATCCTGCTCCATTTGCAGCCCCCACACCCTGTGTAATTCAGAATGCAGGGGAGAGAGGTCCATGTGAGAATCACCTAAGTGAAAGGTGCCACAAAGTTTTCGTGCAACTGCAGCTTGAGAGCGTGATGTGGGAGCAGAAATACTTCAAACTGGCATCACCATCAAACATGTTGGATCATGAAAGCAACTGAAGGGTGTAGTTTCATGGGATGTAAGCTCGGACAGCAAAGCAGCTTAGAAGATCCCACCCTATCTGCTCATCTCAGTGACCCTGGTCATAGCACAGCTTCACAAAAAGCTTTACTGCCACAACAAAAAGGATAGCAAATTATGACACGGAGAGAAGAAGCTGGCTTCACTGCTGAAGCCAGGTCTTGTGAAACTACACCCTAAATATTTGCTGTGGAAAGAACAGCCTGCTCAGTAACATTTGCCAAAGGTTTCCCAAACGCCTGCTCCAAAACTTCCAAACTCAGACCCAGCAAATACTCCAAAATGCAGACTCTATCAAGTGTTACATTAAGCCAACATAGTCACCAAATAATCTCAGACCGGAAGACCAAACACAGTACAAATAAAGAAATAAAATTTAGGTTGTAATCAGTTCCAATACAATGTCTTTGAACACAGAGAAATATTTATATGCTACTTGGTTCTTGAGTTAGCTAAGCTTAAGGTGGCCAAATAACAAAAGAACATGAATTAACCTTCTAATCCAGGAGAACAGCCCAGCATTACCACTAATATACATATGAATCTCCTATTTTTGTATCCTGTATTTTTCAGGTTCGTATTTCTTTGCCTACAGATTGGCAGTCAGCATGCATTTTCAGGCTTTTTTCTCCAGTCTGAAGCCTAAGAGGTGATAAAAAAAAAAACTCAAAAAAATCACTTATCCAAAATGAAGGTGTGACAGCTGGAAAGAAGGAGCCAAGAACACTTTCTGCTAGCATTTTGTGAGGAGGAGGCTGCAGAACAAGTTTCTCTTAAAAAAGTTGTAACCGGTTTATCAGGTTAGAGGAATTCAGTGGTTCTTCAACCTCTTCCCCCATTTCTTTCCCAATGCTCACCTAACCAGCTTGCTGAATTTCTTGATACCTCAAGAAAATAAACTGCTCCTGCAGCTCAGGTGAACTATCAATAAACATTCAAACAGGCTTTAGAGAATCAGGTGATATCAAAGTACTAGTTAAGTGACAGCCTCTATTTTTACTTAATGCATAGTTTAGCGAAGAGGGGCAAAATGAACAGGTTAGTCATTTTGTGTTTAAAGAATCTAAATCAAATGCATCACTAACATATGGCACCCAACACAAAGTGTGATGAAAGATCAGCAGGACTAGGACAGTCTTGCAGACAAAATTTTCATGCTGAAATATTACTCCATAGATGAAATTTTCATGTTTCCAATGGGCCCCAAAGCAGACCCAGCTCTCATGAGAAACTCTCCCTTTTCATGTATATCGTTCAAAGTAAGAAGGTAATTACAGTTAAATACTGCAGTCAGATCTTCATAATTGTTAGCTCTTCTGAGACTATCCTTTGTCAGGGTGACATGCAAATAACATCTTGCAAAAGGAAAGCAATATGTCTTAAGGCAAACCATGCTGATTCAGCCAGGTTTTCTGCATGGGAAGGATTAAGAAATCCACAACACTTTCAACTTCGTATTCGATCTTTAACTTAAGAATCCCCATGGCTATAATAAGAGAAGCATTTGAAGATGTCAGCTTTTTTAATTTCAGAATCATGGGGATGAGAGAAAGGCAAAGTTCATTCAGGTTTTGCTCCTTTAAAACAAGCTTCCAATCCTGTAAGGTTTCAGAGAGCAACTTGAAAACATTTCCTCCCCTGAAGTCTAGAAACTGGGAAACCATAACATTCCAGTAGTTATTCAGAAAACTCTAAATCACATCCTAAATAAGCCAGCACTATGATTTGAGATCTGACCAAAGTAATTTAGCAAGGAAGTCCTAGTAATGCGGGAAGCAATGTATGACTCTGCTCCCTACAGTAAGTACTGTAGGTAATGTGTGCTTAGAGGCATACATCACAGGTTAGAGACAGTTCCAGATATACACCTGAACTTCAGATTTCCTACTTTGTTTAAAAAAAAAAAAAAACACAACTTATTTTTTCCTACCCAGTAGCATATTTCACTTAGAACCAACACATCTCAGCCAGCAGTTATACGTTCACCATTTGTGGCTCAAAAACAGAGCCAAGTTACAACTTTCACTTTGAACTAAATACATCAAGCAGACTGCTTCCACGGTGAAACTATTACCCTAATATTTGTACATTACGAGGATTCCCTCTTCCCCAACCAAAACAGCTATCTAAACATTGCACATCACCTGCTAGAACATACAGCTGGATCCCATAAATGCACTAGCACATGCAGAACCAAACATTCATGACCTTGGACAAAAACAATATTTAAAACCTTGCAGCAAAATGTACACATGCAGTGCAATATAAACCCTGTTTATTTAGGGGGCACTGTGATTCAAAATGTCCCTTCATAAAACTACATGGCAAAAATATACCAGGGAAAACAACTATTTCAGAATACTCAAGAGAAATCCAAGTAATAAGTTGTGTAAGATGCAATGCTGCAAGAACATGAAATACAACTGAAATGATGCAACATCTGTGGAAGTGCTTTGTTGGGGAGTACAGACTTAACCACAGACTATAGGCTATTGGTAGAATCTATCATCCCTGGAAAGTGAACAAAAGATTAACAGAAGGTCTTCCACAGCCAGTGGAAAAACTCCAGGCCCACAGAATTTCATCTGCTGTTCATCAGTTATGAACTGCCAAATCAGAATCAAAGAGTGGTTGAGACTGGAAGATATCTCTGAAGTGCCGACAGAAGTTACAATGGCTTTATGCTTGGAGATTCTCACTTCCCTCTCTGTTTAGAGGCTGAGAACCCAAGGGAAAAGCCAGAAGCAGGCACTGCAACTTTTATTTGTAAGGTTGAGTGTTCAAGTAAGCAATCTGCAGCTGCATCATCAGACTCTACCACAACCCAAGCAGGGTGTGGAAAGCTAATTTCACATACTCTACAACATTATCTCAAATCAAAGTACAAGTTTACTTCCTATTCCCCCTCCTTTTCAAATAATCACTTCACCTACCTGTGCTTTTCCTAATCAAAATACTTAAATGAGGGGGGAAAAAAAAAACCTACATGTGCCAATAAACACCTGAAACATCCTTAAAATACACAATGCAGTTAAATCATTTAATGGACTTATCTTAAAAAATAAAAATTAAAAAAAAAAAATGCAGAAAAGAACTTTCCGTTAAAAAATACGGAATTCTACCTTTTGCTACTATTGCAGGTGGAAGGATGAACCAATTCTCCACAAAATCCCACACATACAGCAGGTATGG